>JARQOC010000006.1:276542535-276949166 GCA_033576535.1 Allobates femoralis
GTAGCGTGGGTCAAGGAATGTTGACAACCAGTAGAGGTCGCTGTCATAGATGTTAATGACGCGTGGATCTTGGGACAGACATTGAGACATGAAGTCAGACATGTGTGCTAGGCTACAAAGACTCATGTCTTCTGTGTCACCTGACTGATGAACAATAGGCATCATGGTCTCAAAATCGGTCTCCGCCTCCTGCTCTTCAGCCCACTCATGCTGTACCGACATAAAACTGGGGTTGGGAGTTCCATCAGGGTGCACCTCAGTACCATGGAGAAATAAATCGTCTTCATCTTCCTCATCACTGTTTTGTTCTGCAGCCAATGTTGCCGGCTGAAATTGGCTTTGCTGGCTCTGATCCTGGATGTTAAAATGTGGATCCATAGCCCTCTGCTGTGCCCTCAATGATTCTGTTTTAAGATTCAGGAGAGAATCTTTAAGCAAACAGAGCATGGGGATGGTGAGACTAATAATGGACTCATCACCGCTGACCAGTTTTGTGCAGTAATCGAAGTTCTCTAGAACCTCGCAAAGGTCAGCGATCCAGACCCACTCCATCGTACCAATGTGTCTTGTATTACTTCCTGGGTGACGGGCATGTTGCAGCTGATATTCCGCTATAGCCCTCTGCTGCTCATTGAACCTAGCCAACATATGGAATGTAGAATTCCATCGTGTTGGCATGTCGCAAATTAATCTGTGTTTGGGCAAATTAAATTGCTGTTGAAGGGCAGATAGACTTGCAAGTGCCGTTGATGAATGTCGGAAATGTCCGCAATTTCTACGCACCTTCTCTAGTAGATCAGATAACTCTGGGTAATTTTTCAAGAATTTCTGAACTACAAGATTCAGTACGTGAGCCATGCAAGGCACGTGTTGAAGTTTACCGAGCTTTATTGCTGCAACAAGGTTTCGTCCGTTATCACTGACAACAAGACCTGCTTGTAGTTGCAGTGGGGCCAGCCACTCATCTGTCTGTTGCTTAACACCTTTCCACAGCTCGTTTGCAGTGTGAGGTGTGTCACCTAGACAGATGAGCTTAAGAAGAGCCTGTTGTCGCCTGGCTGATGCAGTACTGCAAAGCTCCCAACTTTGACGTGATGTTGCGGACAAATCAGCAGTGGTCAAGGAAGTAGAAGACACACATTGTGTTGTAGAAGTATATGAGGACGCGGACACCCGGAATGATGCTGTGCCCGCTATTCGTGGAGTTGGTAGGATCACAGATATTCCACTATTAGACTTTGGGACACTCTCGACAAGGTTGATCCAGTGAGCTGTTAGGGATATGTATCTGCCCTGTCCACAACTACTTGTCCAGGTGTCAGTTGTCAGGTGAACTTTTCCGCTCACAGCATTTGTCAGTGCACGCTTCAAGTTGTTAACCACGTGCTGATGTAATGCGGGTATGGCAGTACGTGAAAAAAAATTGCGACTGGGGACAGTGTATCGTGGTGCTGCCACAGCCAACAACTCCCTAAAAGCCTCAGTATCCACAAGCCTAAATGGAAGCATTTCTACAGCTAACAGCTTAGAAATTTGCGCTGTCATTTGTCGAGAAAAAGGGTGTGTGGATGGGTGCTTCCTCTGCCTCTCATACAACTGTGGAACAGACAACTGGAGATTTGGCGCAGACTCACAAGTCACTTGACTACTGTCATATCTCTGGTCTAATGCAGCTTGTGAGGAGATCGTATGAGTAGGAGCTGCTGCATGAACAGTAGATGGTGAAGGACGATTCGGAGGTGGCATAACGGTGTTGAGGTCAGAAGGCCCTGATGTCGAACCCTGATGGGCCAACCACTGACTTGGGTGCTTAAGAGTCATGTGCTTTCGCATACTGCTGGTGCTCAAGTTTGATTTGCCCTGGCCTCTGCTCAGCCTGGCATAGCAGATGTTACATATAACGACATTTACTACTGATGGGCTATCTTTAAAAAATTTCCAGACAATGGATGTTCGTCCTTTAGGTTGTGGTGTAGGAACTGGAGGATGAGTCTGGCCAACACAAACTGTAGACACATTTTGGCCAACTGTTGTTAAAGTTGGGGCAACAGTTGGTACAGTTTGTGCAACAGTTGACACAATTTGGGCTACTGTTGTCACAGCTTGGATTCTGGATAAAGGAGTAAGACTGGGTGCTTTAGGCGGTGGTACATAACCACTTTCCTCCTCCTGGCTGCTCTGTTGGCTCTGCATGTCAAGTGTCCAGGTTGGATCAGTGGTCTCATCATCCACCCCCTCCTCCTCAAAGTCTTCTGGATAACGTGACTGGTCAGGCTGGCCAGATGAGATGTGTGTCTCATCATCATCATCATCCTCCACCTCCTGAGACGGTCTATGGCTTTGTTGAAAGGGACGTTCTTCAGGACGAGGTGAATCCAAACTTTGTCCATAGATGGAATGTACGTCTGGTTCAAGTATCTGTTCAGGCAGTGACAAAGAAAGGTCAGGTTGTATGAGTGGCTGATAAGAACCAAATAAATCTTCCCAATGTCCAAGTTCGCGGTCTACATTTTCCTCCGTCTGGCGATGGCTTGAGGAAATAGGAAGATTTTGCTGATTAGATGACACCGCGTTGTTAGTAGCGGCACTTGAATATGGTGTCAAGGATGATTGTGTGCTGCCAGAACCAGTGGTTGAGGTCTTGTCAGCCATCCAAGATGTTATTTGGTCTTTATCTTCCGGCCTCAAGACACGTTTCGGTTGAGTACTGGGAAATTTAGACAGCAGGAAGGTGGATCGATCAATCCTCGTCTGTCTACTTCTACCTTGTTGTTCACGACTGCTAGGGCCCCGACCTCGTCCCTGTCCCTTTGCAGACTGGTTTTTGGGAATTTGGTGTTTTTGGGACATTGTTGACAAATGCACAGCCACTGAGATGGAGTTAGGTGTTGATGCAGGCGTCACTTACTGGCGGGTTAAGTGTGTGCTAGCACTTGGCAGTGAAGCAGCACACTAGTCCCTGAAAAAATTAGAAAGTGCGCACAGCCACCGAGATGGAGTTTGGTGCTGCTGCAGGCGTCACTTACTGGCGGGTTAAGTGTGTGCTAACACTTGGCAGTGAAGCAGCACACTAGTCCCTGAAAAAATTAGAAAGTGCGCACAGCCACCGAGATGGAGTTTGGTGTTGCTGCAGGCGTCACTTACTGGCGGGTTAAGTGTGTGCTAACACTTGGCAGTGAAGCAGCACACTAGTCCCTGAAAAAATTAGAAAGTGCGCACAGCCACCGAGATGGAGTTTGGTGTTGCTGCAGGCGTCACTTACTGGCGGGTTAAGTGTGTGCTAACACTTGACAGTGAAGCAGCACACTAGTCCCTGAAAAAATTAGAAAGTACGCACAGCCACCGAGATGGAGTTTGGTGTTGCTGCAGGCGTCACTTACTGGCGGGTTAAGTGTGTGCTAACACTTGGCAGTGAAGCAGCACACTAGTCCCTGAAAAAATTAGAAAGTGCACACAGCCACCGAGATGGAGTTTGGTGTTGCTGCAGGCGTCACTTACTGGCGGGTTAAGTGTGTGCTAACACTTGACAGTGAAGCAGCACACTAGTCCCTGAAAAAATTAGAAAGTGCGCACAGCCACCGAGATGGAGTTTGGTGTTGCTGCAGGCGTCACTTACTGGCGGGTTAAGTGTGTGCTAACACTTGACAGTGAAGCAGCACACTAGTCCCTGAAAAAATTAGAAAGTACGCACAGCCACCGAGATGGAGTTTGGTGTTGCTGCAGGCGTGACTTACTGGCGGGTTAAGTGTGTGCTAACACTTGACAGTGAAGCAGCACACTAGTCCCTGAAAAAATTAGAAAGTGCGCACAGCCACCGAGATGGAGTTTGGTGTTGCTGCAGGCGTCACTTACTGGCGGGTTAAGTGTGTGCTAACACTTGACAGTGAAGCAGCACACTAGTCCCTGAAAAAATTAGAAAGTGCGCACAGCCACCGAGATGGAGTTTGGTGTTGCTGCAGGCGTCACTTACTGGCGGGTTAAGTGTGTGCTAGCACTTGGCAGTGAAGCAGCACACTAGTCCCTGAAAAAATTAGAAAGTGCGCACAGCCACCGAGATGGAGTTTGGTGTTGCTGCAGGCGTCACTTACTGGCGGGTTAAGTGTGTGCTAACACTTGGCAGTGAAGCAGCACACTAGTCCCTGAAAAAATTAGAAAGTGCGCACAGCCACCGAGATGGAGTTTGGTGTTGCTGCAGGCGTCACTTACTGGCGGGTTAAGTGTGTGCTAACACTTGACAGTGAAGCAGCACACTGGTCCCTGAAAAAATTATTAAGTGCGCACAAGTAGTCGCACAAGTAGGTGGCGTACGTGCTATTTGCAGCTAGGAGAGCAGCAACGCACTGTTCTGCCACAGACAAAATAACGCTGACGGGGTTTTTAGGACCCAAAATATATCAGCTGCCAAAAAATTGTTAATAGTACCTCAGCTAAGCCTCTGACTTCAGCTATTAGAACAGCTGAGTGAGTAAGCAAAGCTATGAGGTCGCTCCTGTGAAGACACTGTAGGACTGCAGCTCCCTGCTTCCCTGCCTGCCTACAGTCTCACAGTACACTGTACTTCTCTGTCCTCCTGCTAGCTCTCACAAGAGCTGTTTGGGGTTAATATAAGGAATCTTGAAGTTTCCCTACACTCACTGACAATCCCTATGATCTGCTCCAGAATCTACCTCACCCTGCTCTAGCTCAGATCTTCA
Source organism: Allobates femoralis (assembly GCA_033576535.1). Classification (NCBI taxonomy): domain Eukaryota; kingdom Metazoa; phylum Chordata; class Amphibia; order Anura; family Aromobatidae; genus Allobates; species Allobates femoralis. Next base: position 276,547,230 of record JARQOC010000006.1, read on the forward strand.
GAGAAATGTGCTCAAAATGGCGGTGGCAAGGCTTATATACAGCCTTGCCTGTCATCCATGACATAGCCATCACGATGGACAGCAGCCAATCATAGTAATGCCACAACCAACATGGCTGTGGCATTACTGAATATGATTGGCTAACATGCTTGTCCATCTTCACAAGTTTGTCTGACCTAACACGCTAGGCTGTCTCGGAAGCTTTGTCGGAACATAACAGATTCTGTATTCGCGAGTCCCGAATACAGAATACAGGACTCGGATTCGTAGACTCGCTAGGAATCGCTAAGACTCGCTCAGACTCGCTCGGAATCGCTGCTTACAGCGGGTATCCGTGAAGCGGTGCGATTCTGTAAACGATTTTGGGGACATAGCGATGTGATATAGCGAGTCTCGCTAGTAAAACTAGGATTGCCATTTACTTGCATTGGACTCGCTACTTTGCGAGTCCTCGCTGGAAAACTCACCGAGTAGCGAGTCCTGCGAGTCCCTTACTACTCGCCGAGTAACGAGTCCTAGCGAGTAGATTCGCCCATCACTAGCGGTACACTTGTGGCAAGCACCCATTCATTCTCTTTGGGGCTTGCGGCAATTGTGGTTTTGCCGCAATCCGGCAAATCCAACAGTTGCGGCCGCAAAAAAACGCGATTAGCAGCGTTTTTTTTTGCTGTTGTAAATGCGGGATCTGCTGGATCGGGCAGAACAGCACTTGCCCCACCCAACCACAAGCCCCATAGACAAGGCATGGGGCTTGCCGGATCGGTGCCATAAGTCAGCCATTAGGCAGCAGATCAGGCACCATCTGCTGGATCAGCCGGAAACATCAGCAAACTGCTGATGTGAAAGAGGCCTAACAGCAGCTTTCATACAGTATACAGGAATACTGGGAAGAATGAGCGCTCCTGTGTATAGAAGACCCGAGCAAGCTCGCTGCCGGCTGAGCGATGGGACTCCTATCTATAGTGCTTGGGGGCTTTAGTCAATTGTTTGACTGACATTTTAGTCAAGCACACTTGCGCTATAATGTTTTAGGATCAAGTCTGTTAAGTTAAAGATTACAACATCCACATGACTACATCACCAGAACCACCAGCAATACAATAACACATCATTAGAACCCCTGTCAGTACATTTCCAGAACCATTGTCAATACAGTAATACATCACCAAAACCAGTCAATACATCACCAGAACCCCCATCAATTCAATAATACATCATCACTATAACCCCTGTCAGTACATGACAAAAACCAGCAATACAATAATATATAATCAGAACCACCATCAATACATCACCAGGACAGTACGTTCCCTATATAAATGTGTGTGCCATACTGCTCATCCTCCTTCCACATATCCCATACTGTTCACCCCCCATATGTCCCATGCAGCTCATTCTCCATCCATAAGTTCCATGCAGTTCATCCTTCCCCCCCATACCCCTCCAATGTTCCATGCTGCCTCTCCCCTCCGATGTTCCACGCAGCCTCTCCTTCATCCATGTAGCTTCTCCCCTACGTTCCATGTACCTTCTCCCCCATCCATCCACCCATACATATTCTGCCCCCTTTTCCATGCCCCCTCCATCCATCCATCTTCTGCCCCCCTTTCCATGCGCCCCTCCTCCATCCATCTTCTGCCCCCTTTTCCAAGCCGCCCCGTCCATCCATTAATCTATCCCATTCTGCCCCCTCTTCCAGGCTGCCTCATCCATCCATCCATCCATCCCATTCTGCCCCCTCTTCCAGGCCGTCCCATCTATCTATCCATCCATCCATCCATCCCAATCTGCCCCCTCTTCTAGGTTGCCCCATCCATCCATCCATCCATCTATCCCATTCTGTCCCCCCCAGACTGCTATCTTCGGCTGCAACAGCACCTTACCTGACTCAATGCTCCTTATTCTGGATCCCTCATCCCGGCAGCTTCTTCCTCTGCGGCTCCCGGACTCCAGCTCGCCCGACATCAGCACCAGGCACCCAGCACTTGCCACCAGCACCAGGCACCTGCACCAGCACCACCCCTGTGTACATCCATATCCCAGCACCCCGTCCCATCTATATCCCTGCACCCCTGTGCCCCATCCATATCCCTGCACCCCTGTGCCCCATCCATATCTCTGCACCACTGTGCCCCATCCATATCCCTGCACTCCTGTGCCCCATCCATATCCCTGCACCCCTGTGCCCCTTGCATATCCCAGCACCCCTGTCCCATCTATATCCCTGTACCCCATCCATACCCCTGCACTCCTGTGCCCCATCCATATCCCTGCACCCCCTGCCGCATCCATATCCCTGCACCCCATCCATATCCCAGCACCCCTTTCCCATCCATATCCCTTCACCCATCAATATCCCAGCACCCCTGTCCCATCCATATCCCTGCACCCCTGTGCCCCATCCATATCCCTGCACCCCATCCATATCCCTGCACCCCTCTGCCCCATCCATATCCCTGCACCCCTGTGCCCCATCCATATCCCTGCACCCCTCTGCCCCATCCATATCCCTGCACCTCTGTCCCATTCATATCCCTGCACCCCATTCATATCCCAGCACCCCTGTCCCATCCATATCCCTGCACCCCTGCGCCCCATTCATATCCCTGCACCCCAGGAGGCAGGTGGCAGCTGCCAGGCGGCAGGTGGCAGTTCCCAGGTAGCAGGCAGCAGTTCCCAGGCGGCAGGCGACAGCTCCTCAGCAAAACACACAATTACCCGGCACAGCACTGCCTGCCTGAGCTGCCTGAGCTGCCGCCGTCAATGTGCTGCCCGGGCCTCCGCAGGAACTTCAAATTCCCGTCTCTGCTGCTGCCCCCACACACGTGCTACCTGGGGCAGAACGCCCCCCCCCCCTCACGCTACGCCACTGGGCCCAAAACCATCATGTAAAAGCTCCAATAGATTTTAACCTACCCTACTCTCAGGTGGCACAAGTATAAGCTTTACAGACTATTACCAAAAGAATTATTCAGGTGGGTCAGTGACATGTGCAGGCATGGTGATCAGAGAGCCCTGTTAAATTTAGGTCACAGTCAAGAAGGAGAATGCAATAAGAGTCTCCACAGTTCAAAAAATTGAAGATAGATACCAGTGGCATTAATTAACACAGACTAAAAATTGTGTAATAACACAGACTGCATGCATGGCACAGGGTCTGGAACAGGGACTGGCCTTGCGTTTGAAAGTTAAACATTGTTTAGTAACGAGACGATGAGTGACTCATGTAGGTATTGTGCTCAGAGATCCCTGCTAAATTCTGGAAAGAGACAAGAAGGAGATCCCAATAAGAATCTCCACATTTCAAAACATTAGGGCCAAATACCACCAAAAATGGCTTCAATTGACCCAGAATAAAAACTGTATAATGGCAAGATCAATGCTGCACACTGAAAAGAAAAACATCTGCTAGTATGCCCAGTTTGCAACAGAGATGGGAAAGTCCTTGAAGATCCATGACTTGTTCATCTTGATTAAAGTTAGTTGGTCTACACTTTCAGGAGAGAGCCAGAAGCTCTTATCAAACCAAGGAAACATGGCAATATTAGGGAAGCGCTGAGGCAGGGTATACCCTGAGGAAGGTGCTGGGACAGCACTGAAACTCGTTGGTATGGATGAATAAAGGACCTGATGATGGTAACAACCTTTTGTGAAGTACTTTGAATAGCAGCAGCCATTCCTGTTTAAAGCTAATGTTTCTGCACTGACAACTCAATGTTGCCCGGGTTGGAAATGTTAATCTGCAATGCATACTGTGTCCCTCACTGCCTACTTGGGGAAGACCAGTTCTAAAATAGTCTATAAGCATTTTTTGATAGTCTAGCATCTGGGTGCCCTGTCCAGAGCAGGAAGCTTCTGGCTAAATTTACTCTTGTTCTGCAGATCCAACATTGTGGCAACCCAGTAGTCATTGCTAATTCAAATCAAAACAATACGGACATCATGTTGCAGATAGTGCAGCAAGAAGGAGCTCATGTGTCTGATGTATTTATGAGGCCCAAGACGAACTTGTTGTGTTGGTGACGGGATAACCATTGTGCTTCCCTCATCCATCGTCTTCCACCAACCTCCGACAATAGAAAGCGGAAATAATTTTTTCTTCTCCTGACTGTGCTATGCCAATCACCTCTTCATCCTCATCCTCCTCCATTTGTTCCTCGGCTCCTGTACTGTCACTAACAGTTTGTCTGGTATCCTGAGTTCCTGACTGACTCCAGTGGTACGTGTCCTCACTAGGAGGCTTTACATAGACCTGGGCAAACAGGTCAGCACAGGAACAAACGTTAGACAACAAGAGTCAGGTCGATGGTCTGCCCCATTATAGAGGGCTGGTCCCTGTGGGTGGGACATGACCCTAAGTCAAGTAGGAGAGTGTGGTTCTAAGCTAAAAGGAAGAGAGCAGAGTAGTTACGGCGATGGTACCAGGAGTTATGGTGCAGCCCAAAGCTAAAAAGTTCCTTAAAGCCAAATGTATTGCCAAAAACTTTGTAAAATTGTTAAAATGGTGTGTTCGCAGTACTGTGCAGAATGTCCAGAAAAAAATGTTTAAATGGAATCCTAAATTCAAGTCTGTAACTCCCCTGCAGAAGAATCTTGGCCTTTGAGGAGGCCAAAATCCTGTTGTGGCTATGGTCACACTTAAAAGGCACAATCCGGTTACCACATCCATTACCGGATGCGGTTTTACCATGTGCCTTCATACTATCATTTGATAGTACAATTGCAACCCTCATTCCGGATCTGGATGCATTAATGCATCCTGTTTTGGAATGTGGGTTTTTGCAATCTTGAAAACCGCATCCGGATCCGGTACCTCAAGGTACAATTATGTACCATGCGGTACTGTGCCAGTTCCCATAGTCTCACATTATAAAAATAACGGATCTGGTTTTGGAACAGGTGCGATAGACGCAGCCTGCATGATTTTTCCCGCAGGCTCCAAAACCGAATCCGGTGACCGGATGCAAATAGTGCAATCTGGGTTTTCTATTGATGCCTATGGCTGTGGATCCGGATCTGGTTTTGAGCATTTTTAATCCTCAAAACAGAATCAGGATCTGCAAGCCCAACCGCAGGTGTGACCATAGCCTATGGCTTGCACACACAAAGACCACACACCCAGCTAGGAAACAGCAACCAAATATCCTTTGCTTTGTAGAGGTGCCCGTGATGTGGCTCACTCCACATTAATTCAAATAAATATTAAGTAAGGGCCCCATATGAACTTTATATGACTTGAATTTATATATTTAGAAGATGTTGCTCCCCATTGAACAAAATTTTACAGCTAAGATATACCGTATTTTTTCGGATTATAAGACGCACTTCTGTTCCCCCAAATTTTGGGGAAAGTGGATGGGTGCGTCTTATAATCCGAATATACGGATTATACTGCAGGGGAGGTGAGTGGGCTCTGGAGCCTGTATGAGTGCTGGGAGAGGCTGGGGCAGGCTGCAGAAGGCAACGGGAGGTCTCCTGCTGCCGCTGTCCATCACCGTGGTGCTGAAACCGCAGCACGGTGATGAACTGGGGGATCAGCCAGCGGCGTACTTAGGTTTGACCGCGCCCGGGGAAATGATCTATTATGGCGCCCCCCCCCCCCAAAGCAGGTGAGGACCGGGGGGGGATGCTGTCAGTTTTCAGCCCCACCGCCCCTGCACCCGTGGTTGAGGACTGGGCTGCATTACCTGACAATTCCGGGATGCTGCTGGAGTACAAAGATGGCCGCCGAGGCATGTCCGGTGACATCACACAGGGCGGTACCATTGCTCCCGGCCAGCAGGGGGTATTATAGATAGGAGCTCAGTGTGCGGTGGGTGCAGACTCCTCCGGAAGTGCCTCCGAAAGTGGCCGACCACTCGGGCCCCACATACAATCTGTGCATATCACGCACTGTGATATACACACCGAGCGGGGAAGGGTACGGGGGGGGTGCCGCCGACGCCCCCCCGCTGAGTTGCGCCCGGGGCAAAAGGTCCGGCTGCACGCCCCTAGATACGCCCCTGGGATCAGCGCATATTATATGTGCCTGCAACCCCCCAGTGATGGCACATGCTCCCGCTTTGTTCCATATGACCCCCATGCTGCTGCTGCCCAGAGTAAAATAAAAAAGCTTTACTCACCTCCTCCAGCGCTGTCCTCCCGGTATCTCCGCGGTCTCCCTGCCAGGTGTCTCTGCGGTCTCCCTGCTGCCGCTGTGATCGGGCATGCAAAGATGATGTCTCTCTGCTGTGCCGATCACATGACTGGCATCGAGAAGCAGGAAGAGGAGGAGTGCAGCGGCAGGAGAGAGACCCGGAGGACAGCGCTGGAGGAAGGTGAGTAAAGAGTTTTTTATTTTACTATGGACAGCAGCATGGGGGCCAAAGCCAGGACAGTGGACATGTGTGGCAGACATAGGGGATATGTGCAAGCCACAGGGGACATGTGCAAGCCATAGGGGACATGTGCAAGCCACAGAGGACGTGTGCCAGCCATGGAGGATGTGTGCCAACAGCATAGGGGACATGTGCCAGCCATAGAGGATGAGTGCCAGGCACAGGGGACATGTGCCAGCCACATGGGACATGTGGCAGCCATGGGGGAACTGTGCCAGCCATAGGGGACGTGTGCCAGCAACAGGGGATGTGTACCAGCCACAGGGGACATGTGCCAGATACAGGGGACGTGCGCCATCCACAGGGGATGTGTGCCAGCTACAGGGGATGTGTGCCAGCCACGGGGGCGTGTGCCAGCCATGGGGGACGTGTGCCAGTCATGTGGGATGTGTGCCAGCCACAGGGGATGCGTGCCAGCCACAGGAGACATGTGCCAGCCACAGGGAATGTGTACCAGCAAAAGGTAACTTGTGCCAGCCATAGGGGATGTATGGCAGTCATGGGAACATGTGCCAGCCACGGGGGATGTGTGCGTGGCGCCCCTGCATCCAAGAGGCCACAAACGGAACTGCAGCTAGGCAGGTAGGACACTTGTTGCACACCAACACCCTCACAGCCCACACAACCCACGTGTAAGAGAAGGTAGCATCCAGCCCTGAGATTAGATAGTCTATGAGATTGAGGGGTGGTGGATTTGGAGGAGTGGGTTGGGCACACCCGTAGTCAGGTGATTTGACAGTAGAAATAGGAAGGGGGAGGAGGAAGGAGTTCAGTAGGCCCAGAGTGTCGAGCTGCAAAGACCAGAAGCTGAGGAGCACAGGCCAAAGAACAGCAGCAGGTTGAAATAAGCTGAGCAGGAGAAAGACACATGTCCTGGAAGAGTGAAGGCATAAGGAGCGCAGAATCTGTACCGAGCCAGTGTGAGCCGGAGGAGAGAGAAAGCCCATCCAGAGCCAGATCCCCAAAAGTGTGAGAGGACAGAGAGGGACAGTGATACCCGGGCCCTAGAACTACAGCTAAAGCAACCGACAGGAGGCGGAGTAGCCCTCCTATTATACCGAAAGGAACAGAGAGAAAGGAGCCTGGTAGAGCCTCACACTTGAGGACTGCTGGAGACTGGGCTGAAGTAGAGTGTCGGCTCTAGAGGGGAACGTAGTTTACCCGGCATCCCCAAACAACACGACGGGGGGTCTTAATTCCAGATTGGGATCCCTACCCTAAAGGACAGGCAGCTCAGTGACAAACTAAGGACCCACAGGGGCCCGAGTCACCGCCATACTGTCCAGCGTTTCACACACACACCCGTGGAGACGGAGACTGTAATAGCCCGGAAAAGACACTAAAGACTGTGTGAGGGGTCACAGAGAGAGAGGCCTGGCTGCAGGGAGCAAAGGGAACCCGGAGAGGGAGAATGTGCCCGTGTATTAAGAACTGTACTTGAACTGTAATTGAGCTGTAAAGTAACTGGAAGAACTGAGAGTAAACACGGAAAACCCTGGAACTGCTCCCCTTGTGTTTCTGCATGAAAGTGATTCTCTCCATACAGGATACAGCAAGCCCTCCACCTGCAGAGCTACAGTCTGTCAGCACCAGCACTAAGGAGAGATACCTGCAGCGTCTGCAAAGTAAGTGGGCTACACACTCCACAATAGACTTAACCCTTACTGCCCCGGAGAACACAGTTCTACCCACTGGAACTATACCACCTAAGCTGCCATTACATCATCCCCGGAGGTTCTGCAGCAGCGGCGGCCCCATCACTGGCCGCATAAAGTGGGTGGCATCACGACTGACAACCCCTGTAAATATCCCCTTTTATTGCCAAGCCCGGGACACGGACTGGACCAGGACCACCCGTGAATTCCCCAGCAGCAGAACCGGTCCGGTACCGAGTACTCCCGTCCCAGTGGGCCCGACAACCTGGCGTCACGAACAGGACCTACCTGGTCCAAAAGAATTGGACCCCGTGCGCCTAGAACAACTTGTTCTGGACTTTCCCGCCAAAATCTGACCTTAATGGCGGCCAGGGGAGACTAACGCCATGTGCAGAGGAGGCGTTCCCGAAACTCCCATCGTGGGCCGGCCCGGTCCAAGGAGCGAAGAAAAGGACCCGCCCTGTCTCCCCTTAACTCCAGGAGAGCCAGCTATCACTCTCAAAGAAGAGCCTCCACCCCTAGACCCTCCTCCTAACAAGCCGACGGGAACCAAGAAGGAAATCGTCATCAGGAGCGGGCGGAACGAAGAACCGGAAGAGAAGCAGTCGCCATTCCAGTACATGCGGACAGAAGCGGAGGACGCCCAGAAGAGTGCTGTGATCGGAAGACCACAAGTGATCCCGGAGGGCCCACGGAGTGACCCGGTGGAGGAACCCGGCCGAGGAGAGACCCTGTGTGACCAGAGCGAGATGGCAGAAGGCGGCAAAGAGTATCCCCACGTCCAAGACACCCGGCGGGGTGTGCTGCAGCTGCTACCCCAGCAGATGACACGGGCCCAGGAGGAGCATCGGACCCGGATCCAGATCGATGTTGAGCATTGCCGGAGCTACGAGACTCTGTCCATACAACCCGGCTGGGTTGGAGCGACATGTGACCGCGCTGAATGTGAAGCCTCATGCCGTACCGCAACGTTGGTGGACCTGTCCGTGCCACGTACTGCACCGCGTGCTGCCAAGAAAGATACAGACCCACTAGGAGCTCTACCGGAGGGATACCTGGAGTTACCGCAGCCACTGATTCCGGCATCTGCAACAACAGAGGTGAGAGGGGAGCAGCTCCGCTGCTGGTGGGAGTGAAGTAGAGACTGCGAGGACTTAATGGGCTTCCTAGGAGATCCCGGCAGCGAAGTGGGCCCTGCAGAGCTGATCACCCGGGAAGAGTACATCCGCAGATGCTACCGTGGAAGCAAGGCAAAAAAGGAGTGAGACCCGGATTCTGCATCCTGAAAGAAAAGAGAAGACTTGTAAGTGTGAATGAAGTGTTTTCCTTAGTGATCCCATCCCATACCTGAATGAATGCTAGCATTCCCCTGTATGTCTTATATGTTTGAAATGAACAATAGAGATCAAGGACAATGACTTGATCTGAACTTTGAACTGTATATAGTTGAGCACCTCAGTGTGCTCCCCTTTGGTTTTAAGACCAGCATGCACGTGAGAGATAGTGCAAGTGACTGCTTTGAATCGTGAACTTTGCACATTGAACTTTGACTGCTTTTTGAAAGTAACGTATAAGAAGAATCGAACCTCCCGGATGGGAAGAACCAAGAATGCTTACTGTTTAATGTTGTTTAAAAATAAAATGTTTTCAGGGGGATCCATGACGGGCAGTGCGGGGACGCGCTAGTTAACTCCGGGAGAGTGTGGCACCCCTGCGTCCAGGAGGCCACAAAGGGAACTGTAGCCAGGCAGGTAGGACACTTGTTGCACACCAACACCCTCACAGCCCACACAACCCACGTGTAAGAGAAGGTAGCATCCAGCCCTGAGATTAGATACTCTATGAGATTGAGGGGTGGTGGATTTGGAGGAGTGAGTTGGGCACACCGTAGTCAGGTGACTTGGCAGTAAAAATAGGAAGGGGGAGAAGGAAGAAGTTCAGTAGGCCCAGAGTGTCGAGCTGCAAAGACCAGAAGCTGAGGAGCACAGGCCAGAGAACAGCAGCAGGTTGAGCTAAGCTGAGCAGGAGAAAGACACATGTCCTGGAAGAGTGAAGGCATAAGGAGTGCAGAATCTGTACCGAGTCAGAGTGAGCCGGAGGAGAGAGAAAGCCCATCCAGAGCCAGATCCCCAGGAGTGTGAGAGGACAGAGAGGGACGGTGATACCCGGGCCCTAGAACTACAGCTAAAGCAACCCACTGCAGGCGGAGTAGCCCTCCTATTATACCGAAAGGAACAGAGAGAAAGGAGCCTGGTAGAGCCTCACACTTGAGGACTGCTGAAGGCCGGGCTGAAGTAGAATGTTGGCTCTAGAGGGGACCGTAGATTACCCGGCATCCCCAAACAACACGACGGGGGGGATCTTAATTCCAGATTGGGATCCTACCCTAAAGGACAGGCAGCTCAGTGACAAACTAAGGACCCACAGGGGCCCGAGTCACCGCCATACTGTCCATCGTTTCACACACCCGTGGAGACGGAGACCGTAATAGCCCGGAATGGACACTAAAGACTGTGTGAGGGGTCACAGAGAGAGAGAGGCTGCAGGGAGCAAAGGGAACCCGGAGAGGGAGAATGTGCCCGTGTATTAAGAACTGTACTTGAACTGTAAATGAGCTGTAAAGTGACTGGAAGAACTGAGAGTAAACATGGAAAACCCTGGAACTGCTCCCCTTGTGTTTCTGCATGAAAGTGATTCTCTCCATACAGGATACAGCAAGCCCTCCACCTGCAGAGCTACAGTCTGTCAGCACCAGCACTAAGGAGAGATCCCTGCAGCGTCTGCAAAGTAAGTGTGCTACACACTCCACAATAGACTTAACCCTACTGCCCCGGAGAACACAGTTCTACCCACTGGAACTACACCACCTAAGCTGCCATTACATCATCCCCGGAGGTTCTGCAGCAGCGGCGGCCCCATCACTGGCCGCATAAAGTGGGTGGCGTCACGACTGACAACCCCTGTAAATATCCCCTTTTATTGCCGAGCCCGGGACACGGACCGGACCAGGACCACCCGTGACTTCCCCAGCAGCAGAACCGGTCCGGTACCGAGTACCCCCGTCCCAGTGGGCCCGACATGTGCCAGCCATGGGGAACGTGTGCCAGCCATGAGGGACGTGTGCCAGCCACAGGGAATGTGTGTCAGCCACAGGTGATGTGTGCCATCCACAGGGGATATGTACCAGCAAAAGGGGTCGTGTGCCAGCCATAGGGGACATGTGGCAGCCACAAGGAACATGTTCCAGCCATGGGGGACGTGTGCCAGCCATGGGAAACGTGTGCCAGCCATGGGGAATGTGTGCCAGCCACAGGGGACATGTGCTAGCCACAGGGTATGTGTGCCAGCCATGGAGGACGTGTGCCAGCCATGGGGGAAGTGTGGCAGCCATGGGGGATGAGTGCCATCAATAGGGGACGTGTGCCAGCACAGGAGGATGTGTGCCTGCCATAGGGGACGTGTGTCAGCCATGGGGGACATGTGGCAGCCATGGGGGATGTGTGCGAGCCATGGGGGATGTGTGCCAGCACAGGAGGACGTGTGCCAGCAATAGGGGACATGTGGCATCACTGGGGGATGTGTGCCAGCACAAGGGGGCTATATCCAATATAAGGGGGCTATATCCAGATTAAGGGGGCTAATTTAAGAATGGGGGCTATATCCCAGGATGAGGGACAATGTACCAGGATGAGGGTGCCAATGGAGACATATACGCTATATGATTTGTTAGACGGACACTAGCATTATAAGTCGGACCCCATTTAACATAAAAAATGACTTTTTTCTCTTTTCCTTCACCAAATTTGTGTGTGCGTCTTATAATCAGGTGCATCTTATAAAGCGAAAAATACGGTAAATGCAAGGTTTGCTAACTTTGAAAATACTCTATTTTCCAGTTTTAGTTTCAGATTATTTGCTGTTGTTTTCTACTTTCAAATAAATAGTTCTTGTCTCTTGGGATTTATTTGCAAAGACATGTCACTTAAAGATGCTATTCCAAAAAAGATAGGATATTACCCACAATTCTATTAATAACACACAAGACTGCTGAGATCACTAATTAGCTGCTGTGACCACACACCAACAGGATAGGCCCAAAGATCAAGCATGATAGAACCAAAGATCAGGAGGATCTTCTGCTGAGATTACTGAGCAACTGCTGTGCTCACATGCTAACAGAATAGGACCAAAGGCCAGACGAAACGTCTGCTGAAATCACTGTTTAGCTACAATGGACATATGCAAGCAGGATAGGACCAAAGGCCAGGATTAGCTTCTGCATTGGATCCCTGGGTAAAGCAGTAAAGAATATTTTGTTGTTTTATCAAGTGTACTGGAAATTAAATGTATTTATTACATGCTATAAATATAAAATTAGAAGTAATGTACTTTTGCATTTCTTCTGATATACTCAGAGAACCTTTTCCCCTTTGGGGGTGTAAGCATGTACTTTGGAGTAATTGCTGTAAGGGCCCCGTCACACACACTGAGCGACACTCCAGCGATCCAGACAGCGATAACGACCTGGCCGGGGTCGCTGGAGAGCTGTCAAACAGTCAGATCTCCTCAGCAACCAAGGAGCCACCTCCACATCGCTGGAAGCGGGAGGACGCTGGTAACTATGATAAATAGCGGGTATCTAGGCAGCACGCGCTGCCTAAATACCTGCTGTTTATCACGGTTACCAGCATCCTCCTTGCTTAGTGCTGGTCACCATGATAAAGAACGGGTATCTAGACAGCGCAAGCTGCTTAGTTACCCGGTGTTTATCATGGTTACCAGCCTGTGAGGTTGCTGATCGTTGGTCTGTCACTGTCACACGCAGTGATGCGTGCTGACCAGCGGGAGACCAAGGACCAAAAAATGGTCCTGAACCATGTGCAGCGATCAGTGACCTTACAGTAGGGGCCGGATCTCTGCTACAGGTCACACACAGCGACATCGCTGGGGAGGTCGCTGTTACATCACAAAACCTGCGACATATTATCAGCAATCTAGCTATGTGTGACGGGGGCTTAAGGCTGCAGGTATTAGCTAAACTAACAGTGATTTCCATGTCATCTAATCCATAGACTGAGAGAATGCCAAGTGGGTTCCTGGATAGCTATTGTACTGGTCCATTCCTCCCTGAAAACACCAATCACATTGTTGTATTGTTTAGAAAAGCCAGGGAACCCCTAAGGTGGACAGGCTTCATGACATTCGAGGAGGGAGGCAGTTAATAGGGGAAGATACTGGCATAGTGAATTCATAAAAGGCAGAGGGAGATAATTGGTTTGGGGGCTTGGTTTACGGGGAGCAAGAGGGGGAGCTTAAGGGCAGCTATATGTTGGAGTGAGGGAAGTAACCCCTCACTCCATTTCTGGGAGAAGCCAGGACAGTTTCCTGCCTGCCCTCTCTTGTTTGGGTTCCTGATGTGACTGCGATGATGTGAGAACGGTTGGTTGTATGGGTTGTTTGGTATGCTATCTTAGGATGTATGTTGAATGTTTAGTCACAGCAACGGGGGTAGGTCTGGTCCAGAGGCAGTGAAACTACACTCATAATTGGGAGGGGTGCAACTTGGAAGGTATAGTGGCTCTGGTTACTGGTACCTTGCAGGCACGGGATTCTGTAACGTTGGGGTATTGGTTCTCGGTAAGCAATACGTCTTCCCTTGGGTTGGTGTGTTATGGCCAGGCACAAGGTTTGTAGGCTCCTGGACCAGGCCTATCCATGTGTGATATGAGGGTAGTGCCTATTGTTTTAAGTTGGACGGCGTAGCCGTGGTCTTTCCTTAGTATGTAAACAATAGGCAATAAAGGCTGCTGTGGCCAAATTGTTTAACCAAGTCACTAGCAGTGTTTTGTCATTATTTCATTGATGGGGGTTGTTTATATGGTGGGTTGGTCAATTAACGACTGGGAAATCCTCCCTCGATTGTCATGCATATATAATGTGAAATGTACAATAGTGACACGGCCACAAACCTTAGAGGTAATGAGTCAGGAAGGACTGGTTTGTTATCAAAGTTTACCCAGGTGGGACTTTCTCATGCGTCTACAAGCAAAAGGCTCTTCACTGACTCTATAGCAAATCCCCTACCTGCCATTAAAGGAGATCTGAAATGTGGACCCTAATAATTATTTTCCTAATTAAAGTATGCTAGTAAGTTCAAATATTTGTAAGAAAAATTACATGACTTTAAATGTTCTTTGACAACATCTTTAATATATGATTACGGTAATTATTCATAAAAAAAAAAAAGAGAAATAAAATACTCTGTTCTAGCCTGCTCTCTCCCATGGTTCCTCTTCTTATCTCAATTTTTCAAAAAAACTTACCATATTTTTTGGGCTATTAGATGCACTTTTTTTGCCCAAACATTTTGGGGGAAGGTGGGTGGTGTGTCTTATAGTCTGAATCTACTGTGTGCTGTGCTGGCTGTGCTGTAGGGAAGAGGGTCTGGAGGAGACTGGAGTGGGCTACAGTGGAAGCCGTTGGTCACATGGGCCAGCTCATTAGGCTAATGTAATATGCATTGCCTCCCAGTCCATCACCTCTCATCATTGAGAGGTGGGCAGGACGAGTGGCGCATATTATAGTAAACTCATGAGCGAGTCCACTAGATCAGCGGCTGCAGCCCCATATGATTATGTGTGGATATTCAGTGCTTTCTACGCATCTTTCATTGCATGGAAAGCCTTGAATATCTCAGCGAGACACAAACATACTCACCACTCCACATCACTTCCTGCAGCTGGCGCCATCCTCCTGTCTGTGTCGGCATCTGATCATGTAAGCAGCACAGCACAGTGACGTTATCACAGCGCACACTGCTCATGTGGCACCCCAAGGGTTAATGTGCCACAGAAACATCAACACAGGTTTACTCCCCACACAGCACTACACTAGAAAGTGGGAGGAGCTTAGGTGGCACCTGCACTAGTGGAGGAGCTAATGTTGTTTACCACAGAGCAGGAGTGACAGTCAGTCAGTTTGAGTCTGCAGTGCAGTTTAGCTCAGAGGAGAGTCAAGTAGAAGAGGAGGTCCTGAGAGGTCTGAGAAAAGGAGACAGAGTAACAGAGGAAGATCCCCGGGATAAAGAGTTACCCCAAACTTAACCCCGGGGAGGCGCTTAAGACGGATACTGGATCCGAGGCTGTGCCTGAGACAGACAGGACAGTAAATACCGGAATAGTGAAGGTCCACCATCTTCACTGTACCATAGCAAAGCAACATGGAGGGGTCAGTGGCACAGAGGACTCAAGTTGCCCAGCAGATTGGTACCTGTGGGAAGAGACAGGGCCAGAAGTTCAGCTAGAAACGGCAGCAGGGCCACACACAGCGCATAAGTAGGAAGCCAAAGACCCGGTCAGGGTGGGAGCAACCTGGTACAGACTCTGTGGACAATATTGTGTTATACCATCTGCAAGTAAAGACTTGGAAAACAACAGAAACCGTGAGTGTGTGTGTTCCTTATGCTGAAGCCCCACTTGCCCTCATAAACTGCCATTGCCTCTATTCTCATCATCTCTACTGCTACCCCTACTCTCCTGCAGCATCAATAACCGCCATCACAGACTTTAACTACTACTATCACCACTGCAGAGGGGAACCCAGTTCTACCCACTGCAACTATTCCATCCAAGCTGCTATCCCATCATCCCCGGAGGTTCTGCAGCAGCGGCCCCATCACTGGCCGCATATAGTGGGTGGCATCACGACTGACAAATCCCCTGTAAATAACCCCCATTTTATTGTGCGGGCCTGGGACACGGTCCGGACCAGGACCGCCGTGACATCCCCCAGCAGCACCCTGGTCCGGCACCGAGTACCCCGTCCCAGTGGGCTCCACACTCACATGATCAACT
Source organism: Allobates femoralis (assembly GCA_033576535.1). Classification (NCBI taxonomy): domain Eukaryota; kingdom Metazoa; phylum Chordata; class Amphibia; order Anura; family Aromobatidae; genus Allobates; species Allobates femoralis. The sequence goes on from JARQOC010000006.1 coordinate 276,563,115, forward strand.
GCTGGAATAAGGAGACAGAAGGATGGCACCGGCTGCAGAGACCAATGTGGAGAGGTGAGTATGATCGTTTATTATTACTTAAGTTTGCGGCAGCTTGGGGTCCATATCCAGAATGGAGGGGCATATTTAAGATAGGGGCATATCCAGCATGGGGTGGGGGCATATCCAGCATGGGGGCTATAACAAGGATGGATGGGCTATATAGTAATGAGGGACATACCCAGGGTGGAGGTGCTATATACTCCATTCACATAGACTGTGCTAATGTCTATTAGATATGTCACTAAAGTTTAAAGACCCTTTTAAATATTAGACCAAAGATGGTTGAACTCACCAAGATCAATGGATTCAGCCAACAGTATATTTTTTAAGGAGTCCCTTAACTGATGATTGCAGGGAAGATAAGGATCCAGCTTGTCCGTTATCGCAGTAATGATCCTTATGTTCTCTAAAGCCCCCGTCACACATAGTGAGATTGCTAGCGAGATCACTGTTGCGTCACAGGTTTTGTGACGTAACAGCAACCTCGCCAGCGATCTTGCTATGTTTGACACGTTGCAGTGACCAGGCCCATGCTGTGAGGTCGCCGATCGTGTCAAAATTAGCCTGGACCATTTTTGATCGTCAGGCTCCCACTGGCCAGCATGTATCGGTGTGTTTGACGACCTCGTTGGCGACTCGGAACTCAGCCACGTAGGTGTGCTTTTGCGTTGCCTTTTCCGCACCTCCTCAGCTCCGATTGGAGGCCACTACTGTGTTCTAATTGGGCGGCCTTGCCTGAAAAGAAGGCAACTTTGTAGCGCTTCTATCATTTGTTCCTGAGCGCGTGCTGGTTTGTGGATCGTATTTGAGCTCCATTTCGCCACACGGCTTGCTTCAGCATCCCTGTCGGAGTCGCTAGTGAGCTGCAGGAGAGTCACTGGTTGTAGATTGTACTAGAGCTCTCCGGGCTGCAACTCCACACCGATTTGTGTGGTGTCTTCTGACATAGCTATACTCCGTCTGCACGGTAGAATCTTTTTAGCATTTCCATTTTTACTTCCAGGACACCTATCAATCAAAACCCAATTCTCCATTGCTGCTGTACACATTCTTTTGCGCGTGTGGCAATTTATTTTTTGTGGCACACTCGCAAACGGAATGGAACACAGTTTTCCATGACATTTAACATGTACAGTTATAATAATCGCATTATTGTTTTGTTGAAACTTCTCTCATCTTTACATTTTATTTTTGCAGTTTGCATATCATGACTAATACAGAGCGTGCTGTAGTGTGTGCAGCATTGCTGGTTTAGGAAGCTCGGCAACAAGATAAGACACGCATGCTAGAGAGGCGTTCCAATTAAAAGCGTCACATGTTGACCAGAAAGTGGCTGCAGAAGAGGTCCCCACATGCAACTTGTAAGAGAGCTTCAGGAGAAGAATCCTCAGGATTTCCACAACTATCTGCGGATGTGAGAGGAATCCTTCAAACTGTTACTGGAAAGTGTTACGCCACTTATTCAGCAGAAGGATATAGCGATGCGTGCTGCTGTCCCGGCAGATGAATGATGGGGAGTAACGCTGTGATTCCTGGCCACTGGACTTACATTTTTCTGCAGCTATTTCAAGGTCCCTGCTTAGCGGATAACTTATAATTCTGGAAACATATAATGCGCTTGTCAGGACAGGAAAAGGATCACATCGGTGGTGACCTCTGGATATCATTTCTGTGTCTGGGTCCGTGATTTACACAGATCCGGACACAGAAAGCCTGAGCCTGCAAAATGCAGGCAAGCTGGGCACTTTCACTCCCGCAATGTATATATACTTACATTGTGGGAGTGAACTTAAGTAAAAGCAAGTGCTAAACATAAAGAATATATATGCTCACCTCTCCAGTGAGTCCCCCGATGTGCTCCATCTAGCTCCTGAGGGTTGAAAGACCTGGGGAGGCGGGGCTACCCAATCAGCTGATTGGTCACATGCCCGCTTAGCCCCGCCCAGCTAGGTCACAAACTGTGGAAGATAGATGCCGACATCGGGGGACACGCGGGAGAGGTGAGAATATATATTCTTTATTTTTAATACTTGCTTTAACTTAATTTCAGTTCCACAATGTATGTATATACATTGCGGAAGTGAAATTAGACGGTAAAGAGCAGTTTTAGAGTGCTGAGCATGCTCAGTTCAATAAAATCGGGTAGGTACCAGAAATGATCAGCTGTTTTCTCGGACCCGTCCTCTATAGGCCCCCATGTTATTGGCCGTGGATCGGGTTGGATCCGATTCGATCCGATTTGGTCCGCTGTGCCAAAAATTGGAGCCGTCTCTGATTTTGGGAACAGCAAAAAATCGGACACAATCGCTGGTCGCTGATCGCTAATGAGTCTGCCTGTTTGACAGCTCATCAGCGATCAGATAACGATGTCCCAGCAACCCCCATCGTTGGTGGAGTCGCTGGGACATCGTTATGTGTAACCCGGGCTTAAAGGCCCCTTTACATGCTGAGACAGTGCTCTCTGCTTAGTTACCCGGTGTTTACCCTGGTTACCAGTGCCCAGCATCTAATGTGCAGCGCTGGGCATTGGCTGGGAGGTCACTGATTGTTGGTCTCTCGCTGTCACACACAGCGATGCATGCTGACCAGCGGGAGACCAAGGACCAAAAATGGTCCTGAACGATTTGTAGCGATCAACGACCTCACAGCAGGGGCTGGGTCGCTGATGGGTGGCGCCCCTGCGTCCAGGAGGCCACAAAGGGAACTGCAGCCAGGCAGGTAGGACAATTATTGCACAACAACACCCTCACAGCCCACACAACCCACGTACAGTAGGCGGCAGCATCCATCCCTGAGATTGGTGACTCTAGGCAAACGAGGGGTGGTGGATTTCGAGGAGTGGGTTGGGCACACATGTAGTCAGGTGACTTGACAGTAGAAATAGTGAGGGGGAGGAGGAAGGAGTTCAGTAGGCCATAGTGAGCTGAACAGCAAAGACCAAGAACAGGCCGAAAGAACAGCAGAAGGTTGAGCTAAGCTGAGCAGAAAGAAGGGCTCACACGTCCTGTGAGTGTAAGGTGTAGGAGCGCAGAATCTGTACCGAGCCAGTGTGAGCCGGAGGAGAGAGAAACAACGTCCGAAGCCGATACCACCAGGAGTGTGAGGAGAGAGGGAGGGACGGTGATACCCGGGCCCTAGGAATACAGCTGAAGCTACCGACTGCAGGCGGAGTAGCCCTCCTACAATACTGAAAGACTCAGAGGGAAAGAGCCCGATAGAGCCTCACACTTGAGGACTGCTGGAGGCTGGGCTGAGTAGAGTGTCGGCTCTAAAGGGGACTGTAGTTTACCCGGAATCCCCAAACAACAAGACGGGGGACCACAGCTTCACGTTAGGGTCCCTACCCCAAAGGACAGGCAGCTCCATGACAATTAGGAGGACCCACAGGGGCCCGAGTCACCGCCATACTGTCTGGTGTCACACACAACGAAGTAAACCAGAGAACGTAAACAGCCCGGGTAGGACACAAAGACTGTGTGAGGGGTCACAGAGAGAGAGACCTGGCTGCAGAGTAAAGGGAACCTGGAGAAGGAGAGTGTGCCCGTGTATTAAGAACTGAGACTTGTAAGAACTGTAACTGAACTGTAAACTGTCTTAAAGAACTGGAGAGTAAAACACAGAAAACCCTGAAATTGCTTCCCTTGTGTCTCTGCGTGAAAGCTATTCTCCCCTTACAGAATTACAGAGAGCCCTCCACCTGCAGAGCCACAGCTGCCGGCTCCAGCACAGAGGACGGATTCCTGCAGCGTCTGTAAAGTAAGTGTACTACACACTCCACAATAGACTTAACCCTTACTGCCCGGGAAATACAGTTCTACCCACTGGAACTATCCCATCCAAGCTGCTATTCCATCATCCCGGATGTTCTGCAGCAGCGGCGCCTGCATCATTGGCCGCATATAGTGGGTGGCGTCACGACTGACAATCCCCTGTAAATATTTCCCTTTTATTGCCGAGAACGGGACACGGTCCGGACCTGGACCACCCGGGACTTCCCTTGTAGCAGAACCGGTCCAGTACCGAGTACCCCCGTCCCAGTGGGCCCGACAGATGCATGTCACACACTTCAACATCGCTGGAGATGTCGCTGTTACGTCACAAAACCTGTGATGTTTCAGCGATATCACTAGCGATGTTGCAGTGTGTGAAGTACCCTTTACAGAATACAGGAGAACTCATTTGTCTATAGGAAAATCTGGGAGGGCAACAGCCGGGTGAACAATCAACTGAGCTATTGTTCTGCTGATAGCAATCTAATGTGTACGAGGCTACCAAGATTATGACTTCTACTGATATAATTTTCTATCTAATAAAAGAAATAATCCCTTGGAAGCTTATACAACTGATAGGAGACATGCTTGAAGGAACTCTGAAATAAGCAGCTACTAAAAAAGTAATCAGACATATAGTCTGTAGCTGAGGTAAAATCTCTAAAGGCCACGTTACACACACAGATATATTGGTCACAGACAGTGGCGTAACTTCAGACCCAGGGGCCCGATTCGAAAGCTCCAAAGGGGCACACAATTATTACAAATCTTTAATAACATTAGTCTTTTTCTATGGGCCAAAGGGACTTTTGGGGCCTCCCTAGGCTGCAGGGCCCTGGTGCGATTGCAACCCCTGCACCTATTGTAGGTACGCCCCTGGTCACAGATCTCTGGTTGCAGTGAAATCATGGACACATTGTTACTAGGGATGAGCGAGTATGCTCTGCGCTACTCGTTACTCGCACGAGTATTCCGGTACTCGGGATGCTCGGCGAGCACCGAGTACCGCCGAGATGCTCGGACTGCTCGCTAATAATTAGCAATCTGACACACATACACAGCTCCCTTCAGTGCACACAGTGAGCTGGCACCACACAGGGAGAAGATTCACTGTTGGGATCCCTCTGGGGGCCACAGCAAGGTGTTATATGTTGCAGCGATTTAAAAAATCCCCCCCTCCTGCCCTTTCCCAGAAATACTCGCTTTATAACCGGAAGTCTGTGGGCGGAGCCTGTCACTCATTGACTTACATTGGGCTCGGTGCTCGGCCGAGTACACGAGTATCTTGAGATGCTCGGCCAGAGCACCGAGCACCCGAGCATTTTAGTGCTCGCTCATCACTAATTGTTACATTTGTACACAGCAACAAAATGGAGCAATGTGTCCATGATTTCACTGCAACCAGAGATCTGTGACCAATATCTGAACAGATATCTGTGTGTGTAACGTGGCCTTAAGACCTTTAATGTTACATGAAATTAAGTTAAAATATCAGTGCAGGTATTCTCCCCATGTGCAGTTTTACGGCACAACATTTTGAAAAGCCACTAAACCGTACTGTACCTGAATATTCTTGCCAAAATGGACACATTATATACTATTATGCACTCTGTATTTCTAATATTCCTGCATATGACTACATTTATCCCACACACAAATTAAAAGTTTGGCACCACAAAGTGAGCTTTCATAAAATTGTTTTGCATTTTTGTGTTTTTCTCTGTGTTGCTCTGTTACACGGTCAAGCTGTACCAGGCCCGTATTATAATCTCATCTGAAGTAGAGAGACATGATTAGTGAACTATGAATAACTACTCAGAGGTAGAGTTTATAATACGCTTGGTCTAGTGCCAAAGTGTTATGGAAGAAGGAAGTGTAACCTGTTAAGTGCTGAGAAGAATTGTAGTCAATTCATGAGAAAGTTGTAACAAGCAATAAATTACAATTTAAGCAATCAAAAGCCTGACAACGTTTTATCACAGTGTATGTTAAATGGCTGGTCTCGTGTTCTGACTTCAGAAGCACAGCGCTCCTCAGCCTCCCAACTTCCTAGTTGCTGAGGGGGCAGGCTCTCCTGCTTGAGTGACAGTTCAGGCCTGAGCATTGTTGTGCCCCTCACCTGAACAGTGGTTTTATGCCACTATGAGGCAGTTTTGCTTGTTTTTACAATCACTATACAAGCATATCCATTTAATCACACACAAATTACCCTTTAAATTGTCCAGACCTTTAAACCTGCCCCATTAAAAATGTACATGTACAGCACAGAATGATTCGGTGATATCAGACACTGCATTTAGGCTAAGTCGATACATGTTGGTTTTGCAAAAAAGCACGATATCTGCAGCAAATCCTAGGGTTTACTTTTTTCTTGGCAGGAGGTTTGCTGTGGTTTTTTTCCTGCGGATTTTTGCATCTTTGGTGAGTTTTTGCTGCGGATTAGTTTTTACATCTTTTCTGCAGATTTTACAATTGTATCTATTGGAAAAATGCAGAAAGAATTGACATGCTCATTCTTTAAAAAACATAGCAAAACCTGTGGTTTTCTGCACCAAATGAAAACCAATGTTTGTGGACAGCTTTTCCTAAAATCCCATAGGTTTTGATGTTAACCAAAAATGCTGGAAAGAATTAGCATACATTTGCATAAAACACTGGTCAAAAAAGCACCAATAACGCCCTGTGTGAACTAGGCCTTATGGCCACTTTACACGTCCCGATATCGGCGTCCAACTCCGATAAAAAGTCACGTGGTTCTTGCGTTTGCCCCAATATCGTTCGTGCGTTGTATGGTGTAAATGTACAATTCGATGCAAGAACGATGCCAAAACGATATCGGGGGAGAAATGAGCAGGCTCTCCAACGGCCTGATATTGGATGGACGATCTGGCAGGATCGTGCTGTGTGACAGCCCAACACCGACATGAAACACAACTTCCCCTATTCTCTCCCATGTTAAATGGTCGTTCCTGGGTCGCACGTACAAGGGGGCGTAGACATTGCAGTTGTGTTGCCTGCCGATATCGCGCTGTGTAACATCTCCTATGCGATCTTGGATTTCTGCCCAAAAAATGTGCGCTCCCGCGCCGTTGTATACAATATCGGAACGATGTTGGGACGTGTAAAGTGGCCATTACAGTTATGTACACAGAACAGGAAAAAATATTATAACAGCTAGAAAGCAAAAAGGGATTAACCATCACAATCAAGCACATCTCAAAAAGGTCTCTGTAAGGGTACTGTTACACGTCACAACATCGCATGCAAATTCACTTGCAATTTGCTGGTTGCAGTGAAATCATGGACACATTGTTCTATTTTGTTGCCTTGTACAAATGGAACAATGTGTCCATGATTTCACTGCAACCAGCAAATTGCAAGTGAAATTGCATGCAATGTTGCGACGTGTAACGGTAGTCTAAGCCTTTTAATGGCTATGGACTTTCTCTCTTAATGGGTGTTGTGTATAATGTGAAGGCTGTGACAGATGTGTTACATCACAGGTCCCTTGACATGGTAAAGAATAAATAATTTAAGATGAGAAAATGAAAACAAAAAAACAACATCAACCAAAACTGTACAGATAGCCTGTCTCAATCATGTAAAGCTATAACAGTCATTCATTAATGGAAATCAGTTTAATACTTTAATTTTGACATTGTGCTATTAAAATTAAGTCTATTATTAATCATGTTTCATCGGTTTTGGAGAGTTTCTATACCAAATATACAATTGCACCAGTAAACTGCTTTTCTTATAAATGCTTTTATTAGTACATCAAGAGTAAAATTGCAGATATAAAGTGCTCAATTCATATTAAAAAATCTTAGAATTACATGGAAATGGATGAGAGGACATGGAGGGGTTAAAGTCCTACTCCAAACACAGTAAGACAAGACATGGTAGTTTTTTCAAACACAGATTCTGTGATACAGAGACATGCATAATTAGATTTTAGGGCTTTCACCCATAGTATATAGAAGTTCCAGTTTATAGTCCCTTCTCAATATACCAATTACTAATCCATGGCTCAGTCAAGACATCCATTATCTAGAAACATATCACATACTTCATAGTTTCATGCTTACCCAAATTTGCCCTCTTCTAAAATGGCGTCCGCGGACCGCGCATGCGCGGTCGCGCATCACCGGGCTGCGGTGAAAGGCTTCTGACACACAGGAAGGAGCGTCATATGACGCACTTCCTGTGGATGAATGCCGGAAACCGCCGCTCGGGATAGCGCGGCCTCACATGTGCGGCAAGGAGCGGCGTAATAGCAAACAGGTGGTGGGCGGTAGTGGTGGGGGGTATATAGGATGGGGGTGACATAGCCAAAGACATGCCCCCTGAGGAAGCAATCAGGGAAACGCGTTGGGGCGTCCCCTAGAGGTCATCCAGGCACACAAGTACTAGGCATGGGTAAGCATGAAACTATGAAGTATGTGATATGTTTCTAGATAATGGATGTCTTGACTGAGCCATGGATTAGTAATTGGTATATTGAGAAGGGACTATAAACTGGAACTTCTATATACTATGGGTGAAAGCCCTAAAATCTAATTATGCATGTCTCTGTATCACAGAATCTGTGTTTGAAAAAACTACCATGTCTTGTCTTACTGTGTTTGGAGTAGGACTTTAACCCCTCCATGTCCTCTCATCCATTTCCATGTAATTCTAAGATTTTTTAATATGAATTGAGCACTTTATATCTGCAATTTTACTCTTGATGTACTAATAAAAGCATTTATAAGAAAAGCAGTTTACTGGTGCAATTGTATATTTGGTATAGAAACTCTCCAAAACCCGATGAAACATGATTAATAATAGATATGGGAGAGCCCTAATATATTTTGATAATTATTCATGTGTGACCAAGTCTTATAAAACATAAAATTAAGTCTGCCTTTTCAGAGGCGACAATGCAACAATGGGGACCATATATTTGAGACTTTTATGAAACATCCTGCGTATGTTAGTTCGCAGAGTAACAGTCGAGGGTATGCAAAGCAGTGGATCATCTTGGTACAACTGTACAGTTGTGGCCAAAAGTATTGACAACCCTGCAATTCTGTCAGATAATATTCAGTTTCTTCCTGAATATGATTGCAATCACAAATTCTTTGGTATTATTATCTTCATTTAATTTGTCTTCAATGAAAAAACACAAAAAGAATTGTCCTAAAGCCAAATTGGATCTAATTCCACATCAAACATAAAAAAGGAGGTGGACAAAAGTAATGGCACTGTTAGAAAAATCATGTGATGCTTCTCTAATTTGTGTAATTAACAGCACCTGTAACTTACCTGTGGCACCTAACAGGTGTTGGCAATAACTAAATCACACTTGCAGCCAGTCGACATGGATTAAAGTTGACTCAACCTCTGTCCTGTGTCTTTTTGTGTAGCAAATTGAGCATGGAGAAAAGAAAGAAGACTAAAGAACTGTCTGAGGACTTGAGAAACCAAATTGTGAGGAAGCATGAGCAATCTCAATTCTACAAGTCCATCTCCAAAGACCTGAATATTCCTGTGTCTAGAGTGCGCAGTGTCATCAAAGAAGTTTAAATCCCATGGCACTGTGGCTAACCTCCCTAGATGTGGACATAAAAAAAAAATTGACGAGAGATTTCAACTCAAGATTGTGCGGAAAAAGAATGGTGGAAAAAGAACCTCGACTAACATCCAAGCAAGTTCAAGCTGCCCTGCAGTCTGAGGGTAAAAAGGATGGCGGTAAAAGAACCTCAACTAACATCCAAGCAAGTTCAAGCTGCCCTGCAGTCCGAGGGTACAACAGTTTCAACCCGTACTATCTGTCGGCTTCTGAATGAAAAGGGACTGTATGGTAGGATACTCAGGAAGACCCCACTTCTTACCCCAAGACATAAAAAAGCCAGCTGGAGTTTACCAAAACTTACCTGAGAAAGCCTAAAACGTTTTGGAAGAGAGTAAAAAAATCCCTGGTCTGTGGAGCGCTAGGGCTAGAGATAAATGGCACTAGGGTTATTTTAGAAAAAGTTTCTTTATTAACCTCTTACAGGCCACTACGCGTTTCTGCAGCAGAGCGCTGCCTTCATCACCTGATGAAGGCAGCGCTCTGCTGCAGAAACGCGTAGTGGCCTGTAAGAGGTGGCCACTGTATATATGTGGTGGCCGCAGCATATATGTGACTCGCCCAGGGTATGGGGACTTGGGTGTCTGGGCCTCTGCTGCTGTTGGGTTGTCACTGGTGGCCTGCCCAGACACGTGGCGCTGGTGGTCTACTTTTAAAAAGGGGTACTTGAAATGGGAGAAATGGAGTTTATAAAGTTCATTTGACGCCAAACGCAGCTTCTGGTGATTGAGCACCAGCGCCGCTTCAGACCTCCGGAGGGTGGTGGTATTGCTGCAAAGATGGTACAGCTCCCTGCAGGTGGAGCTGGCCCACCAAAGCAGGGATGCACCGGTGGTAATGGAGGTTCTGATGGTGAATAGAGCAGGGAGTTGGCCGGGCTGCTGGAAGACAGGACAGTCTCTGGGGCTGACAGTAACGTGGGTAAGGAGCTGACACACACTGCTGGTTGTTCTTTTACTGGTGTAGTTGTAGGTAGATGTCCAGAGCACTGCCGGGTGTTTGGGAGGCACTTTTGGGTCTCCACAGTGAGTGGGTATAAGGCCTCCTTGTTGCTTTCCCTGTGGGTGTGAAGCCCCTGCCTATGTAGAACTTGGCTGGCTTCCTCTGCTCTCTCTGTTCACCTGTGCTGTCATCGAGATACACTCGCTCGACTACCGCTGCTTCTCTCTGTCTGCGGAGCCTGGCTTCCTGTTATCTGACTACGCAGATGCCTGGCGGACTAGAGTCTCCACGGTGTACCGGTATTTTCTACTGGGCCTGGTGATCTCCGGTAGATGCGGACTTCGGTGTCCGGTGTGTTGCTCGGGGGTGAACCTAACGCTGAGTCCTCGGTCCCCACTGTTCTTTCTCTTCTCCTTACCTTCCATCCTCACTCTTGCACCTTGCAGGACTGCTGGAGAGGCTGCTTGGAATAACTGGCTCGGGCCTAGCGCAGCACCGACCACCAGTACGTCTTCACGGCTCTTGTAGCGTCTGCACACTCTAACTAACTCCGCCCCCAGCACCAGTATTTATAGGGGATCTTGTCTAAGGGCAGCAAGTTGGGCTCCTCCTACTGTGCCCTGTGCCGGGTTGGAAGGTGTTGTTTGTGTCTGTGTACCCGCTGTGGAAGCCCATCCGTGCTGTAGGTGAGTCGGTGGTTACCTGGGTTAGCAGGGCGCCACATTCCCCCTAGGTAAGGTCAGTACTCCTGGACTGAGAAACAATTTTTGGTTAACATACACATAATAATAACAGGTAACCTATTTACAAAGTCTCAAAATTTAAAATTTACAAAAAAACACTGAAAAATGGCAAAACAGGTACAGTCCATACGGTGCTAGTCCATCCACCGGAGGTTGGAAAAAGAAGTTAATTGTCACAACCAGTCCTGTGACTATGGTCCTTTAAATTGGAAAATAAGGGAAAAGTTAATTTGAAGAGTCTTTACAGTAGTCTCTGTAAGCTCCAGGTTAAAAGGGATAAAGTTTTTCAAAAGAGTTCGACAGAGTTCAATAAAGTCCTTACAAGTAAATTCTCTGTAGGCTTAAGTTCAGAATATACAACAACATTTACTATGGGTGGTTTTGCTGCTAGGACCTCATCCACAGCTCGTGCTGCCTCTCCTGCTTCTCGGTCCACCGCCCAGGACATCAGTTCTACAGCCTAAGTGGCACTCCATCTTCGGATCACCCACTCCATCATCTGCGCCAGGTTTTCCCGCAGCTCTCAGAAGGCCTCTCTACAGAACTCTGCATCTCCCTCGTTGGTCAGGAGGAAGACTGAATCCAGGTCCCCACGGACAATGTGGGCCTGCTGCTCCACCTTGCGCATGAGGTCTGCCCAACGGGTCGCCATTGCACCGGGTATAACATGGTGTTCTTTGTGTCTTTCTCTTCCGGTTTGTCCTCCATTGGCTTTTGACGGTTCCCCTACAGTCACTCCTTTGGCCCGTTCGCTTGGTTGATTGGTGGCCATAGGGGTGGGCAAACAGTTTTGCGCCTCTGGTTAGGCCCTCTCTTGGCAGGGGCTGAGGCACACCCCCAGGCCTGCACGTTGTCTTTCTACATGGCTGGACCACCATCTTGGGATTCCCGGTGAAAATGGCAGGAGTCCATTTTAGGTGCCATGTATGAGTTTAAAGGTTCTAAAGTGTCTGAAATTGTTCACACGATACCCGTTAGGTACAAGTTGGCCGAATCCTGTTTGTGATGCCAGAAAAAGGCTTATGACTCGCCCAGGGTATGGGGACTCGGGTGTCTGGGCCTCTACTGCTGCTGGGTTGTCACTGGTGGCCTGCCCAGACCCGTGGCCCTGGTGGTCTGCTTTTAAAAAGGGGTAGTTGAAACGGGAGAAATGGAGTATATAAAGTTCACCCGCAGCTGCTGGTGATTGAGCACTAGCGCCACTTCAGACGTCCGGAAGGTGGTGGTATTGCGGCAAAGATGGTACAGCTCCCTGCAGGTGGAGCTGGCCCTCTGGGGCAGGGATTCACTGGTGGTAATGGAGGTGCTGATGATGAATGGAGCAGGGAGTTGGCCGGGATGCTGGAAGACAGGACAGTCTCTTGGGCTGACAGGGACGCGGTTAAGGAACTGACACACACACCACTGGTCGTTCTTTTACCTTTTACTGGTGTAGTTGTAGGTAGATGTCCAGAGCACTGCTGGGTGTTCAAGAAGCACCTCTGGGTCTCCACAGCGAGTGTATATAAGCCCTCCTTGTTGCTTTCCCCATGGGTGTGAAGCCCCCGCCTATGTAGAACTTGGCTGGCCTCCTCTGCTCTCTCTGTTCACCTGTGCTGCTGTCGGGATACCCTCGCTCAAATACCACTGCTTCTTTCTCTCTGCAGAGCCTGGCTCCCTGGTATGTGACTGCGCAGATGCCCGAGAGACTAGAGTCTCCATGGTGTACCGGTATTTTCTACTGGGCCTGGTGCTCTCCAGTAGATGCGGACTCCGGTGTCCGGTGTGTTGCTTGGGGGTGAACCTAACACTGGCTCCTTGGTCCCCACTGTTCTTTCTCTTCTCCTTGCCTTTCATCCCCACTCTTGCACCTTGCAGGACTGCTGGAGAGGCTGCTCGGAGTATCTGGCTTGGGCCTAATGCAGCACCTACCACCAGTACGTGTTCTCAGCTTTTGTAGCGTCTGCACACTCTAACAACTCCGCCCCCAGCACCAGTATCTATAGGGGATCTTGCCTAAGGGCAGCAAGTTTGGCTCCCCCTACTATGTCAGGGTGGAGGGTGTTGTTTGTGTCTGTGTACCCGTTGTGGAAACCCATCCGTGCTGTAGGTGAGTCTGTGGTTACCTGGGTTAGCAGGGCGCCACATTTGCGAAAAATCTGGTGACAGGTTCACTTTAACATATTGGTAACATACCCCCAAAGTAAGGTGATTTTCCAAACTGCACCCCAAGACACCCACAAATGGTCTTGAAACATACGAAAACTGATATGAAAATGATGAACAGTTTTAGAATTGCATCGTTTACCATTTGCACTGCTAGAATTCTCAAATTGGTTCTGGTTGCTTTTAGGTGATTTCCTCACCCTGTAGTCAAAATGTATTTAATGTGCACAGTAAGAAATAAACCTGATATATGCTTCTAACAAATGCTGATTATTTGTGCAGTTGTATATCATACAGCTCTATACATAGCCTTATGTCTAATTTTATATATAAAAAAATGAAATTGCCTAATATACAGTATATTTATTCCTTTACATGCTTCTATTTTGAAAGGCATACTTGAATGCAGTTTAAAAAACAATAGGGAAAAAGGCCACAGTGTATCTCCTCAAAATATACTAGATCAGTTGTGTCAATGCAGCTTAAGGAAATGATAAGCATTTCCTGATCAAATGTATATGTTTCAGAGTAAATTAAGTCTTAACCCTCTATATTTTTCTCTGCCCTCATTTATGACAGCAATTATGCTTCTGTTCTGATAGGTAATTGTTAGTGATGACCTAGTATAATCGTTACTATTGGCTACTCGCACAGATAGTGGTCCTCCTCAGCCACACACAATAACGGTCACACACTAGACCTCGTCTTCACCCGTCTCTGTTCCCTCACCGACCTCGCAAACTCAACCCCCCCTGCTATCCGACCTCAACCAGCTGACCTTCTCCGCCCTCTCTCCCCAGCCACGCTCCCCCCTCTCCGGAAACTCCCTCACCCCCAAAGAAGCCTCAAGCTCATTAACTTCCACTCACTCGCCGAGTCCCTCCTCCCTCTCTCTGACTTAGCCTCCTCTCATGACGCTGACGCTGCCACCACCCTCTACTACAACACCACTCTTGCCACAGCCCTCGACCAGGCCACCCCTCTCTCATACAACAAAACTTGTGCACATAGACAACCCTTGCTCACCGCCAGCACCAAAAAACTTCGACGGACATCTAGGGTAGCTGAACGGAGATGGAAGAAATCCAAATCCGCAACGCACCTCGCCTTGTACAAACAGTCCCTCATCGACTTCAAGACAGCACTGACCACCGCAAAACAAGCTTTCTTCTCGTCTTTCCCACAATCCCAAGCAACTTTTCATAACCTTTAACGCCCTACTCCGTCTGTCCTCCCTTTCCTCTCATCACCGCCGACGACTTTGCCAACTTCTTTAAACAGAAGATCGATAAAATCAGAGAAAGCTTCGGTTCCCAATCCCCTCGGCTCTCCCTGTCTATCACACAACCCCCCTCGACCAAAAGTAACTTCCCTTCCATGACTGAAGTGCGCCTCTCCTCCCTTCTAGCACGATTACACCTCACCACTTGTACCCTCGACCCTCTCCCCTCCCATCTCATCCCTAACCTCACCACTGTCCTTATCCCCGCCCTAACCCATCTCTTAAACATATCACTTATCACCGGCGTCTTCCCCTCATCCTTCAATCATGCCCTCATCACACCCATCCTCAAAGAACCCTCTCTCGACCCCGCAACAGTCTCCAACTATCGTCCCATATCTCTCCTCCCCTTTGCCTCAAAATAGTTTGAGCAACATGTCTACTTCGAACTGTCCTCCCATCTCTTCTCGTGCTCCCTCTTTGACCACCTGCAATCCGGTTTCCGAGCCCACCACTCCACTGAAACAGCCCTAACCAAAGTCACCAACAACCTACTGACCCTCAAGAGCAAGTGACACTACTCCATCCTTCTCCTCCTCGACCTCTCTGCTGCCTTTGACACAGTCGACCACTCCCTCCTGCTTCATATTCTAGAATCCCTTGGCATCACTGACCTGGCCCTCTCCTGGATCTCCTCGAAAACTTAACAGACCGGAACTTCAGCGTCACCCACTCTCACACCTCCTCCTTACCCTACCCCCTATCTGTTGGAGATTCCCAAGGCTCAGTCCTGGGACCCTTACTCTTCTCCATCTACACCCTCGGCCTAGGCCAACTCATCGAGTCCCACGGTCTCCAATACCACCTCTATGCCGACGACACACAGCTCTACCTGCTCGGCCCTGACATTACCCCCCTGCTTTCCAAAATCCCACACTGTCTGTCCGCCATCTCATCCTTCTTCTCCGCTCGTTTTCCTCAAACTCAACATGGATAAAACCGAGTTCATCGTCTTCCCCCCCAAGTCGCTCTTCCCCCTACCCAACCTAACCATCACTGTCAACGACTGCACACTCTCACCCGTCCCCCACGCCAAGTGCCTCAGTGTAATCCTTGACTCTGCCCTCTCCTTCAAGCCACACATCCAGGCCCTCGCCACCTCCAGCTTAAAAAAATCTCACGAATCTGCTCCTTCCTTGACCATGACACTGCCAAAACGTTTGTGCACGTCCTCATTATCTCCCGCCTCCACTACTGCAACCTCCTGTTCACTGGCCTCCCCGCTTCATCCCTTGCACCCCTCCAAACCATCCTCAATTCCGCTGCCCGACTCATCCACCTGTCACCCCGTTACTCCCCCGTCTCCCCCCTCTGCCAAGCCCACCACTGGCTCCCTACTTCACAGAGATCTCAGTTTAAAACCGTAACCCTGACATACAAGTCCATCCACAACCTGTCCCCTCCATCATACATCTCTGACTTGGTCTCCCGATACCACCCCTCACACAATCTGCACTCCTCTCAAGAACTCCTTCTCTTCTTCCCCCGCATCTCCACCTCCCACAACCGCATACAAGACTTCTCTCGTGCATCTGCCATACTCTGGAACTCTCTCCCACACCACATCAGACACACCCCTACCCTGTGAACCTTCAAGAAAAACCTGAACACCCACCTCTTCCTTCAAGCCTATAACCCACACTGAGACCTAATCTGTTGCACCATCTCACCTCTCCCCCTCCTACTGTCTCCCACCCATCCCCTATAGACTGTGAGTCCTTGTGGACAGGATCTCTGCCCTAATGTACCTGTATGATTTATTCGTCGTTATTTATGTTATCCTCCTTGTTCTGCCCTTACACATGTAAAGCGCCATAGAACCAATGCGCTATATAAATAAATAATAGTACAGTATTCTCAATACTCACTACCTGGTGAGTATCGCTGGTACTCATGAGTGATGTGTTGATTGTGAATGATCTGACACAAATTGACAGCTCCCTTCAGTACACAAAGGCAGTCAGCACCCCAGTGAGAAGAGATTGAATGGTTGTCTCTCTCTGGGGGGCATTGCAAGGTGTTTTATGCATTGACAAAGCATAAAAGCCCAGCCTTCTGCCCTGTCCTAGAAATACTTGTTTTATGGCTGAATGTGTGGGCGGAGCCAATCACTAATTGACTAACATTGGACTCGCTATTCTGATGAGTACGTGAGTATTAAAAACTACTCATTATGAGTATAGCAAATACGAATATTTGCTACTCGCTCATCACCAGTAATTGTATTTCTATGGTCTTGTACATTTTAAGAACAACATTTTTGAATATCCAGTTGCTTTAATTTGCATTCTATTCTAACCCCCTGTCTCCATCTGTTATGTATGGAATGCCTTGCAGTTTAGAAGTGCTGCTGCTGTGGTTTAAACTTAGCCTTTTTTTTCTCTGTCATTCAGTGTGTGGCTCTACAGGTGGAGATTGCTGCAGGTGTGTATGATGGATATGACTCATACTTAGGTGAGCTGAGGGACGTGCCTGGGCTGGATGCTCCCCACCCCTCAGCTCACATCCACCTGATGTCACTGATACAGTTCATTTCTGGACTGTGACTTGTTGTGAGCAGACGCTGATCCGAAGCTGATGTTTCTTCTCCATTGGAAGCTGCTGGGTTCCGTGGTCCGTGGGTGGAGGTAGGGGCTTATGTATAGGGCTTCTCAGGAGTTTTAGGGTCTTAGTCTGGCAACTCGGACCTCCTCGCCTTCAGAGGTACCTCCAAGTACAGGACGAGTCAGGGACCCCAGTATCAGGGCCAGAGCAGGCTCCCCTGACTCCCTATGCCCAGCTCCATCCTACTTATGGGTATCCCGGCCCCTCCAGCGTGACACCATCAAATAAAAATGATAGACCTTCAATTCATTGTTTCTTGCACTGTATATTATATTAATAAAATTACAAATTGTAAGATCAAAATTAATTCCAGGGTGGCAGTAGATATTGCATTTCTTATCAAAAGTGTTTTAAGACAACAGGTACGGAAAGTGTTGCTTGGAGTTAAATAGCATTTACCGTATATACTCGCGTATAAGCCGAGTTTTTCAGCCCAAAAATTGGGCTGAAAAGTACCCCCCTCGGCTTATACGCGAGTCAGTGCTGTATACCGATGTATACATCGGTACATACCGATGTATACATCGGTATACAGCAGCCCCCGCATCCCCAGTAATCCAGGGCCCCCCCAGCGTCTCTCCGGTCACCTGAAAAGCAAACTATACTTATCAGTGTCCGCTGTCCGTGCCCGCTCGCCTCTGCCCGGTCTGCCGTCTGCGATCCTCCATCTTCATGCGGCGTCTTCCGGGTTCCTGTGCTCGTCGCAGGGAATGACGTCATTCCCTGCGACGAGCACAGGAAACCGGAAGACGCCGCATGAAGAAGGAGGATCGCAGACGGCACTGTCACGGCAGAGGCGAGCGGGCGTGGACAGCGGACACTGATAAGTATAGTTTGCTTTTCAGGTGACCGGAGAGACGCTGGGGGGCCCTGGATTACTGGGGCCCTGTATACTACCGCTGGGGCTGCAATCTACTACCACTGGGGCTGTATATACTACCACTGGGGCTGTATATACTACCACTGGGGCTGTATATACCACTGGGGCTGTATATACTGCTGGGGCCCTGTATACTACCGCTGGGGCTGCAATCTACTACCACTGGGGCTGTATATACTACCACTGGGGCTGTATATACTACCACTGGGGCTGAATATACCTGTGGGGCTGCTGTATACTACACTGGGGCTGTATATACCTGTGGGGCTGCTGTATACTACCACTGGGGCTGTATATACCTGTGGGGCTGCTGTATACTACCACTGGGGCTGTATATACCTGTGGGGCTGCTGTATACTACACTGGGGCTGTATATACCTCTGGGGCTGCTGTATACTACACTGGGGCTGTATATACCTCTGGGGCTGCTGTATACTACCACTGGGGCTGTATATACCTGTGGGGCTGCTGTATACTACCACTGGGGCTGTATATACCTCTGGGGCTGCTGGATGCTACCACTGGGGCTGTATATACTTCTGGGGCTGCTGTATACTACCACTGGGGCTGTATATACCTCTGGGGCTGCTGGATACTACCACTGGGGCTGTATATACCTCTGGGGCTGCTGGATGCTACCACTGGGGCTATATATACCTCTGGGGCTGCTGTATACTACCAATGGGGCTGTATATACCTCTGAGGCTGCTGTATACTACCTCTGGGGCTGCTGTATACTACCACTGGGGCTGCTGTATACTACCACTGGGGCTGCTGTATACTACCACTGGGGCTGCTGTATATACCTTTGGGGCTGCTGTATACTACCTCTGGGGATGCTGTATACTACCACTGGGGCTGTATAACCTCTGGGGATGCTGTATACTACCACTGGGGCTGTATATACCTCTGGGGATGCTGTATACTAACTACTGGAGCTGCTGCTGTATATACCACTGGGGCTGCTGCTGTATACTACCACTGGGGAGGCTGCTGTATACTACCATTGGGGGGCCTGTATACCACACTGCTGGGGGCTGTATACCTGTGCTGGAGTCCACCCTCGGCTTATACACGAGTCAATAGGTTTTCCCAGGTTTTGGGGGCAAAAGTAGGGGGGTCGGCTTATACACGGGTCGGCTTATACACGAGTATATACGGTAAGTGACTTGTGGTTTTCATACTAAAAGGCTAGGGCTACATGACTAGAAATGAGCAAACTTTGCTTGAACATTTTGGTAATTTCAAATTCGACTAAATGTGACTGATTCGGCTTGGGACTGGAAACCCAAACACTTTCCCCAAAAGTCAGCAAACGCGTCTTTGTTCAGGAAAAAGTTCAAAATTTAAAATGGCCCTAAAACGTTACCTGTTTATTTGGGGCCAAATCCCTCGCTGGAAGACCCTCTAGCTGGGCACAATACCTAATCGAATGGTTAGGAGTGTCCCAGCCATCAGGTCTACTGGCTTGTATCAAGGTGTAAAATTTTTTTGAGCTTTTATTACATTTTTTTTTTTAAGATTCTTGAAGTTTGCAGGTGTTTTTTACACCTGCAGGGTGTGAATTTTGGAAGCAGTGCCAGATATGGCAGAAGCTGAAAAGTTCAGGAAGCATAGACTGTCTTTAAAACATCCATTTAAGAGAGCTTATTATTTTTTATGGAATATTGTTTGAATATTTATTTATTTTGTTTTTCATTTTAGTATTATCATTATTATTATTATTATTTATTCATTTATTTTTGGAGAGCAAACCTTTATTATTGCAGAGGGTCAGCAGCATGCAAGGCCATCTGTTCTACATTTGTGGGATAGGAATTCATATAAAAATAGCATATGACCATTATGTGCTTCTCATCCATGATTTTATAGTTCTGTTCACACTGAAGAAACAACATAGC
Organism: Allobates femoralis; assembly: GCA_033576535.1. Lineage (NCBI taxonomy): Eukaryota > Metazoa > Chordata > Amphibia > Anura > Aromobatidae > Allobates > Allobates femoralis. The sequence goes on from JARQOC010000006.1 coordinate 276,583,038, forward strand.
ATTGCTTCTTGAAAATGTGCAATCACTATTTCATGTCATAATAATACTAATAATATTTATGTATGTATATAGCGCTATTGACATGTGAATCTTCATATCATGCGCAGCATGAGCTGTCAGAATTCTCCACTGGCGACTGCAAGACCGAGCAGTCATGGAACCACAAGTATGTTATTTGCATACTCTTGGCCACATTCCAACTATAGATTTATACAAGTGAATGTGGCCAGAATTATGTAAATCACATGCTTGTTGTCACTTGATCATTTGGTCTTGCCGACTGCAATCCTCACAGCGTATGTTGTGTGCAATGTGAGTATTCACAAGTATGCAGTCCTATTGGGTGACTGCAGACTTTCAAAATAAGCCTGAACAACCATTTTAATTTACATTCTGCAGGATCATCGGACAGTCTAGTGTGTATGGAAGAGCTTACTGACTCTCTCTTGCTAGGTGATGTCAGTGGAGAGAAGGCTCTGGCCTTTCATTTTTCCAACAGCTGATCTTTTTGTTCACTGAAGAGATAAGCCTCTACAAAAGGAGTTTGGCGATTGCTATGTCATAGAAAATAAAGAAGCGCTCAATCCAAGTTTTCGATTGTGTGCGGGGATCTGGAGATCATACCTGAGAGACAAATAGTTTATGGACCAACAACTAGTTAATATTTGTGGGAGTGGCCTTATTTATTAATAGATCATTTAAAGGTGTTGTCCACTAGTGGGACAATCCCTTCTTAAACATTATATTCCCCTTGCAAAATAAAAACACCTTATACTCACCTCCTGTATTGGTGCCATTCCAGTGATGTCAATGCTGTGTTTCTAGAGGCTCATTTGACAGCATTATGCAACGTAAGCTTTGCAGGCAATTGGCAGACACTAATGTGCTACAGTGCTCACAACTCACCGGTTTGTCTTAGGTTCTTTTCCAAATTGGCCACGGAGATCATAAAGCATAACATTAAGGAGCTTTGGGAGATCCAGAGTGAACATGGAATGGTGCTGGCATGGGAGGAGAGTACAGGAGAATCTTATTCTTCATTTATCCTAGAAGTGGTCAATATGTGTTACGGCCTTTATGTGTCAGACTTGATGTTTCCGAAATATCTCACAAGTGATCGAGATCTAATGGCCACTTTACACGTCCCGATATCGTCGTCCAACTTCGACAAAAAGTCACGTGGCTCATGCGTTGGAACCAATATCGTTCGTGCGTTGTATGGTGTAGATGTGCAATGCTGCGCAAGAACGATGCCAAAACAATATCGGGGGAGAAATGAGCAGGCTCTCCAACTGCCCGATATTGGATGGACGATCTGGCAGGATTGTGCTGTGTGACAGCCCAACACCGACTTGGAGAACAACTTCCCCTATTTTTTCCCATGCTAAATGGTCGTTCCTGGGTTGCTCGTACAAGGGGGCGTAGACATCGCAGTTGTGTTGCCTGCCGATATCTCCCTGTGTGACAGCTCCTATGCGATCTTGGATTTCTGCCAAAAAAGTGCGCGCTCCCGTGCCGTTGTATACAATATCGAAACGATGTTGGGACATGTAAAGTGGTCATTAGTGACTTGGAGGCCAAGTCACCATCGTTAAAATCTTCTGCCAGAGCTAAGCAACACATCAATTGACAGCAACTTTCAGCTGTTTTCCATTCCCTCCTGTTCCCTTTCACACTATCCTAAAAAGTTTTGCTGTCTGTGACATCATAATAGCCACTTAAAGCTTATTCACTATAAATAGTTTACTTTTTCAACTATATATACCTGTAAAATTCTCGTAATGTTCAAAAAATATATAATATTTAAATCCATTTGACAGAATTCAACAAGTGGGTAATAATGGCGTTCTAAATGTCCTCATTACAACTACTCAAAAGACACTTAGACTGTCATAATAATATTGTCAAAATATTAATTATTACTAAACGTCCTCTTGAGTTTAGCTGCCAAATTATACCGAAATCTAGAGAGATTTATTAATAGCATCTCAATCTGTGAAATACACTCGTTTGTACAGCTCTGCATTGTTAAACTGGTTAAGAATTTATACCCCATCCTGGCACATGGTTTACACAAATTACCTAGTAGTTTTAGAGGTTTTACTGTGCTATATTTGGAGCCTGTTTTTAAGATTATGTGAACAATGAGCGATATTTGGGAATTGGTTAAACAAATCTTGTCTCCTGACCTTAAATTCTTTGTACCCAGATTACACGCCTTATAGGAAGTTTGGGACTCTTCCAGAACTTTAGGTTTAAGTGTGACCTTAGAGCTATTATTGGCATTAATACCTTGTAAATCTCAAACTGTTAAAATTATTTAAAGTAAAATAACTGTAATTAGCAATAAACAAATTAATGTGAGCTTGTCACCCCCGAAATGTAAATTAACCCAATTAAACTGTTAATTACTTGAATTAACCTCTATAAAAATCCTATAAGCATTATGAATTTAGTTGCTATATTTACTTTTAAAACTTGTTTTCTTCTGTAAGAAAATGAGAGGGCTTCAGTGCACCCGGTTGTGGACAAGATCGCAATGCCACTTTTCACCCCCTCAATTTGCAAACTCAGCTCACAAGACTCTGACAGACAATATGTGACACACACACAATGCATGGCACACACAATGCATGGCACAATGCATGACATTAGCACAAGACATGACACATGCATAATACAGGGCACAAAATGCATGACACACAGAAAGCATGACACAAGAACTCATATACAATGCATGACATACAAACTGTGACACACACAATGTACGACACATATGCACACTGCATGACTCCAGGCGTGAACCTAGTCTCCCTGCTACTTCAAAACGCCCCCCCCTTCCCAAACACAAGGACGTCAGCACCATCACATGCACATACAAGAACCACGAAGAAGAATCCAGAACTATAATCATTAATAACAATGGGAGGTTTGGCCCAAGCATACAGGCACACAATGGTGGCTGGCAGAGCGGTGGTCCTGTAGGCAGATACAGTCCTGCATCCTTATAGCATACACACAGGAGACAGCACTGATTTTCAAACTATTACCTTTGGCACATGCCTAAAAATGTCTGGGCAGCTCCAGAGACTACCTGCCTGGCACTAACTAGCCAGATATGTCCACCTTGCAGCACTGTCCACAGACCACATGCAACGACCTGCAGTCTGTGCATTAACAAGCAGCCATTGCACTAAGCAGGTAAAATGGCATGTCTTCTCCCACAGACCTCGCCTCCTTCTCCCAAAATGCTTAGATAATCACAAGCACCGCCAAGGGCTGTCCAGAGCTAATAGCAGGGGCTTTCCAATTGGATTGAAGAAGAGATGTGGGAGAGGGAATGGGGACAAGTGCCACTGACCAACCTCCGCTCAGGAGAAACATGGCTGGAATGCCTGTATGTACCAAGGAGCGGCAATGGACGTGGTGTGTAAGTTATGTACCCGTCTTACAGCAGAGTATGTGAAAGAGACAATGCATCCTGCACCAGAGGTGTACATAGAAATCATGGGGCCCCATAGCAAAAGTTCTAATTGGACCATCCCCCCCCAAAAAAAAAAAAATTTGGCTGAGTCACATGGGTACATCTCTCACATCTTTGCAGCCCTTAAAAAGTGATTTTCATAATATGGAAGGCCCTAGTTTCCTTTTTTATTGCCCCCATAAAGTATGATGCCAACAAAAGTGCCCCACAAATACTGTATGATACCCCTACAGTGAATTCTTTCACATGCACAGTAGGATGACTCTACTGAACCCCCTCAACTACCCCGGCACAGTATGATCCCCAACTGTGAACTGTGATGAAAAAGGGGTGGACAAAAGTATGGGCACTGTTAGAAAAATCATGTGATGCTTCTCTAATTAGTGTAATTAAAAGCACCTGTAACTTACCTGTGGCACCTAACAGGTGTTGGCAATAACTAAATCACACTTTCAGCCAGTTGACATGGATTAAAGTTGACTCAACCTCTGTCCTGTGTCCTTATGTGTACCACATTGAGCATGGAGAAAAGAAAGAAGACCAAAGAACCGTCTGAGGACTTGAGAGACCAAGTTGTGAGGAAGCATGAGCAATCTCAAGGCTACAAGTCCATCTCCAATGACCTGAATGTTCCTGTGTCTACCGTGCGCAGTGTCATCAAGAAGTTTAAAGCCCATGGCACTGTGGCTAACCTCCCTAGATGTGGACGGAAAAGAAAAATTGTCAATAGATTTCAACGCAAGATTGTGCGGATGGTGGATAAAGAACCTTGACTAACATCCAAACAAGTTCAAGCTGCCCTGCAGTCCGAGGGTACAACAGTGTCAACCCGTACTATCCGTCGGCGTCTGATTGAAAAGGGACTCTATGGTAGGAGACCCAGGAAGACCCCACTTCTTACCCCAAGACATAAAAAAGCCAGGCTGGAGTTTGCCAAAACTTACCTGAGAAAGCCTAAAACGTTTTGGAAGAATGTTCTCTCTTTTTGGGCAAAGGCATCAACATAGAGTTTACAGGAGAAAAAAAGAGGCATTCAAAGTAAAGAACACGGTCCCTACAGTCAAACATGGTGGAGGTTCCCTGATGTTTTGGGGCTGCTTTGCTGCCTCTGGCACTGGACTGCTTGACTGCATGGCATTATGAAGTCTGAAGACTACCAACAAATTTTGCAGCATAATGTAGGGCCCAGTGTGAGAAAGCTGGGTCTTCCTCAGAGGTCATGAGTCTTCCAGCAGGACAATGAACCAAAACACACCTCAAAAAGCACTAGAAAATGGTTTGAGAGAAAGCACTGGAGACTTCTAAGGTGGCCAGCAATGAGTCCAGACCTGAATCCAATAGAACACCTGTGGAGAGATCTAAAAATGGCAGTTTGGAGAAGGGACCCTTCAAATATCAGGGATCTGGAGCAGTTTGCCAAAGAAGAATGGTCTAAATTTCCAGCAGACCATTGTAAGAAACTCATTGATGGTTACCGGAAGCGGTTGATCGCAGATATTTTGGCTAAAGGTTGTGCAACCAAGTATTAGGCTGAGGGTGCCAATACTTTTGTCCGGCCCATTTTTGGAGTTTTGTGTGACCTGATCAATGTTTTGCTTTTTGCTTCATTCTCTTTTGAGTTTTTTCATTGAAGACAAATTAAATTAAGATAATAATACCAAAGAATTTGTGATTGCAATCATTTTTAGGAAGAAACTGAGTATTATCTGACAGAATTGCAGGGGTGTCAATACTTTTGGCCAACACTGTATTACACCTTCCATAGTCCTTCATATATAATAGCAATAATAGCACACCCCTATAGTCCTTTATATATTATAATGCACCTCCTCAGTTTTCCATGCATGACAATACATCCCCTATAGTCCTCCATATATTATAATGCACCCCATAACCATCCATATTTTATAATGCACCTGACATTCCTTTTTATATTATAATTTATGCTGCTCTGGTCTCCTTGGCAATAGGTCTTCAGTTCTGTACATCTCAGCACAGCTGGCATGCTGTAGTGACATGATTGTGCCCGCAGTGCCTAAGACATCACATCTCAGATGCTGAGAAGAATAATGGAGGAGGGAGCAGAGTTCTCCCTTTTTCATCATTGCTTTCAACCCTATTGGCATCTACAATGCCAATACAGTTAAAAGTTTAATGGCACAGGTGGCCCAGTGCAGGTGCTGGCATAGGCCCCATAATGGTTGCTTGACACTGCTCACTGATCATAAATGCTTATATTCTAGTCTAAGCTACAGAAGAGAGGGAGAAAGAGTGAGGAATCTGATGACAATAAGACCTTAAACATTACAGAAGAGATAGCCTTATGGTCTCTATGTGCACACACAAAAAAAGTGATCTGTTTGTGTTCAGGAAAATTCTGCATGTAAACCTTGTCAGGTTTTTTATATAAATAAAAAAAAAGAAGCACAAACGGATCACTTTTGCAGCTGTGCTTGTGCACATTCAAACACAACATAAATAAGGGGACACAGAGACAGACATACAGACTCACAGACAAATGCACACAGACAGATAGACATACAGACACAAAGACAAAAGCACACTGACAGACGCACACACAGACAGACATACAGACACGCACAAATGGACAGGCATATAGACAAAACAGACAGACACGCACACAGACTCTTTATCACCCTCCCTAGCGATCCCACTTTGATCGGTGATCTCTTACTTCCGGGTTTGGTACTGCAACCTCCTGTGCACTAAGTGACAGCCTGAGTCACATGATGCCAAGTCCTTGAAGATCACTAGACACTGAGGCCATGTTCACATATTTCCGCTGCTAGTATTTAGCGGGTCTCCGCTAAACACCGCCGCTTCCTGGTGACGCAGCCCCTGGTTACCCGATGTTGATCGTGGTAACCACTTCACACACAAGGCTGCCTCGTGTCTGCTTTCCCAGAGCGGACAGGGAAAAGCGTTGGATCTGCTCATTTCTAATCTTGAGCCTCTGTACTTCTTTACAGTTTACAGTACTACACCATCTCCTCTTTTAATTACCAACTTTCTTTAACAACTAACCTGTCATAACCTTAACATTCACCTCAAGCATACTGAGGCCAACCACAAGTAAAGTTTGTGCAAATGCCATTTTTTTTCTTCTAAATTAAATTCCAATTTAAGTGAAATCCACCTATCTTAGAAAAATTCACTTTTCTCTCTACATTGTTGCTGTATAGTTTAAAAGTGTTGCTTGGATTATTTTATTTTAAACCATTCCATTGTTTTTGTACTACAATGAAAAATTATAGTTTTAAGAGAAAAAAATAACAGATACTATCAATCAGGGAGAATAAACCTTATCCTTTCCACTGCTATTCTTCTCTCTACCAGCAGGTTGTACTATAATACTGTGCATTATGTATCTAGGAGAAAGTTTTATCATGGCTCACAATGCAGCCTATAGCAAGTTTTACTGCTTTTATTACGAAAACGTTAAGCTCCCTTCACACCATTTTTGGCAATGTATCCATTCTTTATGTAAAAAATAAAACCATTGCTAAAAGGGTACAAGAAACATATATTAAAAGAAAAAACATAGCTTGCAAACTTTGGAAAGATAGAGTTTTGTATGCTTACAGTTTACGCAAGCAATGTAGGTTTTTGCCCCTTTCATCATGAAACCGTAATTACCATAATAGTAAAAGTGAATCTAATAGTTTATGCTGTTCCATTTGAGAGCAGCATAAAATAGTATAAAAGGCCTTGAATCTAATGCTGGCACATTCCCTGTTCCTCTTGCTGTAGTTTTGCTAAAAACACAGTTTTATTATTGCAGCTCTGCCTGCACCCTAAATGATCTGCTCCTTCTATGTTCTGCTCATTATTCATGAGCTCCAGTTGCCAGGACCTCAAGTGTCATGGCCACTTTACACGTCCCAACATCGGTCTGATGTTGGATACAACGACGTGGGAGCTCACAATTTTTGGGCAGAAATCCAAGATCGCATAGGAGATGTTACACAGCGCGATATCGGCAGGCAACACAACTGCGATGTATACGCCCCCTTGTACGGGCGACCCAGGAACGACCATTTAACATGGTTGAGAATAGGGGAAGTTGTACTCCAAATCGTTGTTGGGCTGTCACACAGCACGATCCTGCCACAACGTCCATCCAATATCAGGCCTTTGGAGAGCAGGCTCATTTCTTCCCCGATATCATTTTGGCATCGTTCTTGCATCGTATTGGACATTTACACCATACAACACACAAACGATATCGGGGCCAACGCACGAACCATGTAACTTTTTATCGGAGTTGGACGCCGATATCGAGACGTGTAAAGTGGCCATCAGCTTTCTGTCTGAGCTCCGTGAAGTCATAAAACTATCAATCAGTAGAATTTGCTTATCATTGAGAGAACTAGCAGAGCTACAGCAAATAAATTAATGATTCCATCAAAACTACAGCATGTAACCCAGCTAGGCTTGTTTTATGTACAGTGTCTTAAAAAGAATTCAAACACTCACCTAATTCCACATTTTTTCACTTCACACTCACAAACTTAAAGGGGTTGTCTGGTCTAAAACTGATAATTCTGCAGTCACTCTATACGACTGCACACTTATCAATAGTTCCAGCGCTTGCACTGTGAGGATTCACCATTTTTTAAGCTGAGAATGAACCCCAATTATGTGGTATGCATGTTCCCGGCAACAAAACGACTAGTTGCCACGGCATTGCTCAATACAAGTGTATAGAGTGGAAACACCCAAGTAGTGGGAGCGACCATCGAGTGAGGCCATGCTCACTAGTCAGGTGCTCTGGCCGGGAACATGCATACCTCATAACAATTTAGAAACCACAAATCTTCACAGAGCACAGTGCGGGTGCTAGGAGGATTGACAAGTCTGTAATCACACAGTTTAGGCTAGACAACCCCTTTAAATATATTTTATTGGGATTTTATGTGATATACTAAAACAAAGTAGCAAGTATTCTGGCATGATGCTGCCACCTCCATGTGTAATAGTGGGGATGTACAGTATTAGTATTCCACCACATATAGTAGTGTTTTTCATGTAGCCAAAAATGTTCTACTTTGGTCTCACCTTACAAGAGCAACTCCACATGCTAGCGGTTTCCCCTACTTGGCCTTTTGCAAACTGGACTTTTCATGGCTTGTTTTCAAAAATGGCTTTCATCTTGCCACTCTTCCATAAAGCCCAGGTGTGTAGAGTATACGGCTAATATTTGTCCTGTGGACAAATTCAACCACTTGATCTATGGATCTCTGCAGCTCCTCTAGATTGACCATGGGCTCTTGGCTGCTTCTCTAATTAGTGGTCTTCCTGCTTGGAATGTCAGTGTAGGTGGATGCCCATTTCTTGGTAGGTTTACAGTTGTGCCACAATCCTTCTATTTTTGGATGATGGCATAAACAGTGCTCTGTGAGATATTCAGAGATGCAGCTTTTTTTTTTATAAACTAGCCCTGTAAAGGTATCGTTACATGCGGCAACATTGCTGCAATGCTGCCGGCAACTTCACGGGAGCGAGCATGTTTTTGGCACTTTCCAAGATTGCCTTGTAGATGTCACACAGGGAGATATCGTAGGCAACGCAACTAGGATGTTGAAAGCAACTTTCGTTCACTGGGTATGAGCAAACCAGCGAGCGATCCTTACAGTCATATGAAAAAGTTTGGGCACCCCTCTTAATCTTACTCTTTTTTTTTTGTTTAAAATTGTTTTTTTGCAACAGCTATTTCAGTGTGATATATGTAATAACTGATGGACACAGTAATATTTCAGGATTGAAATGAGGTTTATTGTACTAACCGAAAATATGAAATATGCATTTTTTCAAAAATTGACAGGTGCAAAAGTATGGGCACCGCAACAGAAAAGTGACATTAATATTTAGTAGATCCACCTTTTGCAAAAATAGCAGCCTCTAGTCACTTCCTGAAGCAGTTAATAAGTTCCTGGATCCTGGATGAAGGTATTTTTGACCATTCCTCTTTACAAAACAATTCCAGTTCAGCTAAGTTTGATGGTCGCCGAGCATGGACAGCCCACTTCAAAACATCCCACAGATGTTCAATGATATTCAGGTCTGGGGACTGGAATGGCCATTCCAGAACATTGTAATTGTTCCTCTGCATGAATGCCTGAGTAGATTTGGAGCGGTGTTTTGGATCATTGTCTTGCTGAAAGATCCATCCCCGGCGTAACTTGAACTTTGACACTGATTCTTGAACATTATTCTCAAGAATCTGCTGTTACTGAGTGGAATCCATGCGACCCTCAACTTTAACAAGATTCTCGGTGCCGTCATTGGCCACACAGCCCAAAAGTATGATGGACCTTCCTCCAAATTTGACAGTGGGTAGCAAGTGTTTTTCTTGGAATGCTGTGTTTTTGTGGCGCCATGCATAACGCCTTGTTCTATGACCAAACAACTCAATCTTTGTTTCATCAGTCCACAGGACCTTCTTCCAAACTGAAACTGGCTTGTCCAAATGTGCTTTTGCATACCTCAGGCGACTCTGTTTGTGGCGTGCATGCAGAAACAGCTTCTTTCGCATCACTCTCCCATGTAGCTTCTCCTTGTGCAGTGTGTGCTGTATTGTTGACCGATGCACAGTGACACCATCTGCAGCAAGATGATGCTGCAGGTCTTTGCAGGTGGTCTGTGGATGTTTCTTGACTGTTCTCACCATTCTTCTTCTCTGCCTGGAAGAACTGTCCCTGTGGTCTTCCATTTCCTTACTATGTTCCTCACAGTGGAAACTGACAGGTTGTCTGAGACAACTTTTTGTATCCTCCTGAACAACTATGTTGAACAATCTTTTTTTTCAGATCATTTGAGAGCTGTTTTGAGGAGCCCATGATGCCACTCCTCAGAGAAGATGCAACTAGGAAAACAACTTACAAGTGGACACCTGAAATAGCTTTTCTCATGATTGTACTTCATAGCCCGGTATATCCAAAGCTCAATGAGGTTACCAAACCAATTTAGTGCTTCAGTAAGTCAGTAAAAAGTAGTTAGGAGTATTCAAATCATGAAAATCAGAAGGGTGCCCATACTTTTGCACCTGTCAAATTTTGAAATAATGCATATTTCACATTTTTGGTTTGTACAATAAACCTCATTTCAAACCTGAAATATTAATGTGTCCATCAGTTATTACATATATCACACTGAAATAGCTGTTGCAAAAAAACAATTTTAAACAAAAAAAAAAAGAGTAAGATTAAGAGGGGTGCCCAATCTTTTTCATATGATTGTAACAATGTAGTGAATAGGGGAAGTTGCTTTCAACATCGCTATTGCGGTGTCACAGAGAGCAACGCTAGCAGATTGCCTGAGCAACATTGCCAGGTTTCAGAACATGTTCTGCAACCTGGCAACTTCGCTCAATCAATTTATTGCTGTTGAATTGCCCTGTCACACGTAGCAACGCACTAGCGATTTTGCTTCAACTTCGCTACGCCCCTGAGTTGCCGACGATTTTGCCGGCAATGTTGCCGCATGTAACGGTACCTTTAGGCATTAGGCAGTGTCGCATTTGAAGGATTCTGCCAAATTCTGTTACATTTCAGCATGAAAAATTTTAATCAAAAAGGACTATACTTTTAATAAACTTTAAATATATCACCAGCATAGGCCAACGGTCCCCAACCTTCCTTAAAGAGAATTTTTCAATAGGTCTTGCTGCCTCATCTGAGAACAGCATGATGTAGACAAAAAGACCCTGAATCCAACAATGTATCACTTAGTTAACTGGGAGCAGAAATTTAGACACAAAGATTTTAAATTTAACAATGCAGCAGAGCTCAGAAAGCTAACTCATCCACACCAGGTTCTTTATGTACTCTTTATGTAAAGAGAGTTGCTAATCAGAGGGGGTATCACACTGAGTTTTGCACAGACTTCACCAACTGTCTTGGCGGCATTGGACTCAGATTGCAGATTTTGACATCTAACAGCCGAGGGTTTCCCTGGTGCCTGCAATCAACACCTGCAGACTTGGGCGCTCACCGGCTGTTTCCTGATGCCAGAGGGAAGTAGTGATGTCACTCACTGAGTTACTGAGGGTTACCCACAGGAGTGAAGTCAGGTGACCCCACTGTCAGATTACCAGACAGCTGTGCCGTCATGTTCTGCAATCTGGCAACTCGGCAGCGGGGTCATTTTAGTTCTTCAACTGCAGTGGGGAGCCCTAAGTAACTCAGTGAGGGATGTCAACTAGTGATGAGCGAGCATGCTCGGCACTACTCGTTAACTCGCACGAGTATCCCCGTACTCGGGATGCTTGGCGAGCACCGATTACCGCCGAGATGCTCGTACTCTTCAGTAATAATTATTGCTCTGACACAAATACACAGCTCCCTTCAGTGCACACAGTGAGCTGGCACCTCACAGAGAGCAGATTGATTGTTAGGGTCCCTGTGTGGGGCACACAAGGTGTTGTATGCTGCAATGATTTGAAAAAGCCTCCCACCCTTTCCCAGAAACACTCATTTTATAGCCGGACGTCTGTGGGCAGAGCCTGTCACTAATTGACTTTCATTGGGCTCGGTGCTCGGTTGAGCACCCGAGCATCGGGCACCCGAGCCTTTTAGTGCTCGCTCATCACTAATGTCAACACTTCCCAGGCAGTCAGTGTGATCCCAGAGCCTGCAGCGACAGGACATTTGTTCCATCACTGCAATCTGTAGATGAAGCAGAGCCAGGATGCTTCGTGGGACCATCATTGTGGATTATTGTCGGAGGGTATGTGTGGGGTTAATAAATGGGAAACTGAGGGTTGTCTGTGTGATTTATTTCAAATAAATGATTTTTCTCTGTGTGTTGTGTTTTTTAACTATTTACTCACAGGATTGATAATGAGCAGTCTCATAGACACCTGGGCTTAATGACAAGCTATAAATACTCAACTGTTATTAACCCCTTCTATCACTCAAATAATACCATGCCAGGACTTCAGGAAGAGACGGCTAAAGCACCAGAAATTGTCGCTTCTAATGAATGTGCCAATTTCTTGGGCGACTGTTGGCTCCTATTCTTTAGCCTAGGGGGGAGGGCCCCAAAAAACTATGGCCTCCAGAATACCAGCCCCCAGCTGCCTGTATTTTAACCTCAGCTGGCAATAAAAACATAGGACGAAGCCCACACTTTTTAAAATTATTTATTTAAATGATTAAAAAAATAATGCGCTCCTCTGTATTCTTGATTGCCAGCCAAGTTAAATACAGGAAGATGGGCGTGTCAGCCCTTAATTGACCACTTTATCTGTGCTGAGAATCAAAAATATAGCGATGCCCTACATCATTATTTATAAATTATTTGTTTTTTCACTACTTTGACATCAGATTCATTGCCTATGTAAACCAATCACAGATGCCGGCACAATGGATGAGGGGTGTAACAGCCAATAACCGATGCTGTCACACTGAGTGGGTGCCTGTGATTGGCTGTTTGAGCAAGTTCAGTGAATAAATCAACTAATGAGCGGCCATGGAAGTACAAGTGTGGCGCCCCTGTGGATCCAGTCGCCTCAGAGGTACTGCACCCCTGTTAGGGTGTAGTATCCCACTCACAGGTAAGAAGGGTACAGACCGGTGCCGGGACACCCAGATCACACTAGAAACTATTGTAGTGGGGTTGGGTGGTGAAGGAAGTGGTTAGAGGGAGCACTTGGGAAGGAGTGAAATCAGGAAGAACACACATAGATGATGTGGGACACGTGACAAGGGGTATAAATAGAGCAGGAAAGATCTAGAAAGCAGGAGAGACAGTTGTACAGGAGTTGAGGAGAGAGTTGACCAGCTGAGGAGAGGCGGTAGAACACCTGAGTAGAGACTGTTAAACAACAAAGGTCAAGATGGAGGGAAGCTAGAGCAAGAACACCTGTCACAAAAAGAAAGACCTTAAGTGTCAGAGGACTGGAGTAAGTGGGATCCTAAGCGGCTTCAGGAGAAAGAAGGGGTCCTAGAGACACGGGAAGTGAGCAATCCACCCATGGGGCTCGAATTCATTGTCAAGCGCAAGGCAGTGGAAGGACTAAGCCAAAGACTAGGGGCATTGGGGACCTCAAGACTAGTGAAGAATGCAGACAAGGCTCAGCTAGCAACCCGGAGATTGTGTGGTACTAGCAAGGTGACACGATCGACAAGTGCGCACATCTGCTGAAAAGGTGGCAACCATAGGGCTAAGGGGAGACACTACAGGGTAACCCCTAAGAAAAGCCCACAGTCACTGGCTCAGAGCTCTGTGTGGCAAGGCGCAAGGCAGAACGGCCGAGGTAAGCGCAGTGTAAAGAGGCTGACAAAGGACAGAGAAGGGGTGCCGGTTATGTATCATCCTCCTATTTGGGAGTAGATGGATCCCTGCCTCTGAGAACCCATTGCTCAGCATGCTGTTACACAAAGACTGAGTAAAAGAACTGAAGACTGCAACCCGCTGTGTGTGTGAACTTTCTTAACATGTCAAAAGCACAACTACCATCTCACTGAGGTACCTCAAGCTGCCCTGGGGGTCAGCCCTACCTGTAGAGGGCTTAAGAACATTGCTGCCTCTCAACCATCGGCCCCTAGGAGAACTGTCGTGCAGCGGCAGCCAGATATAGCCGCAACCTGCGGGTGGTGTCACTTATATTTACAAGTATCCCCAGGTCCAGTTATCCCATCCAGAATGAACCCTCCATGCCAGATGACCTTCCCTAAGAGAGAGCCACCCACACGGAACTTAATGACACAGCCAGGGTCACGGAGCCGAGTTTCAGTCCCTGTGATCCCCGTGATGAAGCCTCAAAAAAGCCCGGCTCCGAGTATCCTAAGGCCCTGGAGGGGTGTCTCACAAGCATGTGTTGCTATTTATTCACTGTTTTGCTTCTTTTTACAACCCCCTAGCCCCCATAGCAACGATTTTATAACTTTAAATTCTGGATTTGGGATTCAGGCTCAAGTTTGGTTTAAGTATGGTCCCAAAAGAAGTTAGTCCGGTTCGCCGAACCCGAACATCAGTGGGTTTACCCAACACCACCAGAAAAAAATCAGATTGGCACAATTACTATAAAACGTCCATATACTGGCAAATATATGATATATTGGCTAAAGATCAACTACTCTATTTGAAGCTCTCGAATAAAATACACGTAGTACCAAAGGTTCCTCTCCCAGATAAAATACACACAGTACCAAAGCTTCCTTTGAAACAGGTGGTACAAATCCAAAATGATCTGCCAGTTGTCTTACGTTATTGCTGAGGTACCTTAAGTAACCATTGAGTATTGAACACTGCTTCTACAGAAGGTTTAGAATGACGAGTGCACATTTCCATTGCAATTAAAATATTCACCAGAAATTATAGGAAAAGTTCAAAACTGAGATCACAATAAAAAAATCTGTTATGGCCACTTTACACGCGGCTACATTTCTAGCTTATCCACAGGTAACTTACTGGCTGCAGTGAAATCATGGAGACATGGTTCTATCTTGTTTCTGTGTACAAAAGGAATAATGTCTCCATGATTTGACTGCAGCCAGTAAGTTACCTGTGGATAAGCTAGAAATGTAGCCGCATGTAAAGTGGCCATTAATGATAAAGCCACCACCAATGTGTTAAAAAACAGCATGAGGTCACATAGTAACACGATAATAGTGAAACTGAGTAATCAAATACATTATTGCAGTGCTAAATTAAGCTTATGGAAAATAAATTTGAATGTATTAATTTTAAAAATTATATTAAAAACACTGTAGAAAATAAAATTACAATCAAAATCATTTAAACCCCATTGCAGGGCTTATTGGAAAGTTGACAAACTTCCTTCTGTTTGCAATAAAATAATTAAACAAGAACAACTTTAAAACACCAATACAAATAACAAATGCTTTCTTCAAATTGAACATGAATTGCCAATTTAATGACTACTGCAGTATCACAATTATTCAAGTTCCGTAGACCGGCTTCACATTGCGGGTCTGATCCGATCCGTGGCTGTCAGGGTGAACCTGACAGCCCCGGACCGGATTTTGGCCCCATAGTCTCCTATGGGGCCGGATGTAGCCGGATGGCAGCTCTCTGCCATCCGGTTTCCATCTCTCCGGGACAATTCGGGAGAATTCAGATTTCTCTCACGGACACAAAAACGTCTGCGCTAAACACTTAGATTTTTGCAGAGAAGCGGAGGTGCGTGTTTGCGGCCGCTTTCAGCAGACGCTGTATGAACTGGTTACCACGATACACACCAGGGACAGCGTCTGCCGAAAACGGCCGCAAACACGCACCTCCGCTTCTCCGCAAAAATCTAAGTATTTACCGCAGAAGCGCTAAATACTGAGAGCGCAGGTGTATGGACAAGCCCATTGACTTTTCGGATTGTTAATTCCAATAAGTGGCACTAGAGTAGAGATGAGCCACCACCCTAGTGTTCAAATTCAAAAACAATGGCAGGCAAACACAAACACATACAAACACTTAGAAAACAAATAGAAAAACACCTTAAGGTGTCCAAAAGGTAACAAACTACTCAGAAGATACAACAAACACATGGAAAAGTGACAAGTACATATAAAAATGCGAAAAGAAAAGAGATGGATGAGACACAGATATAGGCATGTCATGCCCTTCTAAAATCCGGTTTTACTCCTTTATCTGTAAGGCCTCATGCACACGATGAGTATTTGGTGAGGCTTTTCCTCAGTATTTGAAAGTCCTCATGCACACGATGAGTACTTTGTGAGTTTTTTCCCTCAGTGTTTGGAAGGCCATGTGCACACACTGAGTATTTGATGAGGTTTTTTTTACCTCAGGATTTGTAGCCAAAACCAGGAATGGATAATTAAATACAGAAGTGGTGCCGGTGTTTGTATCATGGCCACTTTACACGTCCCGATATCGTCATCCAACTCCGATAAAAAGTCACGTGGTTCGTGCGTTGGCCCCGATATCGTTCATGCGTTGTGTGGTATAAATGTGCAATTCGATGCAAGAACGATGCCAAAACGATATCGGGGAAGAAATGAGCAGGCTCTCCAACTGCCCGATATTGGATGGACGATCTGGCAGGATCGTGCTGTGTGACAGCCCAACACTGACATGGAGAGCAACTTCCCTATTCACTCCCATGTTAAATGGTAGCTCCTGGGTCGCCCGTACAAGGGGCCGTAGACATCGCAGTTGTGTTGCCTGCCGATATCGCACTGTGTGACATCTCCTATGCGATCTTGGATTTCTGCCCAAAATATGAGCGCTCCCGCGCCGTTGTATCCAACATCGGAACGATGTTGGGACGTGTAAAGTGGCCATTAGACTTTTCCTCCGATTGCTCCACTCCTGGTTTTGTCTACAAATCCTGAGGTAAAAACTCAAATACTGAATGTGTGCACGTGGCCGAAGGCCTTGTGCATACGATGAGTATTTGGTGAGGTTTTTAACTCAGTATCTGCAAGGCGTCGTGCACAGGCTGAGCATTGTGTCACATTTAGGGGACTACAAAAAGAGTTTTTTTCCAAAAATTTGGGCACAGACACCACTTAAGTGGCATCAATTGCCCCACAGTTGCAAACTTAAAATGGTGACTTTAATGCAAAAATCCACAAGCCTTTAGTCACCCCAGAATGACACAGGGATAGAAAAGTCCTTGCGGATCCATGCCTTGTTCATCTTGATGAACGTTAGTCTGTCCGCATTCTGGGTGGACAGACGTGTGCGTTTTTCTGTCAGCACACCACCAGCAGCGCTGAAGACACGTTCTGAGAGAACGCTGGCTGCGGGGCACGACAAGATCTCCAAGGCGTGAGTGGCGAGCTCAGGCCATTTTTCCAGATTGGTAGCCCAAAATGAGCAAGGCTCCAGTTCCCCAGTCATTGCATCAATGTTAAGTTGGAGATACTGATGTACCATCTGCTCTAGGCATTGATTATGTGTCAGACTTCTTGTGTCTTCAGGCCTTGCAAATGATGGTCTAAAAAAATCGTGAAAAAAAGGCCACAAAATTGCTGTTACCACCACCAGATACGGTGTTACTGGTACAGTGTGAGTGATGATGACTCGACAGTCCCACGTTGACAAGTTACAACTGTGAGATTCACTCTGTGTACCAATGGTGTTTTGTGGAAAAGCCGAACTGAGATTATGTATCAGCTTCTGCTGATATTCCTGCATGCGTGCGTCCCTTTGTATGGCAGGAATTATTTTGGCAAATTTGTTCTTCTACTGGGGATCTAAGAGTATGGCAACCCAGTAGTCGTTATTATTTCTAATTAGGACAATCCAAGGGTCATGTTGCAGGTAGTACAGCTAGAAGGTGCTCAAGTGTCTTGCGCATCCAGGGGGACCAAGTCCTTGCTGTGTTGGGGGTAGGGAGGTGAGAATCCTTCCTCTGCCCTCTCCCCCTAACCTTGCACAACAGAAATGTCATCAAGGTCTCCCTTATCTGCTGACTCTTTCATGCCCATCGCCAGTTTGTCCTCCATTTCTTCCTGGGCTCCTGCACCTTCCTCAACAGTTTGGTTGCTACCATGCTCCCTCGTTAATCCCTCTCCTCCACCCTCCCATGCCTGCCGCCTTGGTGCTGCTGACCGTCTGGACCTTGGAGATCTTGTTATCCCTTCAGCAAAGAACTCCTCCTGTACTTCCTCCACTTCCTCTTGTTCCACCACCTGACTCCGAATATTGTTTAGAGTGTGCTCCAGCATGTAGATGACTGGAATAGTCATGCTGATAATGGCATCGTCAGCACTAAACATTAGGGATGAGCGAGTATTTACCACTACTCGGTACTCACAAGAATATCTTGGTACTTGGGGTACTTGGCGAGTACCGAGTAATCTCGTAATACTCTAGCTATACTCGGGGTCCACCTCCCTGCATGTTGGCGCTCTTTACAGAGCCAGCCTGCATGCAGGGATTGGCTAACAGCCACTGTAAAGCCACAGCCCTGTTGGTTGTGGCTATACAGTGATTGGCTGGCCGCACAGCGTGATCAAGTCTTTATAAGACCTGACCGCGCTGTGCTCGTCGCTCTGCTCCACAGCAGGCAGTGTAGGGAGAGAAGCTGCTGATTGAGGGATAGATTTGTGGCCTTTCAGCTACTGTAAGTGCAGAGCTGCTAATCTAATTACCACAACATTCCTTCTGAGGACTAATAGAGCTGTATACAGGGAGGCAGGGTATACAGCAAACTTGGTTGTGCCAGTATACCAGTCTGCATCACATCTGGGGCTGGTGGACAGGCTGGAAATCTCATCCATCCCAACACAGTGCTTTTAGGGATTAATGCAGCTCTCTATAGGCAGGAGTGGCTTGTAGCGGAAATTAGGATACGCCAAAACACTCGGTATTCTCGTCAGCGTTTGTGTCTGACCAGTCCACCTGCTGGGATTTAACCTCCAATTTCTAATCTCTGTGTCCAGCTAAAAATCAACTCTTGTCTGCATTCATTTACCATTTTTGTGCAGCAGGAGTGGGTTGTAGTGAAAATTAGGATACTCCAAAACACTCTGTATTCTCGTCAGCGTTTGTGTCTGATCGCCACACCTGCTGGGATTTAAACTCTAATCTCTGTGTCCAGCTAAAAACCAACTCTTGTGTGCATTTATTTACCATTTTTGTGCGGCAGGAGTGGCTTGCAGCTCCAAGTAGTATACGCCAAAACTCGGTATACCCTTGTCATATTTCTAAGCTTTTAAAAGAGCTGGATATTGACTAAAAGGGTCACTTAACATGGTGGTTATGGTGTTCTCTGCAAGGAGCCACCCATTGGCTGGGTCCTTCCCTGGAGGGATATCTGGCTAGTCCTGTGTTTGAGACTCCTAACCGAGGCTCCACAGACTCTATTTGCATATTCATAATTCCCTGGAGGCAATGCGCCTAGGAATTCACTGTGTTGGGCGCTTTAGCCAGCTGCCCGCAGTGTTTTCTTGGACTGGTCTCCCTGAGACTGGAGTTCATAATGTAATATAAATGCAAAAAAACTTTATTCTTAATATTATGTCACAATACCAGGATCTGAGGATCTTCTATTTCGAGGTCAGGAGCTCTCTGATGCCATGTTGCTGTCTGCCTCACTGTCGTCCTCTCTTGACACTGCAGTGCGGTTGACAAGAGAGCATTAACTGGTTAATAACAAGAAGTATGGAGTGTGTACTAACTGAGCCATAAATCCTCCCCATACCAGTAGGATTGCTATATGGATTGTAGTAATAGGGTACGGACATACTGGCGTGAAACTCTGAGGAGTGCAATGTGTGATTTTCTCACATTGCAATCAATCTCTGAGAGCAGATTGGTGGAGTGTCGGACGCTTTTTTCTCATCCAGATTTAGGATGAGAAAAAAGTTGCAACATGCTGCGACAGTCTGCGATTCACGCACGAGACTCACCAATGCAAGTCTACGGGTCCGACAAAATCACGGACTGCACACAAACCATCCGAGAGGCATCCGTTTTTTCACTGATACATTATCATTCTGTAGCTGAGACAACTGTAAAATGTTCCTGTAAATTATTATACAGCAATAGCTGCTGAGAAAAAACACGGATTGCACACGGATGTGATCTGAGAATCTGAGAAAAATGTCGGAGACTCACAGCAGTTGCCAAACGGACCAAAAAACGGATGTCACCCATCCGACTCTCCTGGATGAGAAACAGACTGATTTTAAGGTGGCGGGACACAGTGTACCACCAAGTCCCCAGCTCCGTGTTTTGCACAGACAGTATGCGGTACACTGTCTGTGCACAGCACGAAGATGAAGACATGGTGGTACACTGTGCACAGCACAGAGCTGGGGACATGGTGGTACACTGTGCACAGCACAGAGCTGGGGGCATGGTGGTACATTGTCTGTGCAAAGCACAGAGCTGAGATCATCCCATAAGAGGCACAATAACCACAGACAAGCGGCGGGAAAACATTAAGCCCACCCAGGAGAACTACAACTCCCAGCACCCAACACACTGCCCAGAAACCATACAGCAACGCCCGAACAGGCAGGAGAACTACAATTCCCAGCATGCCACACCCTGCCAACACAGGAAGGTGGAGACTGCCGCATGGAGGCAGAGACACCTGGTACAGCCGCTATTATCACCACACACAGCCCCATTCCTCCTGTACCTCAATCCTCCTCTCCTCTGTCCTCCTGCACCCCCGTCCTCCTCTCCTCTGTCCTCCTGCACCCCCGTCCTCTTCTCCTCTGTCCTCCTGCAACCCCGTCCTCCTCTCCTCTGTCCCTCCTGCACCCCCATCCTCCTCTCCTCTGTCCCTACTGCTGCTCCTCTGTCCTCCTGCACCCCCGTCCTCCTCTCCTCTGTCCTCCTGCACCCCCGTCCTCCTCTCCTCTGTCCCTTCTGCACCCCTGTCCTCTCCTCTGTCTCTCATGCTGCTCCTCTGTCCTCCTGCACCACCGTCCTCCTCTCCTGTCTTCCTGCACCACCGTCCTCCTCTCCTGTCCTCTTGCACACCCGTCCTCCTCTCCTCTGTCCCTCCAGATGCTCGTCTTCTCCTCTGTCCCCCTGTTCCTGTCCTTCTTCCCCCCTGTCCTCTTCTCTTCTATCCTCCTGTTCTTGTCCTTCTGCCCACCTGGCCTCTTCTCCTCTGCCCCCCTGTTCCTGGCCTCTTCTCCTCTCTCCTCCTGTTCCTGGCCTCTTCTCCTCTACCCCCCTGGCCTCTTCTCCTCTGCCCCCCTGCTCCTCTGTCCCCCTGGCCTCTTCTCCTCTGCCCCCCTGCTCCTCTGTCCCCCTGGCCTCTTCTCCTCTGCCCCCCTGCTCCTCTGTCCCCTATCCCCTGCACAGTTTCCCTCACCTGGTGCTGGCTCTGGCCAGGCTCCCTCTGAGCAGTGAGCTCCACCGCCAGCCGCATCAGGGACATCCTTCAGAGCCGGCTGATCCTCCGGGTCCATGGGGCCAAATGTGCCCTCCAGTCCTGTGTGCAGCCGGATGGCTGTAATTGCAGCCGCAGCTACTGATTTTTCAAGACCGCGGCTAGCATGGAGCTAGCCGCGGTCCTGAAACAACAGCGGCGTGCAGCCGCCGGTATCTGGTTCCCGGATTTGCCCAGACCGGGGCAATCCGGCCCCATAGGCTCCCATTTAGGGAGCGCCGGATTGCCCCAGATCCAGGAGGATCCGGGAGAATCCGGGCGAATCCGGGATCCGGCAAATTGGGGAGATTTTTTTAAATTTATTTTACCACTTAAATAATTGTAAAACATACATATTTGTATATATTTACTCGTACAGACATGGAGGATCATTTTGCTAGGTAAGTTTTACCATATGGTGAACATGAGAAATAAACCCCCCTTCCTAAATACTTGCGGAACTGCATTTTTTTTTTTTAGCAATTTCACCACATTTGGAGCTTCCTTTCCTGTTTTCCAATGTCATTTAAACCAGGGGTCCCCAACCACCGGGCCACGGACTGGGACGTGGGAGTCTGTCTGCCGGTCCGCGCCGCCTCAGACCTGCACTACACAGTGTGCTAAGCTCTGCGGCGGCTCAGAGCAGTGGATGTGGCCTGCCTCCTGGGGTGATGTCACCGCCCTCTGCCCCTGCAGCCTTAGGGTATGTGCACATTGGACGGTTCTGCATCTTTGCAGACCGTCCTAATACCGGTATAGAATTGCAGAAACTGAGTTTTCTGAGCTCAGCAGTGTCCCTCATTTTGTTAGCGTTTTGCTAACGTTTTGCGATCGGTTTATTAGCGTTTGTACAGCGTGTTCTTGGCGATTTCCCCGGCGTTTTTCTTAGCGTTTTCCAGACTGTTTTTTGGTGCACTTGTAAGCTAGATCCGCTGGAAAAAACGCTCAAAAGAAGTCACTTGCTCTATCTTTGAAAACCGGTGGAAAACCGGTGAAGAAACTGGAAAGGAGACAAAAAAAAAACGTTTTAATGTACACAGCGTTTTCTAAACTCCATTGACTAGCATGTTAATCCAACCAGTGGCTAGGATTAACATAAATTAACATAAAACTCAGCGGAAACCGCCGACGGAAAACGCTAAAAAACAGCCCACAAAACGTCCGATGTGCACATACCCTTAAGTTGTCTCAGCTCTTTTACTCAGCTGTATGCATAGATGTATGGGAGAAGCTCTGGGCCCATCACAATTCAGCAGCCCGGCCAATCACAATGCAGCAGCCAGGCCCTGATTGGCTACTGGCTGTTGCACTGTGATTGGCCGGGCTGCTGAATTGTGATGGGCCCAGAGCTTCTCCCAAACATACTGTATATGCATACAACTGTGGAAGAGAAGAGGCGAAGTAATTCTGAAGGTGCAGCGGGGGCCGGTGACTGCTGGTGTGTGTGTGTGTGGTAGATGGTAGGGGCTGGAAGAGGATAATAGGGCCTGAAAGAGGAGAATACTGGGGGCTGAAAGAGGAGAATACTGGGGGCTGAAAGAGGAGAATACTGGGGGCTGAAAGCGGAGAATACTGGGGGCTGAAAGAGGAGAATACTGGGGGCTTGAAGAGAATGAAGGGGACTAGAAGAGGAGAATACTGGGGCTGAAAGAGGAGAATACTGGGGGCTGAAACAGGAGGATAATGGGGGCTGGAAGAGGAGGATGATGGGGACTGGAAGAGGAGGATGATGGGGGCTGGAAGAGGTGAATACTGGGGGCTGGAAGAGGAGAATACTGGGGGCTGGGAGAGGAGAATAGGGGCTGGAAGAAGAGGATACTGGAGCTGGAAGAGAATGGTGGGGACTAGAAGAGGAGGATACTGAGGGCTAGAAGAGGAGAATACTGGGCGCTGGAAGAGGAGAATACTGGGGGCTGGAAGAGGAGGATGATGGGGGCTGGAAGAGAATGGTGGGGACAAGAAGAGGAGAATACTGGAGCCTGCAAGAGGAGAATACTGGGGGCTGGAAGAGGAGAATACTGGGGGCTGGAAGAGGAGAATACTGGGGGCTGGAAGAAGAGGATACTGGGGTCTGGAAGGGGAGGATGATGGGGGCTGGAAGAAGAGGATACTAGGGGCTGAAAGAAGAGAATGGTGGGGTCTAGAAGAGGAGCTTAAAGGGGGCTGGAAGACGAGAATACTGGGGGCTGGAAGAGGTGAATAGGGGCTAGAAGAAGAGGATACAGGGGTTGGAAGAGAATGGTGGGGACTAGAAGAGGAGGATACTGAGGGCTAGAAGAGGAGAATACTGGGGGCTGGAAGAGGAGAATACTGGGGGCTGGAAGAGGAGAATGTTGGGGGCTGGAAGAGGAGGATGATGAGGGCTGGAAGAGAATGGTGGGGACTAGAAGAGGAGGATACTGAGCCTGGAAGAGGAGAATACTGGGGGCTGGAAGAGAATATTGGGGTCTGGAAGGGGAGGATGATGGGGGCTGGAGGAAGAGAATACTAGGGGCTGAAAGAAGAGAATGGTGGGGACTAGAAGAGGAGCTTACAGGGGGCTGGAAGACGAGAATACTGGGGGCTGGAAGAGGAGAATAGGGGCTAGAAGAAGAGGATACTGGGGCTGGAAGAGAATGAAGGGGACTAGAAGAGGAGGATACTGGGGCTGGAAGAGGAGAATACTGGGCGCTGGAAGAGGAGGAGGATGGAGCTGGAA
Organism: Allobates femoralis; assembly: GCA_033576535.1. Taxonomy (NCBI): domain Eukaryota; kingdom Metazoa; phylum Chordata; class Amphibia; order Anura; family Aromobatidae; genus Allobates; species Allobates femoralis. The sequence continues at coordinate 276,607,065 of JARQOC010000006.1, forward strand.
GAAGAGGAGGATGATGGGGGCTGGAAGAGAATGGTGGAGACTAGAAGAGGAGGATACTGGAGGCTGGAAGAGGAGAATACTGGGGGCTGGAAGAGGAGAATACTGGGGGCTGGAAGAGGAGAATGCTGGGGGCTGGAAGAGGAGAATACTGGGGGCTGGAAGAAGAGGATACTGGGGGCTGGAAGAGGAGGATACTGGGGCTGGAAGAAGAGGATGATGTCGGCTGGAAGAGAATAGAGGGTAATAGAAGAGGAGGATACTAAGGGCTGCAAGAGTAGGATGGTGGGGACTAGAAGAGGATACTGGGGGCTGGAAGAGAAGGATAGTGGGGGCTGGAAGAGGAGATTACTGGGGCTGGAAGAGGAGAATGAGGCGGTCGACAGGGTAGGGGGTACTCGGGTACTGGGGCTGATGGCGACTTTGATTGTGAATCACGGCTGGTCAGTCCCCGGTCCCGTGCCCTGGACACTCAATGGTGGGGATGATGGGGAATAAGGGGATTGGTAACATGACGCCACCTGTAGTTTTTGCTAACGGGTATACCAGCACTGCAGCCGGCTGCTGAGGTGATGTAAATGCAGCAGAGTGTAGTACAGCTCCCCACAGGTGGAGCTTTACCTCAGGGCAGCGGGAATGAATGAGGGGAGTAGTAGTCGCATCTCTGCAGTCAATGTGGTGAATACCGGCGGTTAAGCAGGCACACACACACACACACACACAGTGATCTTTGTTTCGGTACCTTTTACTGGTGACAGGGTAAAAGATACAGTTCAGAGAATTAACCAGGTCCCTGGTGCAACTTGAGACTTCCACCTTAGAAATTTGTGAAGCCTCCTCTGTGCTCTGTAGCTTGGGGTAAGTCCTGCCTGCGTCTGAACTTACCGCTCCTGCTCCCTCTCAGGGCTTTGCTCAAAACTGACAATTAGGTCCTTCTGCGGGATCCCTATTCCTCCTATGCCCCCTGGTCCTGTGTTTGGTCAGTTTGAGTGTCTCTTGTCTGTTATCTCAGGGGGTTTTGGTGCTCCTGGTTCTCCCGGGCTTTTACTGCTACAGTGGATGCTGGCAGTGTCGGACTCCAGTACCCGGGTGTACTATAAGGATACCTTAACTGGTTCCCTTTCTTGATTCCCTGCTTCCTCCACTGGCCTCCGACCCTCTCCCTAGGGTGCAGCACAGCCGGGTCAGTGTTCCCTGATCCTAAGCCTGGATCCTTCCCAGCGACCAGCTCCTCACTCCGGCTCTCTCCACTGACTAGAACTAACTGAGACTAACTGGAACTCACTACTCAGACTAACTGACTCCTCCCCTCAGGCCTGGATCTTTTAAAGGGGAACTGGCTTAAGGCAGACAGTAGGGCTCCCCCTTCAGGTCTGGGGTGGAAGGTGTTGTGTGCTGTGTGAACCAAGGTGTAATTCCCTCCTTGCATCGGTGGATTCTGTGGCAATCCCCTACAGGGGTGCCACAAGAATATTGGGGGTTGGAAGAAGAGGATACTGGGGGCTGGAAGAGGAGAATACTGGGGGCTGGAAGAGGAGAATACTGGGGGCTGGAAGAGGAGAATACTGGGGGCTGGAAGAGTAGAATACTGGGGGCTGGAAGAGGAGAATACTGGGGGCTGGATGAAGAGGATACTGGGGGCTGGAAGAAGAGGATACTGGGGGCTGGAAGAAGAGGACACTGGGGGCTGGAAGAAGAGGATACTGGGGGCTGGAAGAAGAGGACACTGGGGGCTGGCAGAAGCAGATACTGGGGGCTGGCAGAAGAGGATACTGGGGGCTGGAAGAAAAGGATACTGGGGGCTGCAAGAAGTGGATACTGGGGGCTGGAAGAAGAGGACACTGGGGGCTGGAAGAAGAGGATACTGGGGGCTGGAAGAAGAGGACACTGGGGGCTGGAAGAAGAGGATACTGGGGGCTGGAAGAAGAGGTTACTGAGGCTGGAAGAAGAGGTTACTGGGGGCTGGCAGAAGAGAATGGTGGGGGCTGTAAGAGGAGGATGGTGGGGGCTGTAAGAGGATAATGGTGGGGCCTGGAAGAGGAGAATGGAGGTTGCAAGAGGAGGATGGGGGTTGCAAGAGGAGGATGATGGGACTGCAAGGGGATTATGATGGGGGTTATGATATTGGGGGAGGAAAGGGGATGATGGGGATATTGTGTGCTGCAAATGGATGATGGGGGCTGCAAGGGAATTACGTGGATACCATACTGGGGGCTGCAAGGGGACGGAAAAATAAGACATCCCCTGAAAATAGTACGTAATGCATCTTTCGGGGAAGAAGGGTGCTAAACTTCACCCGTTATCCATAGCCACACCCCATATGACCAAAGCCCCACCCCCCGATGGGCCACAGAAAAATGGTCTGGCATGGAGCAAAATAGGTTGGGGACTACTGATTTAAAGTACAACTCATATTGCAAAAAACAAACTCTCATACGGCTATATGGATGAAAAAAGTGATGACTCTTGAAAGAAGGGGATGAAAAAATGAAATGTAAAAATGGAAAATCAAGGTCATAAAGGGATTAAAGTTAAAGCACCACTATAGCATTTTTTTTTCAGGGTGGCACTATGCCCCCTATCAAATACTCACCTTCTGGTGGCTTCATCTTTTACCAACACTGCTCCGGTGTCACAGCACCATCTTGTGATAAAACATGACTTGACTGGCGGGAGGGCAGAAGTCACATCATAAGCTCTCAATGAATCTATATGAAAACCAGAATGAAGCTCATAGGGTACCTTTACACGCCGCTACGGCAGGATGGATGCATCCCGCTACTTCACGTGCACGAGCACGCTCAAACGGTTACAAACGCTCAACGCATCACCTTTACACGCCGCCATAAGGTGCGCTACGCTACGTGACATCTATAGCTAGATACATCGCCGGGTGTCTCAAGTAGCCATCTGTAGCTCATTTACACACCGCTATAACTAGCTACTATGGGCGTACCTGGTGCAGCAGGGCCAGCACATAGGCGTGCCACAATTGTGGATTACGAGCCGTCCGTACACTGATAGGACAAAGCAATAACATCCTGATTGGGCAGGCAACGCAGGAGGCTGAGTAATACAGCACGCTCGAGCGATTGTGTAGTGTGACTCGTCAGCTCCTTAAATATGCCTCCCTATGCAGCGACTACCAATCGTCATGCAGCAGCTTCCACCAATGATCGCACATGGGGCGCGGTAACACGGAGCCAGGGTCACGCCTTAGCTACATTGCAGCTACATCGCAGGGTGTCCAGAGTTCCCTTCCGTAACGTCTTTACACGCCGATGCATCTTGCTACCATCGGCTTTGTAGCTCTCTGTTTTCAAGCAGAGGTCGTAAACAGATGTATCTGTTGCCGGCTGTATCGTCACGTCTTCAGACGCCGCTACTACGGGCTATATTGGCGCTACAAGCTACATTTGTAGCCTGTAGCGGGATGCATCCATCCTGTCGTAGCGGCGTGTAAAGGTACCCATAGAGATATATTGAGTTGTGTCCTCTGCTGCACTCCTTGAAACACTGGAGCTACCAGCAGGTCACAAATCATAGTAGACCAACCAGAGGGATGTCAATAGAGGATGAAGACATCAGAGGGTGAGATTCAGACAGGGGATAGAAACTTACATTTGAAGCACCACTTGAGCAGTACAATAACAAAACATGCTGGAGAGGTGCTTTAAATGATCAATGGCTACACTACCTGGACTTGGCGAAAAGAGGAAATCATCATCAGGCGCCAATAAATTTCATGAGGCAGTAGGTAGCCATAATTCTTCAAGTAGCTGCAGAGACCAAAAGACTCATAGCTTAATATGAAGGAGCAAGCACTGAGGTTTCAGTTTATGCAGTATGGCAAATATCTGAAGGACTCCATGGCAGAACTCCAAGATGTACACTCCATTGACTCTAAATTATTCTTTTTTTTTGTGCAGACTGTAATGAAGATGCTTTTTTTGTTGGTTATAAACTATTGAATAAAAGAAAATAATAATTTTAGAGTAAGTCAGCTCCAGTGTTCAGAAGATCATGTAAATAAGCATTAGTTTTTTTAACCACTCAAAAAAACGGATCCAGTTTTTCTGCAGACTTTACAACAAAAACACAGCACAAAATAAAGAAAAAAAATGGACAGCTGAATGTAGCCTTACAGTGAAGCATGGTAGTGGCTTGTTGATGCTCTGGATATGCAACACTTCCTCTGTGTCATTAGTGTGCCACATCCTGATTTTACCCTCTGAACCTGGGATAAGGAGGTCTCTTCATGTAATAGATTGCAGATAGCATATTATCTGCGCTGAAAATAAAAAATACAGTGAAGCACTGTTATTTTTTGTTTTAAATGAATTATTTTTACAGTACTATGATGTCAGTCAATGGGTGAGGTGCGGAACAGCCAAACACAGATACTGTCACAGAAAATGGGTGTCTGTGATTGGCTGTTGTAGTAACCTGAAAGCAGCCCATACATTCTAACGTCTACCATGCTAGAATGTATGGGCTGATTCCAGATAACTCCAACAGCCAACCACAGATGCCCTTTCTCTGTGACAACGTCTTTGATTAGCTGTTGTGCCCTCTGCAGTCAATATCCATGAAGTTGATGAGCGGCCCGGAAGTACAAGTGGCAGGATGCCGGTAAATATAACGCTTATGTTTAATCCATGTTTTCTTTTTTTTTTTTTACAGCCCCCCGCCCCCATCTCATAAACTTTAAAGTCTGAGTTTGGGGTTCGGACTTAAGTTCGAGCCACACCTGGCCCAAACTCGAACTTTAAAAAAATTGTCTGGTAGAATCCGCCAAACCTGAGCATCGGCGGGTTCGCCCATCACTACTTGTCTGTACAAGAGACATTTGGGTGGAGGTGTGGCAACCGAGAGACAGTGATTTCACAGCACTCTGACACTGAAAAGAGGAAGTTTAAAGTGGAAACTTGAGTCAATTAAGAGTCAAGAAGCCATAGGTTTGAAGAATAGGTATCATTGCATCTTGAAATAGGTCTATGTACCTAAACAATCCTCAGCGACCACTAAGGCTTAAGTTCAGAATACATACTGAAAGAATCTAGAGTTGCCTAACCTGAACCCCATAGAATATCTTTGATGACATTTTTGAAAAATGGTTGCATGCAGAATGCAAACTAGAGGCTATTGCACATAAGGAATGAGAAAAGTTTCCTCTTGAATTCTGCTAGAAACTGGTATTTGACCATGCATGATGATTGCAGCAGATCATAACAGCCGAAATGTGGTACACAAAATACTAACGACACTTGACATGAACGGGTTGAACAATTCTGAGGCTGCAGTAGTCAGTAAAGGTACCTTTACACGCTGCTACAACAAGGTGGAAACAACCGGGTGCTTCACGTGCACGAGCACGCACAAACGGTTACAAACGGTACCCGATACCGCCTTTACACGCCGCTACAAGGTGCTTTACAGAAGGTTGAATCTATCTCTGGATGCACCGCCGGGTGCCTAAAGTTACCTTCTGTAGAGCACCTTACCTCATTTACACACCGCTACAACAAGGTAATATGGGAGGACCTGGTGCAGCAGGGACAACACATAGGCGTGGCAGAATTGTGGATTACGAGACGTTCGTACGCTGATAGGACAAAGCAATAGCATCATGATTGGCCAGGCAGCACAGGAGGCTGATTAATACATGACGCTCGAGCAATTGTGTAGTGTGACTGGTCAGCTCCTTAAATATGCCGCCCTATGCAGCGAGAACCAATCGCAACGCAGGAGCTTCCACCAATGATCGCTGAAGGGGGGTGGTTTCACGGAGGCTGTGTCACGCCCCACGGAGTTATCTAGGTGGCGAAACAACCTTATCTTAGCTTGTTTAGATGCCGTTACCACCGGGTTGAAATCAACCTGTTTTAGAGCACTGGTACCTTTACACGCCGCTACAGCTGGGTGGAAACAACCGGGTTTATGAGACAAATGTATCTTGCACCGTCAAATCTACCCGAGGTAGCGGCGTGTAAAGGCGGTTGTTGCCACCCGTCACTCGCGGCACCTGTTTCAGAGCAGTGCTATAAAACAGGTTGATTTCAACCCGGTGGTAACGGCGTCTAAACAAGCTAAGATAAGGTTGTTTCACCACCTAGATAGCTCCCTGGGGCGTGACACAGCCTCCGTGAAACCACCCCCCTTCAGCGATCATTGGTGGAAGCTCTTGCGTTGCGATTGGTTCTCGCTGCATAGGGCGGCATATTTAAGGAGCTGACCAGTCACACTACACAATTGCTCGAGCGTCATGTATTAATCAGCCTCCTGTGCTGCCTGGCCAATCATGATGCTATTGCTTTGTCCTATCAGCGTACGAACGTCTCGTAATCCACAATTCTGCCACGGCTATGTGTTGTCCCTGCTGCACCAGGTCCTCCCATATTACCTTGTTGTAGCGGTGTGTAAATGAGGTAAGGTGCTCTACAGAAGGTAACTTTAGGCACCCGGCGGTGCATCCAGAGATAGATTCAACCTTCTGTAAAGCACCTTGTAGCGGTGTGTAAAGGCGGTATCGGCTACCGTTTGTAACCGTTTGTGCGTGCTCGTGCACGTGAAGCACCCGGTTGTTTCCACCTTGTTGTAGCGGCATGTAAAGGTACCTTAAGGCTACATTCACACATTGCACATTTTTGAGCACTTTTTTGTGCATGCTTTTCAAAAATGCGCAATGTGCCTAGTGTCTGCCGGAAAAGTGAATGGGAAATTCACTTTGCTGTACAGACACAGTGTAAAAATACGCCGCGCCTTTATGGGAGAAAGCGCGGCGTAAAAAGAATGACCATGTCAATCCTTTGCGCAGTTGCGCCCATGCTTTCTCCCATATTGTGCCCATTATTCCTGCTGGAATTCCGCATCGCCATTCAGACGGTGCATAATTCCAGCAGGAATACACCAGTGCTGACGTCACAGAGGGGTGGAAGAATGCTGTTCCTCCTCCCCTCTGTGACATCTGTCACAGCCCCATTTGATTTTGCAGTGCATTATACACTGTGAAATCAAATGTAAAAGAATGTCAAATGTATTAAAAATAATAAGATTTTTATAATTACCCATCCGCCGGTTGTTCGGGAAAAGGGAATCGGGAGATCTGCAGGTATCGACCTGCAAGGGCCTTTGAATGCTGATTGGCCCACTCACGGTCATGTGATATGTGACGTCCTATGACAGCACCTGATGACATCACGCAAGGTCTCGAACACCCGGTGGAGGGTAAGTATAAAAATCTTTATTATCTGGTATATTATTTATCTGGTATATGGCCGTACTTATTATTTATCTGGTATACGGCCGTACTTTATAGCACATGTATAGCAGCGCTATGGTCTATGGCTGTACATTATAGTACATGTATAGCAGCACTATGGTATATGGTGGTACATTACAGTACATGTATAGCAGCACTATAGTATATGGCAGTACACATGTATAGTAGCGCTATGGTATATGGCAGTACATTACAGCACATGTATAGCAGCACTATAGTATATGGCGGTACATTATAGTACATGTATAGCAGCACTATGGTATATGGCGGTACATTACGGCACATGTATAGCAGCACTATAGTATATGGCGGTACATTACAGTACATGTATAGCAGTGTTATAGTATATGGCAGTACATTATAGCACATGTATAGCAGCACTATAGTATATGGCGGTACATTACAGTACATGTATAGCAGCACTATAGTATATGGCGGTACACATGTATAGCAGCTCTATGGTATATGGCGGTACATTACACCACATGTATAGCAGCACTATAGTATATGGCGGTACATTACAGTACATGTATTGCAGCACTATAGTATATGGCGATACATTACAGCACATGTACAGCAGCACTATAGTATATGGCGGTACATTACAGTACATGTATAGCAACACTATAGTATATGGCGGTACATTACAGTACATGTATAGCAGCACTATGGTATATGGCGATACTCCACTCTGTGCGGCCCCCCGCTCCCCGCACCCCCCCTCCCGCTCCTGCTGGCCCTTGCTCCTCCACAGTAAAAGTAAAAATAAAAAAATCCTCAATGAGGATACTCACCCATCCGCTGGCTCGCTCCTCCTCCGTCTTCTAGGTCTTACAAGCCTTTAGGACCTGTCGCTGCCTGGGAAACCGATAACATGACCGCTAACTGCCGGGGCGGCAGGATGGAGCACAGGAGCAGGATTGAGCAGGGGGCAGGATGGTGATGGGGGTGGTGGGGGGGGCAGTGAGCGGGTCAGAATGGAGCGAGTGGGGCAGCATGGAGCGAGCGGGGCAACATGGAGCGAGCGGGGCAGCATGGAGTTAGCGGGGCAGGATGGATCCGGGGGGGCAGGATGGAGCGAGCAGGGCAGAATGGAGTGAGCGGGGCAGGTTGGAGTGAGCGGGGCAGGATGGAGAGAGCAGGGCAGGATGGAGTCGGGGGGTAGAATGGAGCGAGCGTGAAAGGATGGAGCGAGCGGGGCAGGATGGAGCCGGGGGGACAGAATGGAGCGAGCGGGGCAGGATGGAGCTGGATGGGGCAGGATGGAGCCAGGGGGGCAGGATGGAGCATGCAGGCAGGATAGAGTCAGGGATGGCAGGATGGATGCAGGGGGCGGGATGGAACCAGGGGAGCAGAGTGAAGCTGGGGGGGCAGGATGAAGCCGGGGGGGCAGGATGGATGCGGGGGGGGGGCAGGATGGAGCCGGGGGGGCAGGATGGATGCAGGGGGGTAGGATGGAGCTGGGGTGGGCAGGATGGATGAGGGGGGGTGGGATGGAGCCAGGGGGGGGCAGGATGGATGCGGGGGGGCAGGATGGAGTGAGCGGGGCAGGATGGAGCCGGGGGGGAAGGGTGGAGCTGGGGGGGGCAGGATGGAGCGAGCGGGGCAGGTTGGAGCCGGGGGGGCAGGATGGAGCCGGGGGAGGGGGGCAGGATGGAACTGGAGCATCTACGATCTTGGGCGATGTGTCTCGGACAGGTCCTGTGTGTGATCTCTGGTACCTCCCGCGGGTTTGGGCTGGTTGTGTCCCGGCAGCTGGCAGCTCGGGTGGCCCCGATGTCAGCGCTGCTCCTGGTGTCCCACTCCAAGGACTGTCTGCGGCAGGACGCGGAGGAGCTGCGGGAGATCTGCCCGGGGCTCCGGGTCCACTGGATGGCGGCGGATCTCAGCACGGAGGACGGGGTGAGGAGGATGTTGACGGCGGCCGCGGAGATGGGAGGAGGAGAACCGGAGAGGCTGATCATCATCAGCAATGCCGGTGCGTGAGGAGAGACCGGGGAGGATGGAGGGGAGACCGGGAAGGATGGAGAGGAGAATGGGGAGAATGGAGGGGAGATCAGGGGGGCGGGTACACCAGGCTGTCGCCAGACTGCAAATTGGCGCAAAATTCAAACTTTGAATTTGCGCGGCTATTTGCATAGTCTGCGCTCATTGGTGGCTGCCTGCAGCGGCCACCAATGAGTGACCTCTGTCTGGCGCACGATTTCCGTGACAGACAGATAACATTAGACAATTATATAGTAGATGAAACACTTTTACCATATGTGTGGAAATAATGTTAATACAGTTGTGGCCAAAAGTATTGACACCCCTGCAATTCTGTCAAATAATACACAGTTTCTTCCTGAAAATGATTGCAATCACAAATTCTTTGGTATTATTATCTTCATTTAATTTGTCTTCAATGAAAAAAACACAAAAAGAATTGTCCTAAAGCCAAATTGGAAATAATTCCACACCAAACATAAAAAAGAGGGTGGATAAAAGTATTGACACTGTTAGAAAAATAATGTGATGCTTCTCTAATTTGTGTACTTAACAGCACCTGTAACTTACCTGTGGCACCTAACAGGTGTTGGCAATAACTAAATCACACTTGCAGCCAGTCGACATAGATTAAAGTTGACTCTGTCCTGTGTCCTTGTGTGTACCACATTGAGCATGCAGAAAAGAAAGAAGACCAAAGAACTGTCTGAGGACTCGAGAAACCAAATTGTGAGGAAGCATGAGCAATCTCAAGGCTACAAGTCCACTTCCAAAGACCTGAATGTTCCTGTGTCTACCGTGCGCAGTGTCATCGAGAAGTTTAAAGCCCATGGCATTGTGGCTAATCTCCCTATATGTGGACGGAAAAGAAAAATTGACGAAAGATTTCAACGCGAGATTGTGCGGATAGTTGATAAAGAACCTCGACTAACATCCAAACAAGTTCAAGCTGCCCTTCAGTCTGAGGGTACAACAGTGTCGACCCGTACTATCCGTCGGCGTCTGAATGAAAAGGGACTGTATGGTAGGATACCCAGGGAGACCCACTTCTTACCCCATGACATAAAAAAGCCAGGCTGGAGTTTGCCAAAACTTACCTGAGAAAGCCTAAAACGTTTTGGAAGAATGTTCTCTGGTCAGATGAGACAAAAGTAGAGCTTTTTGGGCAAAGGCATCAACATAGAGTTTATAGGAGAAAAAAAGATGCATTCAAAGAAAAGAACACGGTCCCTACAGTCAAACATGGCGGAGGTTCCCTGATGTTTTGGGGTTGCTTTGCTGCCTCTGGCACTGGACTGCTTGACCATGTGCATGGCATTATTAAGTCTGAAGACTACCAACAAATTTTGCAGCATAATGTAGGGCCCAGTGTGAGAAAGCTGGGTCTCCCTCAGAGGTCATGGGTCTTCCAGCAGGACAATGACCCAAAACACACTTCAAAAAGCACTAGAAAATGGTTTGAGAGAAAGCACTGGAGACTTCTAAGGTGGCCAGCAATGAGTCCAGACCTAAATTTCCCATAGAAACCTGTGGAGAGATCTAAAAATTGCAGTTTGGAGAAGGCACCCTTCAAATATCAGGGACCTGGAGCAACTTGCCAAAGAAGAATGGTCTAAAATTCCAGCAGAGCATTGTAAGAAACTCATTGATGGTTACCGGAAGCGGTTGATCGCAGTTATTTTGGCTAAAGGTTGTGCAACCAAGTATTAGGCTGAGGGTGCCAATACTTTTGTCTGGCCCATTTTTGGAGTTTTGTGTGAAATGATCAATTTTTGCTTCATTCTCTTTTGTGTTTTTTCATTGAAGACAAATTAAATGAAGATAATAATGCCAAAGAATTTGTGATTGCAATCATTTTCAGGAAGAAACTTTATATTCTATATATGGTGTTCTTAGATATGTAATTATGAGGCTATAAATACCGTATTTTTCGCTTTTTAAGACGCACTTTTGCCCACCCCAACCTGGGGGGTAAAAGGGGCTGCGTCTTAAAAAGCGAATGTGCAAAAATAAGTAATAAAAAAAAATTCTATATATTACCAGGAGGGAAGGGGGGCGGGTGCGGCTGCTGAGTAGGGGTGCCAGAGGCAGCTTCCATAGGGTGAGGGGCACAGCTGTACTACTGGAGCTGCGGGGGATGATCGTGGTAGCGAGCCGTGGGCGCCACCATATTCTCTCTGCCTGGCTTCATTCACTAAGTAGTGTGCAGCCGGCCGGTAGAGGTAGAGACTCCAGAATGGCCGTGGGTCTCCGTTATGGCCGCGGCCATTTTGTTGAAGTCTCCCCCGACTGGCCGCACAGTTAGCAGCAGTGAATGCAGCCGGGCAGAGAGAATATGGCGGCGCCCACCGCTCGCTGCCGCCTCTCAACCCCCGTTACTCTGTTCCTGCACCCGAGTTCCCCCACAGCATCAGTCCTGCACCTGTGCCTTTCACCCTCCTGAACCTGCCTCCGGGACCCCCACTCAGCAGCCGCATGTCGGTAAGCCTTTGGGGTCCTGGAGGGGGGGTTGGGAAGAGGCACAAAAGTACACAAACAGGACAATACACAGGATGGGGACATATATACAAGATGGGGGACATAGTTTCAAGATGGGGGCATATATACAGGATGGGGGTACATAGTTTCAGGATGGGGGCATATATACTGGTTGGGGGACATATTTACAGGATGGGGGGCATATATACAGGATGGGGGGCATATATACAGGATGGGGAATATATAGATAAGATGGGGGAATGTATATGCCAGGGTGGGGGCCATATTTACAGCATGGGGTCATGTATGGCATGATGAGGGACATATATGCAAGGATGAGGGATATATATACCAGAATGGGGGGGACATATATACCGGGATACCAGGATGGGGGGGATTATGTACCAGGATGAGGGACATATATACTGATTTGTAAGACGGACACTGACATTATAAGACGGACCCCATTTAACATTAAAAATTATTTATTTTCTCTTTTCCTTCACCAAATTTGGGGGGGCGTCTTATAATCAGGTGCGTCTTATAAAGCGAAAAATACGGTATATGCCAACTATAGGGTTGTCTTTTAAATTTTGTACCGCACTTTCTGTACTCCCTTTTTATCACCTAAATAAAATGAAGTTTTACATGCAAATATGGACATTGACCTTTTTTTTTGTTTGTTTGGCGTTATTAACATTACGGTTTGTCGGTAGTCTTAGATAGATGCACTTGGGACTCTCTAGTAGGGTTCAAATATATGTGTGCATTGACTATGCTGCTGTTGTTAATGTGGAGCCAGAGAACCCTGATTCATTAAGAGGATCATGCCAGATTTCTGGTGTAAGGTACACCACAGCTTGACATAAATTAGATGTACTGTGATGTCACCCCACCCCCCCTCATTCCACCCCAACGCCATCTATTTTGGCGAATTTTTTCACATTTTTTCACATTGCAGCAACAAAATAAAATGTATTTTATTGGTATTTTATGTGATAAACCAAACCTAAGTAGCAAGTATTTGTAAAGTGTGAAGGAAAAGATACATGGTTTGCTAAATATTTTTAAAATATATCTAAAAATTGTGATGTGTATTTGTATTCAGTAAGTACTCCTGAGTCAATACTTTTGTAGGACCACCTTTCCCTGCAATTACTTCTGCAAGTATTTTTGGAATTGACTCTACTAGATTTGTACACTAAGACCCCTTTCACATCAGCGTTTTTGAAAAATGCGGCAGATCCGGTCAAAAAAATGCATCTGCTGCATTTTGCGCCTAATGGCTGCACTTGCGGCCCAGTTGCGGCAAGCCCCATGCATTGTCTATGGGACTTGCGGTAACTGTGCGGCTGGTGCGGCAGGTGCGGCAAGTGTGGTTTCGGCAGTCGATGCCGCGGAAAAAAACGCCGCTGACCGTAGTTTTTTTCGCGGCTGCATGTGCCGCAACTGCCAAAACCACACTTGTCGCACCTGCCGCACAGTTACCGCAAGCCCCATAGACAATGCATGGGGCTTGCCGAAACTGCGCCGCAAGTGCAGCCGTTAGGCGGAAAATGTGCCAGATGCGGTTTTGTTACCAGATCTGCTGCATTTTTTCAAAAACGCTGATGTGAAAGGAGCCTTAGAGTCTGAAATTTTTGTTCATTTTTTGCAAACTAGCTCTAGATCAGAAAGATTGGATGGGGAGTGTCTGTGAATAGCAATTTTCAAGTCTTGCCACAGAATCTCAATGGGATTTAGGTCTGGACTTTGACATGAATGTGCCTGATCTAAACCATAGCATTTCAGCTCTTGTTATGTATTTAGGGTTGTTGTCCTTCTGGAAAGTGGACATATGCCCTAGTCTAAAGCCTTCTGCCGCATCTCACAGGTTTTTCTCTGGGATTACTCTGCATTTAGCTCTATCCAACTTCACATCAAGTCTGATAAGCTTCCCTGTCCCTGCTGAAGAAAAGCATCCCCACAGCATGATGCTGTCACCACCAGTTGCAGTTGTACCATCCTCCTTCAATTTTTGTTATGATGGATTGAAAAGTTCTCAATGAGATATACAGAGCTTGGGCTATTTATTTTAAACCTAACCATGCTTTGCTCTTCTACACAACTTTATCCCTGCCCTGTCAGGTATGTTCTTTGGTTTTTGTGATGCTGTTTGATCCCTAATGTTTTCAAACAAACCTCTGTGGTATTCACAGAACAGATATAGTGAAACTGAGAATCAATTGCACACAAGTGGACTTTTGGAGGCAATGAGTTACTATAGATTTTACTAAGGGGTATCAGACTACATGAGGCAGAACAAAAATGCACATCCCAATTTTCTGATGGATATTTTTTAATTATTTAGAAAACTATCTATCATTTCCTTTAAACCTGCTACTCTGTGTTCGTATATCACATAAAATTGCCAATAAAATACACTTACGTCTGAGGGTGTAACATAAAAAATGTGGAAAAGGTAATGGGATATACTGTGGCAATTAAAATGAAAGAACAACATACAACTTCCTTAGGGTGCCTTCACATTTGCGTTTGGACCGCAGCGCACCGAACGCAGCAAAACGCTTGCGCAAATGCGTTCCTGTGTTTAACATGGGAACGCATGTGCCTGCGTATGGCTGCGTGTGGTTGCATTTGCGTTTGGATGCGTACAATTTGTGCGCCCTCTGAGCGCCCTCCGAGCGCAGCATGTTGCATTTTTTGTGCGTTCGCGGGCGCTTGTTTTATCTGCAAGTGCCCGCAAGCGCAAAAACAATACATTAAAGTCAATGGATCTGCAGTGTACTCCGAATGACATCGCAGGAGAAATAGCACCCCAGATCATCACAGAACCTCCGCCATGTTTTACGGTTGGGAGAAGGCAGTCTGGATGGAATGCTTCTTTCGGCTGTCTCCAAGCGTACACTTGGCCGGAGGTCGGAAAATGGGGTAAACGATGATTCGTCTGAGAATATCACATGTTTCCACTGCTCGAGGGACCAATTCTGTAGGTTTTCTACACCACTCTAAATGCTTGGAAATATTTGTCATTGAGAGCAGCGGTTTTCTAATTGCAGCTCTTCCGTGGTATCCAGATTTGTGCAGCTCCCAACGAACAGTTTTCATGGAAACTGGGTTGTGTAGGTGTTCATTGAGCTCAGCAGTGATTTTTGGAGCCGTGGTCTTGCGATTCTGTCTCACAATTTGCTTTAGAGTCCGATGGTCTTTTTCAGTCAACTTCGACTTTCGGCCGGACCTGTGCTTTGGTGTGGACGTTTTTCCTTCTCTTTCAAACACAGTCATTACTTTGGAGACAGTACCTCTTGACACGCCAAGCATTGGGCACTTTCTGTTACACTAGCGCCTGCCATAGCGAGCACTAACAATTTGGTCTTTTTGAAAATCCGAAAGGTCTGCCATTGTATCAGGTTCTCATCAATGTTCTTACAATTCGGCAAAACAAACAGTTAATTTACATACACATATCACTTACCACAAATAATCAACTACAAAACATTAACATATGTCACGGTGTGAATGTTTATAACATGTTCGAAGATTATGATGCCAAAACGTTAGGTGTTTCCATTATTTTGTCCAACCCCTGTATGTGAAAATATCCTAACATGAGTAAAATAGCAATATTTTAAGCTTAGTTCATAAATTGAATATATTCTAAAGCACACAATAAAAATGTAAATGAGATAAATGAAAAAGAACACCAATCAAAATTAAGAACACTTTCAGATACCTGCAAGTTTTGGGGGGTAATCTCCCACCGGGTGCTACTTTCCATAAATAGTTTAACTAGCAGTCTTACTTTCCAGTTTGCACTCACTTTGCAAAATTACTGTGCCGTTTCAAAGTGACTGAAACCCTTTGGCAGCAGGTTGTCCAGATGAAGGCAAAAGGGATCACGCGATCAGCCACATCCACAGAAGATGGTCACTCCAAGTCTGTGATTTCTAGAATATTACATCTTTGCAATATTACAAACTGTTTAAAGTACCCCAAGAAGGCTGGTTGCCCTTGAAAGACAAATGCAAGAGAGGACAGGATAATGAGGAGACTCTGCTTTCGACAATGTAGCTGGAAGAGTTCACAAGTTCAGCACTGAAAAGGGTAAGGATCTGTCTAATCATAAAATGTCATGACATTTAAGAGCATTTTGACTAAAAGCCCACTCTGCAATGACCAAGCCTTTTATTAGCAGAGAGAATCAAAAGGCTAGAGTCACCTTTGGTATGGAGCATGTTGTGTGGACAGAGAAGTGATCCACAGTTCATTTTAGTGATGAAAGCAAATTTAATTTATTTTGGATCTGATGGAAAATATTATGTTCATTGAAAAACTGGGGAAAGACTCAACTCAAAGTGTGTAAAGAAGTCAGTGAAAAGTGGTGGAGGAAGTGTCATGGTTTGGGGAATGTTTGAGTGAATGCAAGTGTGTATCAGAACCTTTAACAATCAAGTATGCAGGAAAAATATGCGGCACTCACCGTAGTTGAAATCTTCTATTTATTGCATCCAGTTGTGGAGAAAAGCAGTCATATTGCAGATTTCAACTACTGTGAGTGCCGCATATTTTTCCTGCATACTTGATTATTCTACATACTATAATTGCGAGCACCACTGTCAGAGGAAGTGTCCACACTCTCCTACACAGGCTCAATATATATATGCAGTATTGCCGTGCTTAGCTTAGAGTGCCCTGATCACTTCTATTTGTTCGAACCTTTAACAACGTGGTTCTTTACCTGTGTTAAGGGCTCAGTTGGCCAGCAAAATTCATGCAGGACAATGCCCCCTGGCAAGCTGCAAAATGGGTAAAGCAGTTCCTTGAAACAATGAAATGGCCTGCCCAGAGTCCTAATCTAAACCCAATAGAAAACCTCTGGTAAATCCTGGGTGACCAAGTTATGGCAAAGGAACTCACAAGTGTCACAGATCTGTGGAAAGACTGGAAGAAGAGTGGACCAAAATCATACCAGAGCAGTGTGAGAGACTAGTGATGTCCTGTGGCTGCAGATGTGCTGAAGTCATTCAAAGCAAAGGCCTGTACAATGTAAAGGACTGTACACTTCCTACTGATTGGTGATATTGTAACCTCACAAAATTTAGTTATAATCTTTCTCTTTGCTACAGTCATTGCTTTTCTCTAATTATGATCTTCACATTTGTAATATAAAGGTTTTAAGTTAATAAACTTTGGTTATTTAGTAAAATACTCTTCTAGTGGCATGGTGTACCCCTTACACAAAAAACATCAAATCTTGAGTAATGTAGAGTACATTCTGTCTGAAATAATCAAGTGATCATACATTGTTCTCTAATTTTGACCGCCAGTGTAAATACTTTTTGAAAGCACTGCAAGGGGTAAACTGTTAGGATCAACTGTCATTTATTCCAACAGTGTCATCAGTGGCTTGTTGATGGTACATGTGCAGTGACAGTATATGTATATACCGTGTTTCCCCGATTATAAGTCCCCCCCGATTATAAGTCCGCCTAGGGGGGAGGGCCGGCTAATATAAGTCCCCCCCCCAAATATAAGTCCGCCTGGGGGGAGGGCCTGCCAATATAAGGCCTCACCTTTGCCCCCCGCTGTCCGGTGCCATCCTGTGTGGTGTCCCCGGTGCTCCTCCGGCCTCCTCTGTTATGCCCCGGTCTGCGGTGTGGTGCTGACCAGTCCGGTTCCCTGTTGATCGGTGCTGTCCCGGGCCACTTCCTGCTTTACCTGGAATCCCCGCCCAGGTCAGGCCCTGGGCCAATGAGAGTGCAGGATCCGTGATGTCACATGGGCGCCGCTGGGCTGTGATTGGCTCTCGGGTCCTGGACTGAGCAATTTTTGTGTTTAACAAAAGGAATAACAATTTATAACAATAATAACAGGTAATAAATTTACAAAGTCTCAAAATCTAAAAATTTACAAAAACCACTGAAAAATATTGGAAAAATAGAAACACAGGTAAGTCCATACGGTGCTAGTCCATTCACTGCAGGCTTTAAAAAGAAAAAAAGAAGTTAGTTGTTACACCAGTCCTGTAACATGGTCCTTTTAAATAGGGATGGGCGAATCTACTCGCTAGGACTCGTTACTCGGCGAGTAGTAAGGGACTCGCAGGACTCGGTACTCTGCGAGTTTCCCAGTGATTACTCGCACGAGTCCAATGCAAATCAATATCAATCCTAGTTTTGTCAGAAACGCTGACAAAACTAGGATTGCCATTGTTTGCATTAGACTCGCGAGTAATCACTGGCTACTGTGCCAGTGATAGCAGGGAAACTCGCAGATAACTGCTGTTTCTTTGCGAGCCAGTCCAGCTGTCTTCTCTGTGCAGCTCCAGGGTCCTAGAGCCCGCCTGCTGCCTGATGTAGCAGTGCTGAGATTGTTCTCAGTCTGCTCATTCCCTGTGTACAGACATGAATGTCTGTGCACAGAGATGATGTAGCAGTGCTGAGATTGTTCTCAGTCTGCTCATTCCCTGTGTACAGACATGAATGTCTGTGAACAGAGATGATGTAGCAGTGCTGAGATTGTTCTCAGTCTGCTCATTCCCTGTGTACAGACATGAATGTCTGTGCACAGAGATGATGTAGCAGAGCTGAGATTGTTCTCAGTCTGCTTATTCCCTGTGCATAGACATCTATATTTATGCACAGGGGATGTAGCAGAGAGGACATCGCGTTTTGGACTGCGTCGGACGGAAGAGGATTTTTTTAATTAAAGATGGAGTCCCTAATGGCTTTTTTTTTTATTTCTAATAAAAATTTTTCCTTGTGTTGTGTTTTTTTTAAAACAATTTAATAGCAATTCATGGTGGTCATGTCTAATATTGGCGTGACCGCCATAAATTTCGGGCTTAGGGCCAGCTGATAATACAAAGCTGGCCCTAACCTCTTTATTACCCAGCGTGCCACCGCTACCAGGGCCGCTGGAAGAGCAGGGTTCAGCGCCAGAGGATGGCGCTTCAATGAACGCGCCATCTTCTGGGGCGGCTGCGGGCTGCAATTTGCAGCGGGGGGTGCCCAGAAAGCTTGGGCATCCCTGCGCTGCGGATTCCAGCCCCCAGCTGCTTAGCTGTACCTGGCTAGACATAGAAATTGCGCGGAGCCCCACGCATTTTTTTTTAATTATTTCATGAATTTCAGAGTCAGAGTCTCAGAGTCTCAGAGTCAGAATCTCAGAATTTCATGAAATAATAAAAAAAAAATGCGTGGGGCTCCGCGCAATTTCTATGTCTAGCCAGGTACAGCTAAGCAGCTGGGGGCTGGAATCCACAGCGCAGGGATGCCCAAGCTTTCTCGGCACCCCCCGCTGCAAATTGCAGCCCGCAGCCGCCCCAGAAGATGGCGCGTTCATTGAAGCGCCATCCTCTGGCGCTGAACCCCGCTCTTCCAGCGGCCCTGGTAGCGATGGCACGCTGGGTAATAAAGAGGTTAGGGCCAGCTTTGTATTATCAGCTGGCCCTAAGCCCGAAATTTATGGCGGTCACGCCAATATTAGCCATGACCGCCATGAATTTCTATTAAATTGTTTTAAAAAAAACACAACACAAGGAAAATTTTTTATTAGAAATAAAAAAAAAAGCCATTAGGGACTCCATCTTTAATTAAAAAAATCCTCTTCCGTCCGACGCAGTCCAAAACGCGATGTCCTCTCTGCTACATCCCCTGTGCATAAATATAGATGTCTATGCACAGGGAATAAGCAGACTGAGAACAATCTCAGCTCTGCTACATCATCTCTGTGCACAGACATTCATGTCTGTACACAGGGAATGAGCAGACTGAGAACAATCTCAGCTCTGCTACATCATCTCTGTGCACAGACATTCATGTCTGTACACAGGAAATGAGCAGACTGAGAACAATCTCAGCTCTGCTACATCATCTCTGTGCACAGACATTCATGTCTGTACACAGGGAATGAGCAGACTGAGAACAATCTCAGCTCTGCTACATCATCTCTGTGCACAGACATTCATGTCTGTACACAGGGAATGAGCAGACTGAGAACAATCTCAGCTCTGCTACATCAGGCAGCAGGCAGGCTCTAGGACCCTGGAGCTGGGGCAGCCAGAACACAGAGAAGACAGGATCTTATCTGTGCGAGTCAGCGATTACTTACAAAGTAAACTAGCAATGCAAATAAATGACAAAACTAGGATTGCTTCAGGCTGAAGCTTCCGAGACACATCTGCGATTTGTAAATCTCACACTACTCGCTATTACTCGCTTCCCCATTCATTAACATTGGACTCGCTAGACTCGCAACGAGTAGCGAGTCCTGGGCTCGGACTCGCTAGAGTCAAGCGATTCCGAGTAATTTAGGATTCGCCCATCACTACTTTTAAATTATAATCCGGGGAAAGGTTCAAAGGGGGAAAGTATTTCAAAAGTTCAACAAGTCCTTACATGTAAAGTCTCTGTAGGCTCAACAGTTCAAAATACACAACAACATCTACTACAGGTCTACTACGTAGGCGTCCTAGGTACTATAGTGGCCTCTACCGGTCATAAGTGCTGTAGGCCTCCTGGCCCTGGGGTCACCCCTTGGCCAAGTTGTTGCTCTCCCTAGACTCCTTACGCCAACTCCACTCACCCCTCTTTTGGTGTTGTGTACCTGGTGCTCTTTGTGTTTGGCCTACGCTTTACCCTTTTATGCACTACTATTTACATTCTTATTTTACAACTGCTATTTACATGTTTACTTGTCAGTTTTATTCTAACTTACATTTTATTGCGCCCACTCTCCATACCTAGATGGGGGTTGACCTTGTGTGCTTCTCTGTGATCTATGCACTACAGGTGTCACTGTCTCAGGTGAGATTTCTAGTGAAGGGCATGGTGCAGGTATGTCTATGTGGCCTTAGTCTCACTATAGGGCTAGCAGGTGTACCGATTGCAGCATCCTCAGATTCTCTGGCAATGGGTATTTCTTCCTGATTCCTATGTACCACTTCCTTGGGCTGGAAGAAATTCAGTACTGGCACTAAGATGGCTCCATCTTGTTGAGGCCAATCTTCCGGGAAATCTCCTAAGATGGTTGAGATTACTTTCTCCTTTGGTTCTTCACTTGGACTTTGCTCTTGTACTGGTTCTGACCCTTGTATTGGGTGAGTTGGGGGATTTTGGTTTTCCCAGTCAGTTGGACACTTTTTGATGTGGTTTCTGGACACAGTTTGAGTGGTTTTTCCACCGTTCTTGCTGATGAGGCACACTTTGTCACTGTCATAACCAGAATCTAATAGAATGTGCGGTTCTTGTTCCCACTAATCGTCCAATTTGTGTTGGGTTCTTTTCCTCTTTAAGACAATACTTCCAGGTGTTATTGGTTCTGCTGGCTTCTGCAGGACAAAGTACCTCGTGGTCCGAGCTGCTGTGATCATATGATAGAAAAACCAGATACAGCGGTATGTCTGGGTATAGTGGTAGCTGTTTATTTTCCGACGCGTTTCGGAGTCGTATCCCGAACTCCTTCCTCAGGGAACATCCCTGAGGAAGGAGTTCGGGATACCACTCCGAAACGCGTCGGAAAATAAACAGCTACCACTATACCCAGACATACCGCTGTATCTGGTTTTTCTATCATATGATCACAGCAGCTCGGACCACGAGGTACTTTGTCCTGCAGAAGCTTATCGTGACCACAGTGACCTGTGGAGGTACGGTCCTGGCAGCAGCTGTATTGTTCTGAGCGATCACGCCGGTTGTGTGCTACACAACCTTACCAGGTGAGCAGTTCCTAGATTTCACCATTTAAAACCTGTCTCCTAAGGAAAAGACCCTATTTTGCGCATTCTCACCCCTATCTTAGATTGGTTCTGCTGGAGCATGTTTGTTATAGCTCCTTTCTTGTTTTTCATGTTCTTTCCCCAGGGTTGTCTTCAACACAGGCTTGAACCATTTTGTATTGTTCGAGGCAATTTGCGTTCCAGTTGGGTATTGTGTCATCTGCTTTGGGATTGACTACACCGAGTTCCATGTCTACAGGTAACTTTCCTGGACGGGCTCTCATCAGGTAAGCTGGTGTACAGTTTGTAGAGCTTACTGGAATGTGTTTGTACATATCAACCAAGTCTGGTAGTTTCTCCGGCCATTGGTTTATTTCCTCTAAGGGTAAGATCTTCAACATGTCAATGATGATACCATTCATTTTCTCACATAATCCGTTGGCTTGGGTATGATATGGGGTTGTTCTGATCTTTTTGCACCCATACATGTGGCAGAATTCTTGGAAGATCTCTGCTATGAAGGCTGATCCTTGATCTGTGAGGACTTGTTCTGGCAGCAGTGGCAGCTGTCAAGTCATTCACTGGGGCAACCATTAAGAATCTCGAGTAATGGTCTACCATGGTCAACGCGTATGTGTCGCCGGATCTACTTGGAGTCAGTTTTACGTGGTCCAAGGCTACAATTTCCAGGGGCTGTTTCGTCACAATGGGCTGAAGGGGTGCTTTCTGACTCTGTAAGTCCTTTCTTCTCAGGCTGCCGGATTTACAGTTCTTACACCATCTTTCAATGGATGCACGCCTACCAAAAAGAACTTATCCCTCAGTAGCATTTCCAGCTATATTCCACCCGAAGTGACCAGTCTGGTTGTGATAGGCATTCAGGACCATCTGGATTTCTGATTTTGGCACGAAGAGTTGCCAGACCATCTCATGTGTTCTTGGGTTGATGTACCTCCAGCAGAGCTTCTCCTGGTAAATGAACAGCTTGCTCCGCTCGCTCTACAGATGTTTGACTTCTGGTTGGGTATTTTCTGGCAGCTTCGCTGACTCCTGGGTTATCAGCTCTTTTACCAAACTGACAGCTGGGTCATTATCTTGCACGTCCTTCCAACCGAAGTAGGGCAACGGGTTCACCATTCTTGCAGGAGGTTCTTGACGGGTTTGCTGGCACTGAGTTACTCTTAAGTGATGGAAGGCAGGTAACTCCACTTCTTATAGCTCGTCTTCATCTACACCCTCATCTGACAGGTGAGGCATTCTGGATAAAGCGTCCGCGTTTCCATTCTGGTGCCCAGCCCGGTACTTGATGGTGAACTGGTAGTTGGACAATCTGGCTATCCATCTCTGCTCCATGGCTCCCAACTTTGCAGTCTCTGGGTGGGTCAGCGGATCGTTATCCGTGTAGGCTGTAAACTTGCTAGAGGCCAGGTAGTGTTTGAACCTTTCTGTGACGGCCCAGACCAAGGCCAGGAATTCCAGCTTAAAGGAACTGTAGTTCTCTGGGTTCCTCTCTGTGGGGCACAGCTTCCTACTGGCATAGGTGATAACCCTTTCTTTGCCTTCTTGCCTTTGTGAGATGACGGCTCCGAGTCCCACATTGCTGGCGTCCGTGTACAGCAGGAATGGCAGGTTGTAGTCCGGATAAGCAAGGATTTCTTCTCCTGTCAGGGCCTCTTTCATCACTTGGAACGATTCCTTTTGTTCCTTGCCCCACCTCCACGGAGAAACCTTAGACTTGCCCTTTGTGGGTTGGCCTACTAGGAGGTCTTGCAGGGGAGCAGCCTTCTTGGTGTACTCTTTTATGAACCTCCTATAGTATCCCACCAATGCCAGGAATTGACGTACTTCCTTCAGGGTCTTGGGTTCTGGCCACTCCTTGATAGATGTCACCTAGTCTGGATCAGGGGCCACGCCTTCGGCACTGTCTATGTGTCCCAGGTACTGTATTGTTGGCTTCAACAGGTGGCATTTCGATGGTTTCAGCTTCATCCCTTATTTGGCCAGAGCTTCAAACACCTCTGCTAGATGAGCTACGTTTTCCCCATAGATCTTAGAGTACACAATCACGTCATCTAGGTAGAGCATTACCGTCTCAAAGTTCTTATGTCCAAGGCAACTGTCCATCAACTGCTGGAAGGTTCCGGGTGCATTACCTAGTCCGAAGGGCATGCTGTTAAATTCACATAGGCCCATAGGTGTCATGAATGCCGTCTTCTCACGGCCTTCCTTGGCTACGGATACCTGCCAATACCCCACTAGTGAGATCTAAGGTAGAAAAGTAATTGGCAGACTTCAACACATCTAAGGATTCCCCTATATGAGGTAACGGGTAAGCATCCTTGTGTGTTATGCGGTTTATTTGCCTATAGTCTACACACATTCTCATACTGCCATCTCTTTTTCCTGACTAGGACTAAAGGGGCTGCCCAAAAGCTACAGCTATCTCGTATAACCCCTGCGCCCTTCATGTCCTGTAACATTTCCTTGGCTTTCTGATAATGTGCAGGTGGAATAGACCTGTAACGCTCTTTGATTGGTGGATAGGTACCTGTGGGGATATGATGTTGCACCCCTTTTATCCTACCAAAGTCAAGTGGATGCTTACTAAAGACTTGTTCGAATTCTTGAACTACCCGGTACACACCTTGCTTTTCCTACGCAGGAGTGGTGTCAGTTCCTACATGGAATTGCTGGCACCAGTCCTCCAGTGGCCCTGTTGTTTGATCAGGTTTTGCCCCTTTGGTATGGGGTATGGGTCCCAATGTTTGGTTCTTGTTGTTGCTGACTGTGTACAATTTAGCAACGGTTGTATACCTGGGTAATTTAACCTCCTCACTGCCACAATTTAAGATGCGAACAGGTACTCTCCCATTTTTGTACATCAACCACCCCCTGGCTGTCAACAGTGTAGGTCTGTGCTCTGTGCTGATGGGCTCCACTAATGCCTGAGAGTCCTGCCCTCTCAGACCTATAGCTGCTCGACCCAAATCATCATCTCACTCATTGGGGGAATCACAATAGGCAACAGGTCTGTCACACGTGCAGTACCAATTCCGCCAATACCTGTTGATGGTGCAGGATGGCTCTGATTTCACGCTGGAGGACCTTCCTCTGAACAGGTCTGGCAGTGTCTGCGATCTTTTGAAGCAAAGACAAGACTTCCTCCATGCAATTGCTAACAACATTAGTGCCTAGTATTATATATGGGTCATTTGCATTACTGGCTTCTGCTACTACTAGGATCCCCTGGTTCTGCAATTCCATCCTCCCCACCTTTATAGGCACTTCTCTAACCTCCATTACAGTGATTTGTTCACCGTTAGATGCATTGAGGGTGAAGTCTAAGGCAGGCTGTTTCAGTTGTGCATCAGCCCAATACTTCTTATAAAGGATATAGGGGATGGTGGTCACCTGTGACCCGGTGTCCAGCAGAGCAGGTGTCGGACTGCCATCTAGTACAATGGACAGAAACAGCCTCTGTCCGATGAAGGTCTTGTACCAGGTGGCTGGGCCCTCTTGATCTATTCCTGAGGTTTGGCCCCGGCCCCCAGGGACTGCCTGTTTAAAGGACAGCTCCTGGAGATGTGGCCGGTTCGGTTGCAGCAGCGACAGATGGGGTCCCCAGTGGAGCTGTAGCGGTCGGTGGTTCTTCCCCGGTATGCTGTGGCTTGCTTCGCTCTCATCCAGGCAAGTTGAATCAGTGGTTGAGGTCAGGGCTGGGGTCTTGGTGCTGGCTGTTGGTTTTGCTGCAGCTGCAGAGCGTCTATGAGCTTGTTGATATTTTTATTCATTTGGCACTTCTCAGCACAAACCTCAGCACGCAGGGAATCATACTTGTCAGGCTGAGCAGATTGTACATTGTGCGTGGCTGCAAACACAGGTACTCGTTTCGGGGTAACCTGCGCCTCACCGCTGCACCACTGTTTGATGGCAGCTTCATGGGTCTCTAGTGGCCGCAACCCTTTGATGGCCATGTACTTTAGGGTGTTAAAGTCAGCTTCTGGATTGCTCAATGACCACCAACGCACAGTCTTAATGTCCTCAGGGGATAGCAGTCCCTGGGTGAATTGTTCAATTAAGAGCTTGTTTTCATCGGGTACACTGGCAGGGCTGAAATGTTTAAGAGCGCGCAATGCCTCTTCCAGACGCAAGGCATAAGCTCTGATATCATCTCCCGGCCTCTGGTAGCAGTGATGGAAGCGCATGCGTATATCAGCCTCATTGCACTCCTCAAAGGTAGCTCTCAATTTGTCAAATATGGTGGCCGCTGATCTCCATTCAGCAGCAGAACAGGATACACTCTCTTTCTCTGCTGCACCAGTTAACTGTCGAGTACCACAGCAGCGTGTTGTTAACCGGTCATCGCATACATATCTAGGACGCTAGTGATTTTTCTCCTGAAAGCATCCAACGTATCAGGGCGGCCGTCATACTGGGGCAACCATTTAGCCCCGGAATGTATGGGAGTGAGATCGGTATGATTGGGGCGATTGCGCCCGGTGCGCTGGTGGCGCTGGCTGTGCTACTGAAGGCAGCCATGGTTGCTTCCGGGTAATTCCTAGGGTCAGCAAACGCGCTGTCGTCGTCGCTGGAGGAGGACGACATGTTGGATGCAGCCAGTTCTTAAACAGTTAAACAGTTCGGGAGTTTCTGGACTAGGCCGCGGCGCACGGAAATGCTCGGCTGAGCAAGGGGTGGGTTTCAGTTTCGCGCTCTTTAGGCCAACACGCCCCCTTTCTTCCTGCTCTTCGGAGCAGTAATGGCGGCATAGTTTTAACAGTCACCAATTCAGTTGAAATTACAGCACACGGTACCCGGTAATACCGGGCACGGGATCCTGTTCGTGACGCCAGAAATATATGTCGAGCCCCAGGCCCTGGGGTACTTGGGTACCAGGCTCGGTGGGTGTTCTAGGATGTCAAGGGTGGCAGCGCCTGATTCCGTGGCCTCGGTGACACTTCAAAAAGGGTGTATTTACAGGGGATAAGAGTTTGTCATGTGACGACACCTGTAGTACTTGGTGATGGGTCACCAGCGCCGCCACAGTCCGCCGGAGGTAGATGGTAGTGCGGCTGAGATGGCAAAGTTCCCTACAGGTGGAGCTGGTCCTCCGGGGCAGTGTAGTGTACAGGGGCAGCTTGAAGCGAGGCTGTAGGTTGGGATGGGGAGTGATGGAGCAGTCTATAGAGGACACCGAGAGTGGAGAGGAATGATGCACACACACTGCAGAAGTCTATTTTACCTTTTACTGGTGTTATATCAGGTAAAGACGTCCAGGGCACTGACAGGTGACCAGGTGCACAGTGGGTCCCCACCAGGGCCGTATTTGGAGTTCCTGCCGCCTTAGGCACTTTCAGCGGTCATTCCCCTCCACCCAGATCAGTCACACTAACCGTATGTGCACACAGCATTTTATTTTTCAGGCAGATCCGCTCAGTATTCCGCCTGAAAAAAGCAACAAATAAATGCTTAAAGGAATTAACTTATGCACGGCAATGTAAAAACAGATTGCTGTTGGTGTGTTCAGTCTTTTGAGTTTTTCCTTTTAACTGTGTGTCCTATCTTTTATCAGAATTCCAGCACTCAGGGGGTTCACAGATATCAGTGCCCGTAGCCTTCAGATAGTCGTTAGACCTACATACACATGAGACTAAAGTTGCCTAAACCTGTGAAGACAGTCTAATGTGTATGGGGGCTCTAGCTGATGATTGGTTGAGTGAAATAAGGATCCAGCATGTACGATTACAGGCTGTAGATCCTTTTGTCCTCTAAGTGATAACCTGCTGCCAGAGACGTCTAAGACCACTTTCACATCAGTGGTTGTGTCCGGATCTGGCCGACTTGCGGTACTTTTGCGGCAAGCCCCCATTTATTCTCTATGGTGCGTGTGGCAATTGCACTTTTGCCACAATCCGGCAGTTGTGGTCGCAAAAAAAAACGTGGTTAGCAGCAGTATTTTTTGCCGGAGCTCTTAACCGCACTTGCCACACCTGACCGCAAGCCCTATAGACAAGGCATGGGGCTTGCCGGATCAGTGCCGCAAGTCGGCCTTTAGGTGGCAGATCCGGCGCCATCTGCCTGATCAGCTGGAAACATCAACAAACCACTGATGTGAAAGGGACCTAACAGCAGCTTCCATAGAGTATACAGGAGCACTGGGAAGAATGAGTGCTCCTATATATGGGAGAGCCGAGCAAGCTTGCTGCAGGCTGAGCGATCGAACACCTATTTATAGTGCTTAGGGTCTTTAGTCAATTGTTTGGCTTACATTCAGCTGTATTTTTAGTCAAGCACACTTGCCCTATAGTGTTTTAGGATCAAGTCTGTTAAATTAAAGATTACAACATCCACATGACTACATCACCAGAATCATTGTCCATACAGTAACACATCACCAAAACCAGTCAATACATCACCAGAACCCCCATCAATACAATAATACATAATCAGAATCACCATCAATACATCACCAGAACAGTACGTTCCCTATATAAATGTGTATGCAGATTAAATATCCCATACTGCTCATCCTCCTCCCACATGTCCCATACTGTTTACCTCCCATATGTCCCATGCAGATCATCCTCCATCCATATGTTCCATGCAGCTCATCCTTCCCGCATTCCCCTGAATCCCATGTTCCTTATCATCCCCCATACGTCTCATGCAGCTCATCCTTCCCCATCCCCCTCCCATGTTCCATGCAGCCTCTCCCCTCCCATGTCCCATACAGCCTCTCCCCTCCCATATTCCACACAGCCTCTCCCCTCCCATTCTGCTCCCTCATCCAGGCCTCCCCATCCATCCCATTGTGCCCCCCCTAGGCTCCTATCTTTGGCTGTAACAGCGCCTTACCTGACTCCACGAATGATCCCCGCAGCTTCTTCCTCTGCGGCTTGCCGGCACCAGGCAGCTTCTTCCTCTATGGCTCCTGGTGTCCCACTCGCCGGCACCAGGCACCTGACACCAGGCAGCTTCTTCCTCTGCAGCTCCCGGTCTCCGGCACCAGGCACCCGGCAGCTTCTTCCTTGGGGCTCCCGGTCTCTGGCACCAGGCACCCGGTAGCTTCTTCCTCTGCGGCTCCCGAGCTCCCGCTCACCGGCACCAGGCATGTATGGGTTCCCAACAAACATCCATCATGTTTGTGATCCCCCTCCCCCACTACCATCCAGCATGTTTGTGATTCCCTCCCCGATCCAGCATGTTTGTGATCCCCTCCCCCACCACTATGTTTGTGGTCCCCTCCCCCACCACCATGTTTGTGATCCCTCTCCCCACCACCATGTTTGTGATCCCTCTTCCCCACCACATTTGTGATCCCTTTCCCCCACCACCATGTTTGTGATCCCTCTCCCCCACCACCATGTTTGTGATCCCCCTCCCCCACCACCATCCAGCATGTTTGGGATCCATCTCCCCCCACCACCATCCAGCATGTTTGTGATCCCCCTCCCCCATCTAGCATGTTTGTGATCCCCATCTCCCATCTAGCATGTTTGTGATCCCCCTCCCCCATCTAGCATATTTGTGATCCCCCTCCCCCATCTAGCATGTTTGTGATCCCCCTCCCCCATGTTATTGGTCCCCTCCCCCATCCAGCATGTTTGTGATCCCCCTCCCCCATCCTCCATGTTTGTGATCCCTCTCCCCCACCACCATGTTTGTGATCCCTCTCCCCCACCACCATGTTTGTGATCCCTCTCCTCCACCATCATGTTTGTGATCTTTCTCCCCCACCACCACCATGCAGCATACTCATACTTCTCTTGCTGGCTCATGCTTTGTCATCCTGGCCTCCTTTCTCCTCTGCTGCAGTGTAATGAGTGTATCTCATCTCACTGCAGGGAGCCGTGGGCTGCTGCTTCTCTGACACAGGGAGGAGCTGACTGGCCGCTCCTGACCCCAGAAATGAAGCTGCTGGGTGTAGTTTTGTAGTGCAGATGACGATAGATCCAGAAGCACACACAGATATGCTGAACTGCTCAGTCGAGCGGCCATACTTTAATGAATCTCTTCCCTTTCCCAGCTCCCCTTCTCCTGCCACAGCTCCTCCTCTATCTTACATCACTGTTACTAGGCAGAAAACAAACAGGGGAGACACAAGCAAACTACAGAAGATATAACAACATTACATCTCTTATCATCTTACAAAAAAAACAAAGTAAATAGTTAACCGTTCAAAAGTTCGCGTTGTAGAAAAGTGTTTTTTTTTTTTTTCTCTACTGCAGAATATAGTCCGCAAGGTGGACTGGTGGCCCTCGATTTGTTCTCCCAGGATACCGTCGAGACATCTCATTTCCAGATAAACTTGGGGGGTCTTCTGAGGTATCTCCTATGGGAGCAGCTGAGGTCATTGTCTCTGGCAGTAGGTCATCGCTATCCACTTCCTCTGCATGCGTCGTCTCTGGGACGTAGCCACGAAGTTTTTTAAAATGGGACACATTTCTAGTGACCTGATGATTTTGGTTTTTAGCAGTAATCATGGTGCCTCTGATCTGTGTGGCCTGAAAGGGCTCGGGATAGTATGGCGATGCAAACTTGTCGCTAGGTCTCAGTCTCTTCACCAGAACCCAATCACCCACCTTTATTTCTGGATGCTTGTAACGGCGGCTACTTTTTTCTGCATACTGCTTCATTTTACTCTTAGAGACGGAATCATTAATAGCAATTGGGGTTTGGACAGGAACTGACGGAATGCATGGGATTTTGACGCGCAAGGGCCTGCCGAACAATGCCGTTGCTGGTGGTATCCCAGTAGTGGAGTGTGGTGTGGCTCTGTACTGTCTTAGGAATCTATGTAATTCTTGTTGCGAGTCCTTGTGCTCCATGGTAGCAATCCTCAGGGTCTTGTTGATTGATTGCATGAATCGTTCCACTTCTCCATTGGCTTGAGGCCAGTACGGAGTTACTTTCCTGTGGGAGAAGCCAAGATAAGTTGCCAATGGCTGAAAGTCTGTGCTATTGAATGGAGGACCATTGTCCGTCTTCACTGTCTCGGGTATGCCATAAGCCGAGAAAATCTTGTCTAATTGTGGTATAACTGCCCTGGCTGATGTTGTCGAAACATGTTCAATGACTGGAAACCGAGAATAGTCATCCATGACCACCAACAGGTAGGTGCGGTGCGGTAAAACACAAAAATCAACACTGACAGCAGTCCATGGGCTCTTTGGCAGGGGTGTCATTTGTAGAGGTGCACGCCTATGGTCAACTATAGTTGCTTGACAAGGAATGCATGTTTGGATCAATGCCTCTACTCTTTTGTCCAGTCCTGGAAACCACACTTTTTCTCGAAGTAGTTGCTTTGTTTTTACCACCCCTTGATGAGCCTCGTGGGCCAGATCAAGTACACGGTCCTCCAGTTTCTGAGGTATCACCAGGCGACTGTCACGCAACAGCAGATTTGAGTCCGACACTGAGAGTGAATGTCGTGCATTAAAGAAAGCCTCCAAGTAACCTACTCGATCTGGTGGTTGAAGGCGAGCCTCAGCAAGAAAACAGCTCCATTTCTTAGACCGAACAGAGTCTATAACCAACTGAAGTTGGGGATCAGAGTCCACCGCCTGTTGTATTTCCTCCATGGTCATAGCTCTTGGCACTGAATGTGCAGCAACGAAATTTACATGTTCCTCCGCTAGAATAGTTGCTGGAATGTTGTCCTTAGTAGGTTGTGGTATTGGGTGTCTTGAGAAATAGTCCGCCGGGTTTCCAGCTCCTGCCTCATATCTCAGTTAGGGATGGGCGAATCTACTCGCTAGGACTCGTTACTCGGCGAGTAGTAAGGGACTCGCAGGACTCGGTACTCTGCGAGTTTCCCAGTGAATACTCGCGAGTCTAATGCAAATCAATATCAATCCTAGTTTTGTCAGAAACGCTGACAAAACTACGATTGCCATTGTTTGCATTAGACTCGCGAGTAATCACTGGCTACTGTGCCAGTGATAGCAGGGAAACTCGCAGATAACTGCTGTTTCTTTGCGAGCCAGTCCAGCTGTCTTCTCTGTGCAGCTCCAGGGTCCTAGAGCCCGCCTGCTCACAGACATGATGTAGCAGTGCTGAGATTGTTCTCAGTCTGCTCATTCCCTGTGTACAGACATGAATGTCTGTGCACAGAGATGATGTAGCAGTGCTGAGATTGTTCTCAGTCTGCTCATTCCCTGTGTACAGACATGAATGTCTGTGCACAGAGATGATGTAGCAGTGCTGAGATTGTTCTCAGTCTGCTCATTCCCTGTGTACAGACATGAATGTCCGTGCACAGAGATGATGTAGCAGTGCTGAGATTGTTCTCAGTCTGCTCATTTCCTGTGTACAGACATGAATGTCCGTGCACAGAGATGATGTAGCAGAGCTGAGATTGTTCTCAGTCTGCTCATTCCCTGTGTACAGACATGAATGTCCATGCACAGAGATGATGTAGCAGAGCTGAGATTGTTCTCAGTCTGCTCATTCCCTGTGTACAGACATGAATGTCTGTGCACAGAGATGATGTAGCAGAGCTGAGATTGTTCTCAGTCTGCTCATTCCCTTTGTACAGACATGAATGTCTGTGCACAGAGATGATGTAGCAGTGCTGAGATTGTTCTCAGTCTGCTTATTCCCTGTGCATAGACATCTATATTTATGCACAGGGGATGTAGCAGAGAGGACATCGCGTTTTGGACTGCGTCGGACGGAAGAGGATTTTTTTAATTAAAGATGGAGTCCCTAATGGCTTTTTTTTTATTTCTAATAAAAAATTTTCCTTGTGTTGTGTTTTTTTTAAAACAATTTAATAGAAATTCATGGTGGTCATGTCTAATATTGGCGTGACCGCCATAAATTTCGGGCTTAGGGCCAGCTGATAATACAAAGCTGGCCCTAACCTCTTTATTACCCAGCGTGCCACCGCTACCAGGGCCGCTGGAAGAGCGGGGTTCAGTGCCAGAGGATGGCGCTTCAATGAACGCGCCATCTTCTGGGGCGGCTGCGGGCTGCAATTTGCAGCGGGGGGTGCCCAGAAAGCTTGGGCATCCCTGCGCTGCGGATTCCAGCCCCCAGCTGCTTAGCTGTACCTGGCTAGACATAGAAATTGCGCGGAGCCCCACGCATTTCTTTTTTAATTATTTCATGAATTTCAGAGTCAGAGTCTCAGAGTCAGAGTCTCAGAGTCAGAATCTCAGAATTTCATGAAATAATTTAAAAAAAATGCGTGGGGCTCCGCGCAATTTCTATGTCTAGCCAGGTACAGCTAAGCAGCTGGGGGCTGGAATCCGCAGCGCAGGGATGCCCAAGCTTTCTGGGCACCCCCCGCTGCAAATTGCAGCCCGCAGCCGCCCCAGAAGATGGCGCGTTCATTGAAGCGCCATCCTCTGGCGCTGAACCCCGCTCTTCCAGCGGCCCTGGTGGCGGTGGCACGCTGGGTAATAAAGAGGTTAGGGCCAGCTTTGTATTATCAGCTGGCCCTAAGCCCGAAATTTATGGCGGTCACGCCAATATTAGACATGACCGCCATGAATTTCTATTAAATTGTTTTAAAAAAAACACAACACAAGGAAAATTTTTTATTAGAAATAAAAAAAAAAGCCATTAGGGACTCCATCTTTAATTTAAAAAATCCTCTTCCGTCCGACGCAGTCCAAAACGCGATGTCCTCTCTGCTACATCCCTTGTGCATAAATATAGATGTCTATGCACAGGGAATAAGCAGACTGAGAACAATCTCAGCTCTGCTACATCATCTCTGTGCACAGACATTCATGTCTGTACACAGGGAATGAGCAGACTGAGAACAATCTCAGCTCTGCTACATCAGGCAGCAGGCGGGCTCTAGGACCCTGGAGCTGGGGCAGCCAGAACACAGAGAAGACAGGATCTTATCTGTGCGAGTCAGCGATTACTTACAAAGTAAACTAGCAATGCAAATAAATGACAAAACTAGGATTGCTTCAGGCTGAAGCTTCCGAGACACATCTGCGATTTGTAAATCTCACACTACTCGCTATTACTCGCTTCCCCATTCATTAACATTGGACTCGCTAGACTCGCAACGAGTAGCGAGTCCTGGGCTCGGACTCGCTAGAGTCAAGCGATTCCGAGTAATTTAGGATTCGCCCATCACTAATCTCAGTTGAAGATGGTAGTTCTGTAAGCGGAGCAACCAGCGTTCAATTCGTGGAGGGGGTTTGGAAGAGTGTTTGTTGAAAATGGGAACAAGCGGTTTGTGGTCACTTATGACTGTGAACTTGTGTCCGAAGAGGTACAGATGAAAGTGGAGGCATCCCCACACTACTGCAAGAGCTTCCCTTTCAGTTTGTGAGTAGCGCTTTTCTGTATCTGTTAATTTCTTGCTTGCGTAGGAAATTGTAGAAATGTTGCCATTGTTGGACACTTGTGTGAGAATTGCACCCAGGCCTACCGGGCTAGCGTCTACAATCAGTTCTGTGGACTTTAATGGGTCAAAGTAAGCCATAACAGTGTCACCAGTTAGGCTGGACTTCAATGCGTCAAACGATGCTTGATGCTCAGTACCCCATGACCAAGGGATATCTTTCTTTGTGAGTTGTCTCAGGGGTTCAGAAATAGTGGCTAGGTCTGGTATGAATCGTCCACAGTATGTGACTAGTCCTAGAAAACTGCGAACCTCTGAGGCATTTTGAGGTTGACCAGCAGATTTGATGGCAGTGACTTTCTGTGGATCTGCTGACACACCTTGTTCTGAAAAGATGTATCCAAAAAAAGTTAATGACGTTTGGTTGAACTCACATTTAGATGGATTGACAGTTAGATTGCAGGCTTGCAGTCTCTGAAACACTTGCTCAAGGTGACTGTCATGTTCTTCTTGGGTTGTCCCGTATATGAGAATGTCATCACTGACGTTGAGGACTCCCGCTATTCCAGACAGAACCTGACGGATAACATTTTGAAAAATTTCTGCGGCTGATGAGATACCAAAGTTCAACCTCTTGAACCTACGCAGGCCCATATGAGTACTAAACGTTGTGATGTACCTGGAGTCTGGATGCAACTCAAGTTGATGATAGCCAGATTTTAGATCAATTTTTGAAAACACCTTTGCACCATTCAGATCTGTGAGAATGTCATCAATAGTAGGCGTGATGTGCCTTTCTCTTTGAATAGCTAGATTGGCATGCCGCATATCCACACAAAGCCGTATTTTACCAGGCTGTTTTGGTTTAGGTGCAACAACGATTGGCGAGACCCAGGGAGTTGGGCCTTCAACCCGTTCAATAACATCAGATGCCTCCAGGTCTTGCAATTCTTGCTCCACAAGTTTGCGGACATGAAAGGGAATGCGCCTGTGAGGTTGGATGGAGGGCTGTATAGACTGATCAATATGTAACTTTATCTGAACGTCTTTTAGCTTACCAAGGCCTTTAAAGAGACTGGGGTACCTCTGCATAATATGTGGGACTGAAGAACCTGTAATGCTGTTGACCAGGTTCACCAGGCCTAGAGACACTGCGCTGCTGCAGCTGAGAAGCGTATCTGCAGAGCACTCCACTACGTAAAAAGTGTCTGTGATGGATTTCCCCTCAGCTGTGAGTTCTGACTGAAATTTGCCACACAGGGGCAACTCAGCTGTGGAACCATAAGGGAAAATCTGTAGGTTGGTATTTTGCAGAGCAGGTCTGTTCAGGAGTTGATTATAGATTGTATGACTGATGACATTGACTGAAGCCCCTGTGTCCACCAGGGCTTCCACTGGATTGCCATTTATGAGGATGACTCGTTTTGGATTGTTAATCATGTGCACAGCCCGAGATCCTTCCTCAGTCACTGAGAATAAGTGAATGCTTTGAGCCTCGTCATTAAGCTGCAATGCTTGGACCTTCTGTGACCTGGGCTGTACTGTGGGACGAGCAGATTGCTGCAGTGTAGATCTGCACACTTTTGCAAAATGGTTTCGTTTTCCACAATTATGGCAGGTTGTACCCTTTGCTGGACAAACATTCTGGTGAGGGTACGACCCACCGCAGTTGTAACAAGTGGCCGCCTGTACTTGTGGTTTCTGTGTGAGCTTTGCTATAGAAGATGGTGCTTCTGGCTCACTGCTCTCTATGAGTTTTGCCTGTGTCTCTGCAGTATCATTTATACGTGCTGTGTCTAATAGTTTTGCAAGGGTCATAGTAGGGTCTCTGAGTGCTTGTCTTCTTAACTTTGAAGAAACACATCCTTGTAATATCTGCATTTGGATTTCTTTGTCTACGTCTGTAAACTCACAGTAAGCTGCAAGGTGCCGTAGCCTGACATGATATTCATCAATGCTTTCTGTGGCTGATTGCTTTGATTGTCTAAACTTGAAGATTTCAAATGCTGCATTTCTGTGTGGGGAGAAGCGTTCGCTCAATGCTGCTTTGCTGAGCTCATAGTCCTTGTCCTCCCCTGTGTTAGGCAGAATAGTGAAAATGTCATAGACTTGCTCCCCTGCATAGTGTAATAACATGGCTTTCCTTCTTGTATCATCAGTTATGTTCATGGCTTGCAGAAATATCTCAAAGCGCTTCAGCCATTTATCCCAACATGCTGCTACGTTTGCTTGGGACTGATGCACATCAAAAGCTGGGAATGCAGGTAGACAAGCCATGGTGAGCACTGATGGTCTTGTGGCACTGAAATACCTTTAGCTGATGAATGAACGCTTCCTCGTCGCCAATTGTAGTGTTGTAGTGCAGATGACGATAGATCCAGAAGCACACACAGATATGCTGAACTGCTCAGTCGAGTGGCCATACTTTAATGAATCTCTTCCCTTTCCCAGCTCCCCCTTCTCCTGCCACAGCTCCTCCTCTATCTCACATCACTGTTACTAGGCAGAAAACAAACAGGGGAGACACAAGCAAACTACAGAAGATATAACAACATTACACTGGGAGTTCCGGTGTCAGTCAGCTCCCTCCCTGTGTGTCCGCACCGCACCACAAAACAAGTATTAATGTATATGCGAGCCCCCCACCCGCCACCGCACGTACCCCCCTTTCCGAAAAGACATCAGATATCCTACATTGTCTAATGGAGGGGAGGATAAAAAAAAAGTAAAAAAAAATTAAAATGTCTTCTCCCTGTTTTGATGCCGCCCCCTACACCCTGTGCCTAAGGGCAAATAAGGCTCTGATCCCCACAGCAAGTGGGTATAAGGCCTCCTCTGCTTCCCTCTGGTTCCTGAAGCCCTGTCTGCTTGCATCCAGACTGGCCTCCTCTCTCCTCGGGTCTTTTTCTCTCTCCTCCTGCGCGGTCCACGGGTTACCCTCTCTGATCACTGCCATGTGATGTCTCTCTGCGGTGTCTGGCTCCCTCTCTCTGGACTCACAGGGGGACCGGGTGACTGAAGTCTCAACAGTGTGATGGGGTTTCCTGTAGTCCTGAAGTATCCTACAGGTGCGAATCCCCGATGTCCGGTACGTCTCTGGGCGAACTTCCACTAGTTCCTCACTCCCTTTTGGCTCTGCTCCTTGCCTTCTGTCCCCACTCCTAGGCTTGCGGGACGTCAGAAGGGCCACTCTGGGTCACTGGCTCGGGCCTAACCACGGCACCGACCACCAAGACGTCTTCGCAGCTCTCCTAGCGTCACACTAGCACACTCTGACTAACTCCACCCCAAGCAGCAGCATTTATAGGGGATCTCACCTAAAGTCGGTGAGTCTAGCTCCCCCTACTGTGCCGGGTGGAAGATGTTGCATGTAGTAGGTACTGTGGAAATCCAACTGTGCATTAGGGATGTCTGTGGCTACCTGCGTGAGCAGGGCGCCACATTTCCTCTTGTATTTTTTGACAGAGAGGAATTTATCATTTACGGCTAATTGTTTACAGAGGTTTTTATATTGAAATATTGACTTTCAGCTAGTCACATTGTACTAGCTACAAAAAAAAGAGGAACATTTTTATTTTTTTAATTCATCAATTCTTTAATTGAAATAACAAATCAGTCCTTAATTGTGTTCATAATAAAAGCTTGTACTGTCCCTTATACTTGTTCTGTAGTGTTCACTTGCAAATGTTTTATATTATATTTTCTATAGAGCATTGTATAATGTTGAGCAAGGTTTATGGTGGACGCTGGAAACAGGGAAGTTGAAAGATGCAAGTAAAACAAAGTTAGGACCACACCAGCTTTCTTATAACAAAGGTGCAGACTCAGCTGGTGCAATCCCAGCCCCCCATTTTACACACTGTCTATTAAAAGGTGCCAGGGGTAATAATTTTCAGTCACTCGTCATGAGCCACTGTTGGACAGTAACGCGCCTGAAGTCTATTTTTATTCAGGTTTGTAAATGTGGTGGTTTAGTGTGGTGCCAGTACTTCGAGCAGATGAAGGCATAAGGAAAGCACTGGACAGAGACCTACTTATTGCTAATGCACTTCCCATTTACAGGTTAACCTCTCTGATCCCAGCTCAGCCAGAGACACCCGCTCAGGGTACATAGCTTGTATTCTAAATGAGAACATTAACGGGTTACCACAGCAAAACTGATAGGCGTTCTTATATAGCACCAGCTGTTTTATGCACATTATGTGACTGAGCTATATATATTATGTCTAGCATAGCGCTACGAGAGACGGTTTTACTCATTACAAATTTTCTTTCTAGTTTCCTATTTTCAGCTCAGATGTCCCAATAATTTGGCAGCTGAACAAGAATTCTGGCACTCATTGGTTTCCCGAAGTTTCATAAAAGTGAGAAGAAAAAAACTTGCTAAGTCCTTTTTTAAGAACACCGCAAATCCATGAGCTCAAGGAAAGGTGTTTTTCCACGGCTGTATAATTCTATTCAGAGACAGAACAGTTTAAAAAGAATTAGAAAAAAAATGAAATGTAGATATCAAATCTATTGGTAAATGTAGAGCTTAAGGAGTTGTTTGAGTTATAATTTAAGCCCCAATACACATTAGGCTAATGTTCAGTAAACCCACTGATATTGACTCTAATGTGTATTGTAGGCAAAGATCAATAATCAAGCAAAATATCAATTCGGCATGTCAGATATTGGATTTTTTATTGTATTGTCTCCTGAAGAAAAGCCACCACTTGGCATGACTTGTGATGGCTCTCTTATCAATAGCAAAGAAACACTTGGCTGAATAAACGCTCCTATGTGTGGGAGAACTATTGAGATGACTGGTAACCGAACGATTGCCATGGGATTTGTATGGCCAGTTTAATTTTTCTCCATATTTTGATTAAATCAATATGTCTCTAAATTACCTGTCTGAATAATAAGTAGATACAGGTGCATCTCAATGAATTAGATATCATCAAAAAGTACATTTTTATGAATGAAGCCACCGGCTCATCTGAGAGCAGCGCTCATACTGTACTTATTGTAGGTATAGTATGTGCGCTGTCCGAGGTTCTGAAGTCATTTACAGTAGATCTATGGGCAGCGCTGCCCATAAATCTTACTGTATAAGCCTTCAGGACCTCAGACAGTGCACATACTATACCTACATTAGGTATAGTATGAGCGCTGCTCTCAGAGGAGCCGGTGGCTTCATTCATAAAAATGTACAGCAGCCGACAGGAGCCGGCTACTGTACATAAGATATTAAGTCATTATGGGCACAGCTGAGTAGGTAGAATGTCTCTAGGGGAGGTGGGAACCCCCTAGAGACATTATAGCCACATTTATTAATAAAATAACATCTTTAGAAACAATGATGAAACTTTAAAGTATATGTGGTAACCGCATTGCTCAGGATAACACATCCTGAGCAATCCAGTTACCGCATTGCGGTCAGAGAACCGCTCCGAAAACTGCAGCCTGCATGATTTTTCACGCAGGCTGCAGAGCCGGAGGCGGTAACCGTATTGTTTGTTAAGCAATCCGGTTTTTATAATATGTTCCTATGAGGAGCGTTTCCTGATACGGTTTTGAGCTTTTTAAAAGCTCAAAACCGGATCAGGTTTAAAAAAAAAATGAAATGTGACCCTAGCCAGAGCCATAATCGCGGTATATTTGAAAATTTTATTCTGCGAGAGCCGTACGATATGTTTAATACTAACTACAAGTAAATGTGTGCATTTTATTTAAGACCAACACTTTTAAAGTACAATTAGGCTAGGGTCACATTTGGAATTGCAATTGCGGTTACCGCATCAACCGTAATTGCATCACACACATTTTGCTGACAAATTGTGGGGATGAAGCTGCAATGCGGTAACCGGATTGCACTGGATGTGTAATCCTGAGCAATGTGGTTACCGTACAAGCAATCCGGTTACCGCCTCCGAATCTGCAGCCTGCGTGAAAAATCATGCAGGCTGCAATTTTCGGAGTGGTTCTCTGACCCGCAATGCGGTAACTGGATTGCTCTGAATGTGTAATCCTGAGCAATGCGGTTACCATATAGTTTGTTCATCCCTGTTACCGCAAGGGGGGTGGGCACTCCCTAGAGACATGTTGCCCATAACTATTATTAATATTGCATCTTTTATTACACTGTTAACAGTATACAGTAACTATGCAGTAACAACATTACTCAGCATTACACATCTGGAGCAATCCGGTTACCGCTTTGCGGGTCAGAGAGCCGCTCCGAAAACTGCAGCCTGCATGATTTTTCACGCAGGCTGCAGATCCGGAGCCAGTAACCGGATTGCTTATAAAGCTATCCGGTTACCATAATGGGCTCCTATGGGGAGTGGTTTCTGCTCCAGTTTTGAGCTTTTTGATAGCTCAAAACGGATCAGGTTTAAAAAAAAAAAAAACGCAGGTGTGACCCTAGCCTAAGTCTCTGAATTCTTATTAATAATGTTGTTATGCTGTTGCTAACCAATGATGAATCCCCTTGCAGCCCCCAATATAGTATCCACATCATTCCCTTGCAGCCCTCAATATGGTACCCCATCATTCCCTTGCAGCCCCCAATATGGTACCCCCATCATCCCCTTGCAATACCCCCATCATCCCCCTGCAGTAGCGTCATCATCACATTGCAGTACACCCATTATCCCCATGCAATAAACCCATCATCCCCTTGCAGTTCCCCCATCATCCCCATGCAGTACCCCATAATCCCCTTGCAGAACCCCATCATCCCATGCAATACCCCTATCATTACCTTGCAGTATACCCATCATCCCAATGCAATACCCCAATCACCCCCTTACAGTACCCCCATCATCCCCTTGCAGTATCCCCATTATCACCTTGCAGTATACCCATCATCCCATTGCAGTACCCCCATTATCCCCATGCAAGAAACCCATCATCCCCTTGCAGTTCTCCCATCATCCTCATTCAGTACGCCAATCATCCCCTTGCAGTACCCCCGTCATCCCTATGCAATACCCCTATTATTACCTTGCAGTATACCCATCATCTCAATGCAATACCCCCATCATCCCCTTGCAGTACCCCCATCATCCCCTTGCAGTACCCCCATCATTGCCTTGCAGTATACCCATAATCCCCTTACAGTACCCCCATTATACCCATGGAATAAACCCATCATCCCCTTGCAATACCACCTTATCATTACCTTTGCAGTACACCCATCATTACCTTGGAGTATACCCATCATCCCATTGCAGTACCCCATCATCCCCCTGCACCACGGTGCCGATACCTACAAAAAAAAAAATACACCCACACACACTCACCTGCAGATACTCTGCGGTCCACGCTGTACCATATTTCAGTACCCCCATCATCCCCTTGCAATACCCCATCATCCCATGCAATACCCCTATTATTACCTTGCAGTATACCCATCATTCCAATGCAATACCCCCTTGCAGTACCCCATCATCCCCTTGCAGTACCCCCATCATCCCCTTGCAGTATACCCATCATCCCCTT
This sequence comes from Allobates femoralis, assembly GCA_033576535.1. Classification (NCBI taxonomy): domain Eukaryota; kingdom Metazoa; phylum Chordata; class Amphibia; order Anura; family Aromobatidae; genus Allobates; species Allobates femoralis. The sequence goes on from JARQOC010000006.1 coordinate 276,648,324, forward strand.
GCAGTACCCCCATTATTCCATGCAATAAACCCATCACCTTCTTGCAGTTCCCCATCATCCCCATGCAGTACCCCATCATCCCCTTGCAGTACCCCCATCATCCCCATGCAATACCCCTATCATTACCTTGCAGTATACCCATCATCCCATTGCAGTATCCCCATCATCCCTTTGCAGTACACCCATCATTACCTTGGAGTATACCCATCATCCCATTGCAGTACCCCCATCATCCCTTGCAACACAGTGCCTGTACCTACTAAAAAAAATATCCACACACACACTCACCCGTAAATCCTCCGCGGTCCGCGCTGTACCGTATTTCGGGTGCCGCAGCTCTGTCTCTGCTGTCTGCAGCCAATCAGAAGCCATCAGCTGTGATCCAATCAGAAGCCGGCAGTGACTGCCAATCAGATTCCCGCTGGTGACGTCAGACGCCACTGATTGGGCCGCTGCTGGCCCTTTGATTGGATCGTGGCTACTGGCCCCCTGATTGGTTGCAGACAGCAGAGACAGACCGGCTGCACCTGAAACACGGTACAGCAGTGGCGGGCACCGGATTTGGTTGCGAGCCAGATGCGGCCATCAAAAGAGCCACATCTGGCTTGCGAGCCATAGGTTCCCGACCCCTGATCTAGAGTCATTACAAACAGCTTGATCTATTTCAAGTGTTTATTTATGTTAATGTTGATGATTATGACTTACAGCCAATAATATCCCAAAGGTCATTATCTCAGAAAATTAAATAAGGAGAATGAAGGATTAAAAACTGCACTGCTGTATTCCACAAGACATCAAAGGGTGAATATAATACTGATTCCTTAGTCTTGTCAGCGCATTTGAGGGCTCCCTGAATGCCCTGAAACATGGCAATATGATAATGATTTGTCCTGAGGAAGGGGCCAGGGAGCCCTGAAACGTGTTGACTAATAAATCAATATTATATGCACCCTTTGATGTCTCGTGGAATATGACAGCGTGGTTTTAACTCTTTATCCTCCCTACACTATATGCACCACGCTGGGGACTGCAGCAGCTGTGATATGCTTTCATAGTGGTTGTGACTCACACAACCATACAAGATGAAGCCTCTGATATCTAATTAGGTAATATTTTATCTCACAGACCCTTTATCCTCCCTACTTTAATTTTATGAGATAATGACCTTGGGGTTTTCATTGGCTGTAAGTCATAATCACCAACATTAACAGAAATAAATGAAACTGATCACTCTGTTTGTAATGACTCTATATAAAATATGCATTTCACTTTTTGTATTGAATTACTGAAATAAATTAACTTTTTGATGATATTCTAATTCATTGAGATGAATTTACACATTTCTTTAATTCTGATTTTGTGCAGTAAGTCATTTTTACTGTATTCACATTGGAAATTCACTACTGGCAGTTATTATGGGGAGGCTTGCGCACAATGCAAATACCGTAGACATTTGTCTGCTCTCTGGTGCATCAGCAGTGGAGAAAATGGTGCTGGGTAGATGTTTATTTTTTTTTTACAAACTGCAAATTGAATCAGTGTTCAGAATTGCAGGAAACAGTGAATTTCAGGAGATTCGACTTGAACTTAATCCTCTTTTAATCAATGCACTTATCTCTAAAGCAGAGACATATTTTTTTCTTAGCTTAATATTTTTTTACCCACTATAGTGCAGGATTCACAGCTGCATTTGTGGCGCCCTGCGTACAGGAGGCCACAAAGGGAACTGCAGCCAGGCAGGTAGGACGACTGTTGCACATCAACACCCTCACTGCCCACACAACCCACGTACAGTAGATGGCAGCATTCAGCCCTGAGCTTGGAGACTCTAGGCAGGCGAGGGGTGGTGGATTTAGAGGAGTGGGTTGGGCACACACGTAGTCAGGTGACTAACAGTAGAAATAGTGAAGGGGAGGAGGAAGGAGTCAGTAGGCCGAGGTAGGCTGAGCAGAAAAGACTGAAACACACGTCCTGGCAAAGTGGGGTGTAAGGAGCGCAGAATCTGTACCGAGCCAGTGTGAGCCGGAGGAGAGAGAAAGCCTATCCGGAGCCAGTACCCCCAGGAGTGTGAAGGAAGAGAGGGACGGTGATACCCGGGCCCTAGAACCACAGCCGAGACGACTAGACTGCAGGCGGAGTAGCCCTCCTATGACACTGGAAGACACAGTAGAGAGAGCCTGGCAGAGCCTCACACTGGAGGACTGCTGGAGGCTGGGTTGAGTAGAGTGTCAGCTCTAGAGGGGACCTAGTTTTACCCGGAATCCCCAGACAACCGACGGGGGACCACAGCTACATGTTAAGGTCCCTACCCCAAAGGACAGGCAGCTCAGTGACAAACAAGAGGACCCACAGGGGCCCGAGTCACCGCCATACTGTCCGGAGACGCACACCAAGCAAACACAGAAACAGAGAGTTAACAGCCCCGGAAAGGACACAGAGACAGAGTGAGGGGTCGCAGAGAGAGAGAGGCGTGGCTGCAGAGAGTAAAGGGAATCCGGAGGGGAGAATGTGCCCGTGTACTGTGAATTGAACTGAGACTTGTAAGAACTGTGTTGAACTGTAACTGAACTGTGAGCTGTACTGAAGAGCTTTGAAAGTAAACACGGTGAACCCTGAATCCAGCTCTCTTGTGTGTCTCTGCCTGTGAACTATTCCCTCCATACAGGATTATAACAGCCGCAACCTGCAGAGTCACAGCTTGCCAGCTCCAGCACCGAGGAAGGATTCCTGCAGCATCTGGCTAGTAAGTGAATTGCACTCAGCACCAAGCCTGCACACTACACCATAGACTTTCACTATCTCTGCCCCGGGGAATACAGTTCTACCCACTGGAACTATTCCATCTACGCTGCCATTACATCATCCCCGGAGGTTCTGCAGCAGCGGCGGCCCCATCACTGGCGGCACATCGTGGGTGGCGTCACGACTGACAATCCCCTGTAAATATCCCCTTTTATTTGCCAGCCCGGGACACGGTCCGAACCAGGACCACCCGTGACTTCCCCAGTAGCAGACCTGGTTCGGTACCGAGTACCCCGTCCCAGTGGGCTCGACACATTGCTCATTATTTGCCCATTAAATGCTTTATTCATTGTGCTGCTGTATCTGAACATGTGCTACACAGAGACAGGAGACACAAAATTCTGTAAGTCCATGGATGCTCTGTATGGGAGAAATAATAGCAGCACTTCTTCTCCTATTAGTTCAGACCTGGTGAAAAATAGGGTCTGCAGTGGAGACTATGGGTGAAAAATGTAGGATTCAAGTAATAAAACTGAAGGTTCACTTAAAAACCAGAGTTCTATCACAATGAAAAAAAAATCTTTAAAAACTTGCATTGCACTCTTAATTAAATCTATCATATCTTTGTATCAAAATTGGAACAGTCAAATTGTCACCTGACTAGAAACAGTTCCTATGATGGAATGCTGAGGAAAGAATTGAAGAATGATTACATGCTCCCTCTAGTGGTCAATAAATGGTCAATAAATGGTGACGTTTTCTCCTAGTTAATAATTATTTAAATAAAAAAATGTGTCCATAAAATATTACTATTCTCATATATTTAAAAATTATTTTCTACAATAGCATGCCTACGAAAAAAGGAATCTTACTATGGATATTCACACAAAAATGGCCGTAGGTCGCCTTTGGGATGCATGATTTCCAAATTTAAAGGAAGCAGCATAGACATTTATTTTCTAAAGTTGGATCATAAAAAAATGAATGTTAAGCTTAAAGGCATTGTCTGATTTAAAAAATATTTTTTGACTACCTTGTAAGGGTACCTTTACACGCCGCAACTTTTGGCAGCGATGGGAGGCAATCTAACGTGCGTGTGCACATTTTTCATGGTTGCCTCCGAACACCGAAGGCTCTTTTTCACGCCGCAATTTCGCCTCCAACCTAAGGCGATGTGTCGTCCCGGAAGTTCCCACACCAACAGTGGGAAACATCTGGTAGACTCCCAACGCCGCTTCACATGCCGCAATCCCCAAAGGAATGTGGGGTATCTGTTCAGTGCGGCGAGACCATAGGCGTGCCAAATTGTTGTACACCACGCCCCAAACACAATCATTGGACAACGCAATAGCGTTATGATTGGCCAGCCTGCTCTGGAAGGCTGGCTAATACATGACGCCATTGCCATTGTGTGGTGGTGAATGGTCAGTTGTTCAAATATGGCGCCCTGTGAAGTGACAGCCAATGGAAACACAGTAGCCACCACCAATCATCGCTGACGGGGCATGGTCTCCCGCACGCTGTGGCACGCCTACAGGAAATCACTAGGCGACGCAGATTCCATCCCTATCGCATGTTCACACGCCAAAAGCCGGGAGTTTCACCTTCATGATTGCCTCTGATTTTGGAGCAGTGCTGTGAAATTGGAACCAGGCGCAACCTTTTTGATCGCCGCCAAATTCCCCAATTACACGCCGAAATTTTGAGGCAATTTCACGGCGATGGTGACGAGGCTACTGATTGCCGGTCAGATTTCTCGCCGCGGTGGCGGCGTGTAAATGTACCCTAAGAGAATTCTAAGTTAAGAAAGTGTAATGCTCAGGATTCTCATCTATGAGACCTACTATAGAATATCTACAAAGAGCAAATCAAAACCTGTCTACATATTACATTATTATTATTATTTATTTATATAGCGCCATTAGGTTCCATGGCCTTTACATGATGATGAGGGAGACAAGAACAAGTACACTAAATCTAGGCAATCAGGACGTACAGGTACAGGAGGGGCAGGGACCCTGTCCACGAGGGCTCACAGTCTAAGAGGGGCGGGTTAGGATTCAGTAGGATGGGGGAATGTCAGGTATGGGGCGGTCGCCTGGGTCTCATGGCAGGTTGTAGACTTGACGGAACAAGTGAGTCTTCAGGTGACACTTGAAACTACTCAGGGTAGGAGAGTGTCTGACGTGTTCGGGCAGGGAGTTCCAGAGTAAGGCAGATGCCCGGGAGAAGTCCTGGACTCGGTTGTGCGAAGAGGTGATGAGGGGGGAGCAGAGGAGGAGTTCTTGGGAGGAGCGGAGGTTGCGTGAGGGTAGGTATCGGGAGACCAGGTCGGAGATGTATGGTGGGGCCAGGTTGTGTATGGCTTTGTACACCATGGTTAGTGTTTTGAATAGGGATCTCTTGGAGATGGGGAGCCAGTGAAGGGCTTGGCAGAGGGGGGAGACAGGGGAGTAGTGGGAGGACATGTAGATGAGTCGGGCAGCGGAGTTGAGGATAGACTGGAGAGGTGTGAGGGAGTTAGCCGGGAGGCCATTGAGAAGGAGGTTGCAGTAGTCAAGGCGGGAGATGATAAAAGCATGGATGAGTGTTTTAGCGGTGTCGTGGGTGAGGAAGGAGCGGATCCGTGAGATGTTCTTGAGCTGGAGCCGGAGGGATGTGGTGAGGGCCTCGATGTGGGGCTTGAAGGATAGGGAGGAGTCAAGGATTACCCCGAGGCACTTGGCTTGGGGGACTGGGGAGAGAGCACAGTCGTTGATGCAGATGGATAGGTTGAGAGGTGGGGTGGAATTTCTTGGGGGGAAGACTATGAATTCAGTTTTGTCCATGTTGAGTTTAAGGAAGCGAGCAGAGAAGAAGGATGAGATGGCGGAAAGGCATTGTGGGATTTTCGAGAGTAGGGAGGTGATGTCAGGGCCGGACAGGTAGATTTGGGTGTCGTCGGCGTAGAGGTGGTACTGGAGGCCATGGGACTCAATAAGTTGCCCTAGGCCGAGAGTGTAAATGGAGAAAAGTAGGGGTCCCAGGACCGTACCTTGGGGGACTCCGACAGAAAGGGGGTAGGGTGAGGAGGAGGTGTGGGAGTGCGAGACGCTGAAGGTCCGGTGCACTAGGTATGAGGAGATCCAGGAGAGGGCAAGGTGGGTGATGCCAAGGGATTCCAGGATCCGGAGAAGAAGGGAGTGTCAACCGTGTCGAAGGCGGCAGACAGGTCAAGGAGTAGCAAGATGGAGTAGTGGTGTTTGTTCTTGCGGTCGAGGTAGGTAGGGCTGTTTCGGTGGAATGGAGGGGTCGGAAGCCGGACTGTAGGCGGTCGAAGTGGGAGCAGGAGGAGAGGTGAGAGGACAGTTCAGAGTGGACATGCTGTTCAAGTAGCTTAGAGGCGAATGGGAGAAGAGATATGGGGCGATAGTTAGAGACAGAGGTAGGGTCAAGTGAGGTTTTTTTTAGGATGGGCGTGATTAGGGCGTGTTTGAAGGCCGAGGGGAAGGTAACAGTGCTAAGTGAAAGGTTAAAGAGGTGGGTGAGGGCTGGGATGAAAATGGAGGTGTGACTTGGAATGAGGTGGGATGGGAGCGGATCGTGGGCGCTGGTGGTGAGGTGTGATTTTGACAGGAAGGAGGAGAGTTGGTCTTCAGTTACGAGGGGGGAGTGGCTGATGGAGGAGGAGGGCAGTGTAGGTGGGAAGGGGACGTTGTGGGGATAGTGGACGGAAGCTGCTTCTGATCTTGTCGATCTTCTCCTTGAAGAAGGTCGCAAAGTCTTCAGCAGAGATGAGGGGAGAAGGGGGAGGAGCAGGCGGGCGAAGTAAGGAGTTGAAAGTTTTGAAGAGCTGTTTGGGGTTGCGGGACAGAGAGGTTATAAGGGATGAGAAGAACACTTGCTTGGCGCTGGCAAGTGCCGTCTTGAAGTCAGTGGCAAGGCCACTAATATCTGTAATGCAATAATAAATGTGGTATATAGAAATGAGCGCTAGGGATAACGGAACAAGCCGAACGCTTTTGTAGACATTACCTATTAGTTTATTACGATAAACACAGTACAGGTCCTTCTCCCACAAACGCGTTTCGACGCTACATGCGTCTTTCTCAAGTGGATCTATCTGTAGGAATTTTATATTGCCGGTTGTACAATATGGATTCCAAATAAATCCTAATTGGATTCCAAGCAAATTTAATAAAATCAATTATCATTCTATCCGCAATTCACATAATTTCTCCTTGATCACTGTTCATTTCCACTATTTTTTATTAATCTTTGCAACCCAAAGGGTTTGATCATAATTCGTTTCTGTCTGTTTGTGTCCAATTTTTTTAAGGCAGCCCAAAATTGAAGCAGTCCCCAATTCTGGGTACAGCAAAAAAGCAGACACAAATGGATCCCTCACAAAAATGACACAAATGGATGGCCACTTTGGACCAATCTGTGCCCATAGGCATATAATGGAGGCTAAAAAGAATCCCTGGATAACTTTTTCAAAACAAATACACACGGATTCCCAAAAACGTAGTGTGAAGGGGGCCTAAGGTTTTGCTGCATCAAAACCTACATATGTGAACATAGCCTTATGCTCCCACTATGACTAAATATACATATTGTTCAGAGTCAGAGCACCACTGCTCTTACACTCTGTAATAAATAGAGAAAATACCGTATATACTCGTGTATAAGCCTTCGCCCCCTCGGCTTATACACGAGTCAATATACGGCTGAGTGTGGGGGGCCGGTGTCCGGGGGCTGGAGGAGGCAGGGGGAGGCTGTAATATGAGCGTCCGGTCACGTGGGGCTGCTCATTAGTGCAATTCAATGTGCACTGCATCCCCCTGTCCATCAGCGGCAGGAGGAGCGGTGCATATTACATTCGCTCCCCCAGTAGTATATACAGGCCCCCGCTCCCCCAGTGGTATATAGAGGCCCCCGTCCCCCCGTAGTATATACAGGCCCCCCGATCCCCCCGTAGTATATACAGGCCCCTCACCCGATTACACCCCGATCGTAGTATATACAGGCCCCCCGATCCCCCCGTAGTATATACAGGCCCCCCGATCCCCCCATAGTATGTACAGGCCCCCCCCGATCCCTCCGTAGTATATACAGGCCCCCGATCCAACCCCGTAGTATATACAGGCCCCCCGCGCTATATACAGGCCCCCGGTTGCAGCCACAGACCTGTAAGAGCATAGCTTTCATACTTACCCTCCTCGCTGTTACCCGCGCTCCTCCGGTCTCCTTCCCGCTTCTACCCGGTGGCCGGCGCATCCACAATGACGTCATTGTGCGCAGTCACATGACGCCGGGTAGAAGCGGGAGGGAGACGAGGACGCGCGATGACAGCGAGGAGGGTAAGTATGAAAGCTATTCTCTTACAGGTCTGTGGCTGCAACCGGGGGCCTGTATATCACTGGGGGGGCGGGGGGAAATGGGGGGCTTGTATATACCACGGGGGGCCAGTATATACCACTAAGGGGGCCAGTATATACCACTAAGGGGGCCAGTATATACCACTTAAGGGGGCCTGTATACCACTAGGGGGGCCTGTATACCACTGAGGGGGGAACGAGGGGCCCGTATATACTGGGGGGGCCTGTATATACCACTGGGGGGAGGCCTGAATATATCACTATGGGGGCCTATATATATATCACTGGGGGGGCTGTAACATCTGATGGGGGCCTGTATATACCACTAATGGCAAGCCTGTATATACACACTGGGGAGGCTGCTGTATACCACTGGGGCTGCTGTATATACTGCTGGGGCCTGTATATACCACTGGGGAGGCTGCTGTATACTACCACTGGGGAGGCTGCTGAATACTACCACTGGGGAGGCTGCTGTATACTACCACTGGGGAGGCTGCTGTATACTACCACTGGGGAGGCTGCTGTATACTACCACTGGGGAGGCTGCTGGATACTACCACTGGGGAAGCTGCTGTATACTACCACTGGGGAAGCTGCTGTATACTACCACTGGGGAGGCCTGTATACCCTGGGGGGGTCTGTATACCACACTGCTGGGGGCTGTATACCTGTGCTGGGGTCCACCCTCGGCTTATACATGAGTCAATGGGTTTTCCCAGGTTTTGGGGGCAAAAGTAGGGGGGTCAGCTTATACACAGGGTCGGCTTATACACGAGTATATACGGTAAGCTGTAAAGACAATCAAAGTGCAATAAGGTCTTAACTGGGAGACATTAGGTTCAAACAGTGAAAAATAATTCACATGGCGTAGTTGTGACTAAATAATCAGTGCTGAGGCCCTAAAGATAGAATCCGTCGAAATAGATAAAAGTGATTAAGTGCGCTGACAAGATGATCCAATCGATTATTAAGAAAGTGATTTTTCATGTCAAATGTTTCAAGAGCAAGTTTGCATTTCAGGACAAAAAAGTCACATATAGCATAAATGTGATTTTTTTTGTCTTGAAGAATGAGAATTGCTCTCTAAAAATGTGTTGACATAATAAAAATCACTTTTCTTCAATATATTGGATTGGATCATGCTTGCAGCAGCACGGCGTTAACCCTTTTCCCTATCTCCCTGTGGAGCTTTGCTAATATATGGTATTCAAAATTGAAGAACCTGAGAATGGCCAGTAGACCACGGGTGGGCAACTCCAGGCCTCGAGGGCTGCACCCACTGCAGGTTTTCAAGATTTCCTTAGTATTTGACATTTGGTAATTGAATCTTCTTATTCAAGTGATGATTCCAACTGTCAAATGCTAAGGAAATCCTGAAAACATGAACTGTTTGCGGCCCTTGAGGACTGCTAGTTGACAACCCCTGCATTAGACAGTTTATCAAGCCATGTTGTTCTGGCTATGTACACTGCACAAATCAGAGTTCAACTGAGCCTGCAAACAGCTTATCAATGGGATTGTACCTATTCAATCGGGCCCAGTTTACTTTAAGAAGGGGTTGTCCAAGTAGAGAGTGTCCCCTTTAAGCAATTATAAGAAAGTTTTGGTGGTAATTTGTAAATTTACCATATTAATATTAAAAAATCATAACAGCTAGCAATTTGCATTCAAGAAACTATGCTTAATATAGTCGCATAGATAAGGAAAAGGAATTGGGGAATGTCTGCTCACCACCTGCTCCAGTTAAAACCTGTCTGCTGCTTGGAAGTGGGTGGCAGACAATCACTGGATAATCACTGATTCCTACAAAAAAATCCTCTTGCTCCTTTTTCCCATAATTCAATATCTTTGTTTCAGGATTTTTTAAAAAGTATCATGAACCTTAGGACCACAGGGTCCCCTACATTACGAGTTTCGGTTTCCATTAGTCATAGCCACGTTACAAATGATTAATCATTTGTAATGTGCCAATGACTAAGGGAAACTCAAACGTTAATCATTTGTAACGTGCCTATGGCTAAGGGAAACCGAAAGGCGTAGGGAAGATGACCCTGTGGTCCTAAGGTTCATGATGCTTTTTAAAGAAACCTGAAATAAATATATTTGTTTTATGGAAAACGGAGTTACAGGAATTTTTTTACGAATCATGATTACTATGGTAGGTATATTAGTACAGAACATTTTTCAGCATCATCACATTATCATCACAGCAAGATTCCGGTGAATAATGAATAATATACAGATGCATCTCAATGAATTAGAATATCATCAAAAAGATATTTATTTCAGTAATTCAATACATAAAGTGAAATACATATATTATATAGAGTCATTACATACAGAGTGATCTATTTTAAGTGTTTATTTCTGTTAATGTTGATGATGATGACTTACCGCCAATGAAAACCTAAAGGTCATTATCTCAGAAAAGTAAAGTAGGGAGGATGAAGGGTCTGAGAGAGAAAATATTACCTAAATAGGTATCACACTCTTCACCTTGTGGAATTGTGAGTCTCACAATCACTATAAAAGCATATCACGCTGCAGTCTAATATATATTTATCTATATTATATATAGGGATGAGTGAGCATGTTCGCCACTACCCGGTGCTCGCCTGAGCATCACAGTACTCGCGATGCTCAGCGAGCACCAAGTACCAGTGAAATGCTTGGGCTCATGCTCGGGTCCATCTCCCTTAGTGTTGGCGCTCTTTACAGAGTCAGCCCACATGTAGGGATTGGCTACCACACACTGTAATGCCACAGCCATGTTGGTTGTGGCATTACAGTGATTGGCTGGCTGCAGAGCGTCATCAGGTAAGACCTGACTGCGCTGTGCTCGTCACTCTGCTCCACATTGTCAGCTAGTGTAGGGAGAGGTGCTGTCGAGTGAGGGGCAGATTATGGGTTTTTTAGGTAGTGTACATGCTGGGATACAAGATCCATCAAAACAACAGTCCTTTTGAGGACTAATCTACCTGTATACAGGCAGGAAGGCAGAGTATATAGCACACTTCAGTGTACCACAAGAGGCTGTATACCAGTCAGCACATCTGGGGCTGGTGTACAGGCTTCTTATATCTATCCATCAAAACAACATTCCTTTTTGGGGTTAATTTAGCTGTATATAAGCAGGAGGTGTATATAGCACACTACGGTGTACCACAAGAGGTTGCATACCAGTCAGCACATCTGGAGCTGGTGTACAGGCTTTCTAATATCTATCCATCAAAACAACAGTCCTCTTTAGGATTAATTAGCTGAATACAGGAAGGCAAGGTATATAGCACACTTCGGTGTACCACAAGAGGCTGTATACCAGTCAGCACATCTGGGGCTGGTGCACAGGCTTCTAATATCTATCCATCAAACAACAGTCCTCTTTAGGATTAAATTAGCTGTATACAGGAAGGCAGGTATATAGCAACTACGGTGTACCACAAGAGGTTGCATACCAATCAGCACATCTGGAGCTGGTGTACAGGCTTCTAATATCTATCCATCAAACAACAGTCCTCTTTAGGATTAAATTAGCTGAATACAGGAAGGCAAGGTATATAGCACACTTCGGTGTACCACAAGAGGCTGTATACAGTCAGCTCATCTGTGGCTGGCGTCTAATTTTCTATCTATTATATAAATGAAGTTGCAGCACTCCAATCCTTCTTTAGGTGAAAAAAGGTTTATTCAACATCACAGCATTGGCAACAGCAACGTTTCGGGTGTGCAAACCCTTCCTCCAGCTCACCCAAAACGTCGCTGCTGCCCATGCTGTGATGTTGAATAAACCTAAGCTGGGTGCTAAAACATCAGTCCTAGGTGGGGATCAACCACCAAATATACAGACCATATATATGAAAAAAGGACTGCAGCACTCTTTCTAGGATGTTCTTAAGCCTTTATTGACCTTCAGGCAGGATGTAACAAAGTTTCAGTCAGTTCATGACCTTCCTCCAGCCTATTTTAACATTTTGGTCAGTTCATGGCCTTCTTCCAGCAGTCACATATGGCTTATGCTGGTCTTTTTATACATCCTACTTTATCAATTTACATTATTCAATTAATGTACATTACAGACATATAAACATCATATTAGATCCTCCACGTTGTTTATATTATATACTATAGCTTCCTTACAATATATACATATAGTGATTTTATTATATTAACCATAGTCCCTTCTTTTTAACCTCTAAATATAAGAAGTGTATCAATTGCTACTCAGGTGTTTGCTAAATTCATTAGTTAATTATTTCAAAATCTTTGTATTACCATGATTACCTCATGTACAGCGTGTTTGTGCTGTTCGCCTCCATGATCACGTTCCTATGACTATACTGCGCATGTGCCAGCTCCTTAGCTTCCCTTGTTGCTATGGTGTACAGAAAGCGGATACCGCGCCATCTTAGGACTCTCGTGCATGCCCAGTGGCTATTTTGTGTCCGGCGGTTCTCTCCATTGTTTTACTCTTTCTCTTCCAGTTTTATATAATAAGATATGTATATTCAAATCTTAAGTTAGCGGTTAGTATTGTGGGCTAATATGTATTACAATATTAATTTTATTTAAGTGTTTTGTGCAAAAATAGATTTAATGTTATATATGAGCTTCTTAAAGTGACAGTGCTTAATTTTAATGTGTTTTAATAAATCTTATTTCAAATACATTAAAACCACTTTTTTGTGTACAGTTGTGGCCAAAAGTATTGCACCCCTGCAATTCTGTCAGATAATACTCAGTTTCTTCCTGAAAATGATTGCAATCACAACTTCTTTGGTATTATTATCTTCATTTAATTTGTCTTAAATGAAAAAAACAAAAGAGAATGAAGCTAAAAAGCAAAACATTGATCATTTCACACAAAACTCCAAAAATGGGCCAGACAAAAGTATTGGCACCCTCAGCCTAATACTTGGTTGCACAACCTTTAGCCAAAATAACTGCGATCAACCGCTTCCGGTAACCATCAATGAGTTTCTTACAATGTTCTGCTGGAATTTTAGACCATTCTTCTTTGGCAAAACTCCAGGTCCCTGATATTTGAAGGATGCCTTCTCCGAACTGCCATTTTTAGATTCTCCCAAGGTGTTCTATGGGATTCAGGTCTGACTCATTGCTGGCCACCTTAGAAGTCTCCAGTGCTTTTTCTCAAACCAATTTCTAGTGCTTTTTGAAGTGGTTTTGGGTCATTGTCCTGCTGGAAGACCCATGACCTCTGAGGGAGACCCAGCTTTCTCACACTGGGCCCTACATTATGCTGCAAAATTTGTTGGTAGTCTTCAGACTTAATAATGCCATGCACATGGTCAAGCAGTCCAGTGCCAGAGGCAGCAAAGACAACCCCAAAACATCAGGGAACCTCCGCCATGTTTGACTGTAGGGACCGTGTTCTTTTCTTTGAATGCCTCTTTTTTTCTCCTGTAAACTCTTTGTTGATGCCTTTGCCCAAAAAGCTCTACTTTTGTCTCATCTGACCAGAGAACATTCTTCCAAAACGTTTTAGGCTTTCTCAGGTAAGTTTTGGCAAACTCCAGCCTGGCTTTTTTAAGCCTCGGGTAAGAAGTGGGGTCTTCCTGGGTTCCTACCATACAGTCCCTTTTCATTCAGACGCCAATGGATAGTACAGGTTGACACTGTTGTATCCTCAGACTGCAGGGCAGCTTGGAACTTGTTTGGATGTTAGTCGAGGATCTTTGTCCACCATCCGTACAATCTTGCGTTGAAATCTCTTGTCAATTTTTCTTTTCCGTCCACATCTAGGAAGATTTGCCACAGTGCCATGGGCTTTAAACGTCTTGATGACACTGCGCACGGTAGACACAGGAACATTCAGTTCTTTGGAGATGGACTTTTAGCCTTGAGATTGCTCATGCTTCCTCACAATTTGGTTTCTCAAGTCGTCAGGCAGTTCTTTGGTTTTCTTTCTTTTCTCCATGCTCAATGTGGTACACACAAGGACACAGGACAGAGGTTGAGTCAACTTTAATCCATGTCAACTGGCTGCAAGTGTGATTTAGTTATTGCCAACACCTGTTAGGTGCCACAGGTAATTACAGGTTTCTGTTAATTACACAAATTAGAGAAGCATCACATGATTTTTCTAACAGTGCAATACTTTTGTCCACCCCCTTTTTTACGTTTGGTGTGGAATTATATCCAATTTGGCTTTAGGACAATTCTTTTTGTTTTTTTCATTGAAGACAAATTAAATGAAGATAATAATACCAAAGAATTTGTGATTGCAATCATTTTCCGGAAAAAAATGAGTATTATCTGACAGAATTGCAGGGGTGTCAATACTTTTGGCCACAACTGTATATATATCAAGTATTTACCTCTTTTTTAAGTGCATATGTGTGTATATAAATTATTTGTAAAATTTCACCACTGAAAACCATTGTTTCCTATTGGGTTACAATTTGTTTTTAATTTTTTTTTCATTTATATCAATATATAAAGAATACACCATTATTTTAAGGATCCATCATATGCTCTTCCGTCCCACATTTATAGTGATACCCATTCCTGGGTGTTTTTCACCCCCTTGTCAGTACAGTACAGTGATACAGGGTATTTCTCTCCTTTCTCACTATCTGCTCAAAGGTTTTCAAGGGACTTTGAGCCAATTCGATCCATTTATTTCAAGTGTATGCTGATGAAATTCCTTTTAATGTAACCCATAATTTTCTTAGGTACGAGGGTGTAATACGAATGAATATATATTTCTGCATATAAATTTTATTAGTAATGTTCATAAAAATTACATAGTGAAATAAAATTACATTATATAATAAAGTGCATTGTCTTGTGCATTAGTGCTTTTATGAATTGTTTCTAATAAGTTAATGTATGCTAAAAAAAAAATTTTTTAGGGAGGAATATTTTATTACTAAATATATTTAATATATCTGTAGGTAATCAACAATAATCCAAGATTTTTTTGTGCTAGACATGCAGACAACCCATGTGCATACTGTTCCACTTTTGTGTGTCTTCAAAACTGTGGTATCTGTATATCAATCAAGATAAAAAATATAAAAATAATAAATAATATTTAAAGGCCAGAAAAAGGTCATGAACTGACTGAAACGTTGCTACAACCTGCCTGAAGGCCAATAAAGGCTTAAGAACATCCTAGAAAGAGTGCTGCAGTCCTTTTTTCTATCACTATCTATCTATCTATCTATCTATCTAACTAGAAAAAGTTCTCTGCAGCACTCAGCTACTACCAATGACGTACAATTGCTAACAAGCTATATGTATATGAGAAAAAAGTTTGCTGGCACCAGTTCAAATTAGTCTGTGAGTGCTGTGCAGTTTTTTTCTTTTTTCTTTTTTTATCTATCTATCTATCTATCTATCTATCTATCTATCTATCTATTCTATCTATCTATCTATCTATCTATCAAACAAAACAGTCCTTCTAAGGATTAATTTAGTTGTATATGTGGCTCCCATTCAACAAAGTGGCCACAAAGGGCAGTGCAGCCAGGTAAGGCAAGATAGTTGACAAAACACCCACACAGATGCACACACCGACCCTATGCCTAGGACTCTAGGTTGGGCAAGGGGTGGCAGGTGTTAAGAGTAGTGAGGGTGGAGCGTAAGGTAGCACTGACAAGTAGGTGGAGAGACCCACACTAGAAAACCTGGGAACACACAGAGAGAGTGAGAACAGTCGGAGGAGTTTCCAAGGAGGAGTGGTTCCCAAGAGGATACAGAATCCTGAGTGGCACAGACCCTAGGAGAGAAAACTTGCTCCATAGCTGGAGGCGAGGGAGACTACAGCCGCAAGCAGAGACACTCCACAGCTGAAGGAAAGTGGGAGGACAAGGGCCCGGCAGCCGCACACATCTTAGCTGACTGGAGGAACCCTGAGCTGAAACAGTGACAGACAGAGGGAGTCTGGTGATCCCACAGCCATACTTGGGACACTGGAGGTTAGGCCGCTACAGGCAGAGAGCCGGCTCTGTAGAAGTGACCGGGGGCACTTTAGGACCCTAATCACAGGACACACTGGCGTGGGGCAGGTGCTTCATGACCTGCAGCCTAACTTTCCACCACGGTCTAAGAACACAGTCGTCATATTAGGACTGGTGACCCTGACTGAGAGAGAAACATTCACCCAAAAGCCCGCGATGACCAGACTGAACCATGGGTGAGGTACTAAAGGAGAGACTAACAGGACCTGAACGGACTTAGAGGGGGCAACGCGGAGGAAGCCACCTGAGCTGCACAGTCTAGTAACCCGGAGCAGTGCTGAAGTGTGACTAGAAAGAAACTGTAAACTGTGTAAACTGTTGTTGAAAGACCAAGTAAAGTACCCAGTAAGCTCATCCCTGCCTAAGACTGTTCCTTTCTAGTGCTGCATACCAGGACAACCAGCACCGTGGAGAGCTGTAGCTTTGAAGTAAGTGCACTACACCCAGTACAATCTCTCACCAGGCCCATCCATTACATCTACTCCTGCCCTGGGGACCCCCAGCCCTACCCGAGGAGGGCTTACCATCCACGCTGTCCCAAGTTACCATCCCCAGGAGGAATACGGCAGCGGTGGTTCTACTAACCACACACCCCGGGTGGCGTCACAGCAAATCCCTTGTAAATACCCCCTTTTGGACTGATCCCAGACCACGGGACCTGGTCACGACTACCGTGCTACCCCAGAGAGAGCGCTAGCCTGGTTTCCGAGTACCCCATAGCCTGAGGGTGCATCATCTACAGGCAGGAGGGGTACATAGCACACTTTGGTGTACCCCAAGAGGCTGTATACCAGTCAGCACATCTGGAGCTGGGCACAGGCTTTTAATATCTATCCATCAAAACAACAGTCCTTTTCAGGATTAATTTAGTTGTATACAGGCAGGCAGGGTATATAACACACTATGGTGTACCACAATTGGCCGTGATTCATCTGCCAGTCATCTTACTGTCCCCATCGCTGCAGTAAAGCCCAGCCCTTTTTTCAACGTCTCAGGCTGGTGCACGGGATCTCATGCCCGTGCACACGTCATCAGCTAGAGCGGGTCACGAGCACACGCTCTGACTTCCTGCGCTCAGCTGTGGAAGTCAGAGCGTGTGCTCGTGACCCGGCTCTAGCTGATGACGTGTGCACGGGCATGAGATCCTGTGCACCAGCCTGAGACGTTGAAAAAAGGGCTGGGCTTTACTGCAGTGATGGGGACAGGAAGATGACTGGCAGATGAATCTCGGTTGTAGAACAAGCTAAGTTACGCCCACTCGTCCTAATGTTATAAACTTTACAAAAGCTAATTCTTCACTTCTACAAAACAGTTTTTTTTAGCAAAAACGCTTGCAGCAAATGTGTGTGCTGGGTGTAGGGACCCATATTAACAGTCTGGGGGGGTCATTTGGGGTGGTTGGTTCCCTTTAACAGAAATAAACCCTTGAAATAGATCACTCTGTAATGACTCTATATAATATATGTGGTTTACTTTTTGTATTACCGTATATACTCGTGTATAAGCCGACCCGTGTATAAGCCGACCCCCTACTTTTGCCCCCAAAATCTGGGAAAACCTATTGACTCGTGTATAAGCCGAGGGTGGACCCCAGCACAGGTATACAGCCCCAGCAGTGTGGTATCAGCAGCCCCAGGTATAACAGGCCCACAGTACAGCAGCTCCAGTGGTATATACACAGCAGCCCCAGTGGTATATACAGTAGCCAGAATCACAGCCAGTGGTAGTATACAGCAGCCCAGAGATCAGCAGCCCAGTGGTAGTATACAGCAGCCATGTAGACAGCAGCCCAGTGGTAGTATAGGCCAGCAGTGTTACAGCAGCCCCCAGTGGTATATACAAGCAGCCCCAGTGGTAGTATACAGTAGCCCCAGAGGTATATACAGCAGCCCCAGTGGTAGTATACAGCAGCCCCAGAGGTATATACAGCAGCCCCAGTGGTAGTATACAGCAGCCCCAGTGGTAGTATACAGCAGCCCCAGTGGTAGTATACAGCAGCCCCAGAGGTATATATAGCAGCAGCCCCAGAGGTATATACAGCAGCAGCCCCAGAGGTATACAGGCACCCCCCATCAGTATCCAGGGCCCCCCCCCCCTCCATGCTCCGCAAACCTGTAAAGTAAGATCATTATACTTATCACTGTCCTGTCGCCGCCGTCCCCGCCGCTGACATCGCGCTCCTCCGGCTTCATCCAGCGTCTTCCGGCTTCCTCCTCTGGCGCAGACAATGACGTCATTGCCTGCGCCGACAGAGGAAGCCGGAAGACGCTGGGTGAAGCCGGAGGAGCGCGATGTCAGCGGCGGGGACGGCGGCGACAGGACAGTGATAAGTGTAATGATCTTACTTTACAGGTTTGCGGAGCATGGGGGGGGCCCTGGATACTGATGGGGGGGGCCTGTATAACGATGGGGGGGGCACCCGTGTGTAATGACTCGCGTATAAGCCGAGGGGGTAACTTTTCAGCCCAATTTTTGGGCTGAAAAACTCGGCTTATACGCGAGTATATACGGTAAATTACTGAAAAAATTATCCTTTTGATGATATTCTAATTCATTGAGATGCACCTGTATATAACTCCATTATTCACATTAGATAAATGTCACAGCTCCCTTCTTTTTTTGCACATCTGCACAGGTCACAGGGCTTGTGCCCACTCTGTGGATTTTGCAGCATTTATGTTGTTGGTTTTACTGCAGAAAAGGTGCAGATTTGTGTAGAATCAGCAAGCCAGCAAAGTCTATGGGTTTTCTGAAGTCTTGTGCCTATGTTGCGTTTTTTCCACATCATAAAAGGTGCGGATTTTGTTTGAAAAAAAAGTGCAGCTTGTCACTTCTTGCAGTGGATTTGTCAGTGTTTTTCCAGCCTTCCCACCCATTGAATTAATTTGGAAATCCTGAGGCACAATTCTGCACTATTTCCACACCAAAAATGCACCAATTCAATGACGTGTTTGTTCCTTCTTTATTGCACAAGGTGCCGATTTGGTGCAGAAAATTCTGCAGGCATATACTCATTGTTGGCACATATAGTAGCCTAGATGTCTATGACCCACCCAGGGGTCTATGGGAACTCGGTGCCCAGTTGTTGATAGGGGGTGCTGTCTCCGCGGCTGGTGTCTGGGGGTCAGCTGAATAATGGGTTAAATGATGAGGGATTTGCACAGAGAGGTGGTTTAGGCAGCCGGCGACAGTCTCTAGGCTGTAAACTGTGTCTCTAAACTGACACACACTGTGCCTTTACTGATGGTATTGCAGGCACTTTCCAAGGTACGCTCCAGGTGGTCGGGAGGCACTTCCGGACTTACACAGTGAGTGGTGGATAAGGCCTCCTTGTCTCTTTTCCCCTGTTGAAGCCTCTGACCCATGTAAAACTAAGCCTAACTTCCTCTGTGTCTTTCTCTCACCAGTTCTGTAGTGTTGAGAACCTTTATGTGGGCTAACGCTATGACTTCTCCTGCGGTCCCTGGCTCCCCTATTGGTTGCGTGACAGGTGTCCGGGAGACTGGAGTCTCCTTGGTGAACCGGTATTTCTGCTGGGCTTGATGCTCTCCTGCAGACTTGGACTCCGGTGTCCGGGTTGCTTTCTG
The DNA here is from genome assembly GCA_033576535.1 of Allobates femoralis. Taxonomy (NCBI): domain Eukaryota; kingdom Metazoa; phylum Chordata; class Amphibia; order Anura; family Aromobatidae; genus Allobates; species Allobates femoralis. Next base: position 276,667,998 of record JARQOC010000006.1, read on the forward strand.
GGGTGAATCGGTATGGCTCCTCTGCCCCCAGTCTGCTCCTCTACTCTTTAAGCCTTGTCTACAACCTCACTCTCAGCCCTCACACTGGCTAGTCTGGTCAACTGGCTCAGGCCTAGCACGGCTCCAACACACCAGGATTTCTTCACAGTTCTCCTAGCGACTGCACACTCTGGCTAACTCCACCCCAACACCAGTATTTATAGGAGATCTTACTTAAAGGCAGCAAATGGAGCTCCCCCTACTGTTCTGGGGTGGAAGGTGTTGTGTGTATGTGGGTTACCTGTTGTGGAAATCCATCCATGCCTTAGGTGGCCTGTGGATACCTGTATTGGCAGGGTGCCACATCTACAAAACTCTCCCATAAAGGTCAATAAGTAAGTACCTGTCTACTGTTGTCTATGGTTCATATAAAAACTATTTGCTAAATGAGGTGAACCGAACCTCAGCCAAGTTGGCTTCCCTCATAATCATGAGCAAAAAATAGAATAAAAAACTACAAAATATAAACAGATTAGAAGAAAATAGTTTTTTTTACATGATACTTTTTCTTGATATATGCAACATGTGCACATGGTTCTAGTTGATGGGGGCTCAATGTCACCTGATAGCCTGTAAATACTAAATTAATACCTGTAATAGCTCAATTCATTAATGGACTGTTAGGTAAAAATAAGGGCATGTGCTATGAATACTGTTCTTACACAGAGGTCCTCTTCTGTCTGTGCCAACCCTGAAACATAATATAGATCACCCTGGTGTAGGAGACATTGACAGTCATAAAAAAGCTTGTGCTATTGTGACTAGTGATGTGCTAACCCACAGATGTTTGGGTTCAACAAACTCGCCCGGACTTTTTTTAAAGTTTGGGTTCGGGGTCGATAGTGGCTCGAACTTGAGTCCAAACCCCGAACTCAGACTGTAAAGTTAAGGGATGGGGGCTAAAAGGCTGAAAAAAAAGAAAGAAAATAGTTATTAAACAGCATTATAAGTACCGGTGCCCACCTGCTTGTACTTCTTTGGCTGCTTATTAACTTCCTAGATATTCACTGCAGAGGGACACAACAGCCAATCACAGATGCTGTCACAAAGAATTGGTGCACCATTAGCATGATGCAGTTTTTGCTACGGATTTCATGCTCTTTTGGAAACAATTTTGGCACAAAACTGCATGCACTGTTTTCAATGTGTTCATCTGCATCTTAGCACCAAAGCTGCAAAATGTTTTTGCTGCAGATTTCATGCTTTTTTGGGTGCATTGTGTTCAATGTGCTCATCTGCATTTCCTGGCCCAAAAAGCGCCAAAACCGCAACACAGTTGAGCCATTTTCATAAAATTATTTCTTGAAAGAATTTTTAAAGAATGACGTGGGCTTCGCCATATTGCTGTATGCCAGCCGGCTACAGCAGGCAGAGTTGGGCTGCTCCGTACCCCCAGCTGCCTATTTTTAATTTTCTGGAAACCATAGGGAAGCCTTTTTTTTATATATTTCATGAATTTCATAAATAATTAAAAAAGATGACACGGGGCTTCTCCATTAATTTTGGTTTCAAGGCAGGTACAATTAGGCAGCTGGGAACTGGAATCCTCAGCACAGAGTGGCCCAAGCTTTCTGCCCCCCCCCCTTTCCCCACCCACTGTGAATTGCAGCCCGCATCTGCCCCAGAAAATGGTACATTCATAGAAGGGCTACTTTCTTGTGCTGTACCCTGACTTTTCCAGTGGCCCTGGTGGCAGTGGCACCTAGGTAAAAATGGGGTTAATGCCAGCTTTGTATTGGCAGTCAGCAATAAGCCCGAAATTCATAGAGACAGGCCAATATAAGACCAATCCACAATAATTTCTAGTAAGCTAGTAAATAAAAAAACACAACACCAAAAAAATTTGAAATAAAAACAAGACAACTCTGTTTCCCATCTTAAATTAACAAAAAACCTTCCTCCGAAACAATCCACAGGGAACATCTTCGGCTCTACTGCATACCTCTGTGAGCAGACGCCCATTCTCTATGACAGCATCTGTGACTTGGCTGTTGGCCCCTCTGCAGTGAATATCTAGGAAGTTAATAAGCAGCACCGAAAGTAGACGTAGCGGGGCGGTGGAACGTGGTAAGTATAATGCTGTTTAATAACCATTTTCTTTATTTTTACAACTCGCTCGCCCACGAACCCAAATACCAACTGTAACATGTACTTGCCAGGAAAGTCCGTGTTCAGGATCTGTGCCCGAACACTAGGTGTTCGGTGCAGACCCCGAACTTTACAGTTTGGGTTCGCCCATCACTGCTTGTGACCAGTCAGAGAGGTCATCCTGTATGTTTTATAGATATTGTTACTCTGTAATCGCCACATTAAATACATTTACCACTTTCTGGCACTCCATTGGCTGTCAGCAAAACCTTCTGACCCCATACTTTTCACATTGATGTTAAGACCTCGCAGCATGAATGAAATTAACACTTTTTTATTCTAGCAACCCCTGAACAAAAATGACAAATACCGGTATTAGCCACACAGTGTTTTCTTTGCTCACACCACATTGATGAGGATCATATTTCCTGGCTTGGATATCAGTCCCACCAAGGTTGGAAGAAGTTTTAGCTCAGCACCTGCTACAACACATCATAACTTCAGCATTTTCAGCTCATTGTCCTCATGCTATTTAATCAGCAGTATATTGAAATTGCATTTTTTCATGAATATTGACCGCATCCAGTGTCTACCAAACTCTTTTCTATAAATGCATGTCCAGGTATGTTCTCCTGACTTTAACAATTGGCTTCCTAATAGTCCATTAGATTTCCTTAGCACATACCGTAGTTTTGCAGTGTTAGTTTTATGGCTTGTAAAAGAAATGCCATGAATTGCATTTATTTCTTACAAGTGTTATTTGTATGTAGATGTTCTTGCATGCATTATTTTAGGTTCTATAAAGAAATCTATAGGAAAATACATAAAAAAGGTCACACCCAAAGCATGACCCATTTTGTAAAAAGGGATACTAACCCAAAAGTGCTCCAAAGTGCAGAAAAATGCAACACAAAATACACTTTGTTAGTTTAATATCTCTAAAAGGACTTTCAGTTAACATTTTAACTGATACTTTAAAAAAAACACCAGATTTTTTTTTTTTTTTTTTTTAAATACAGCAATTAAATAAAAACACTGTGTGAAGCTCCATTAAAGGGAATCAGTCAGCAGGTTTTTGATACTTAGTCTGAGAGCATCATAATGTGGAGGCAGAGATCCTAACTACAGTAATGTGTATGTAATGTTATGGCTGTGTGCTGTAGTTTCAACATAGCATTTTATTAGCAGGAGACTATCACTAGGGGACCAGGTCTAACATGCAAGCCAATCATGCTGATCTGTGTATCCCCCCCCACTGATCCGCAGCTTTCTGACAATACACCATGTACATAGGAAGTGGTGTGGGTGAAATTATGCACAACTCAGCATTATGACCGCCACTACATCTCTCCCTCTCTCATCTGTTTCAGTTGAGTACAATTTTCGGTCATCCTATGGATCACACGCAAGCCAGTTCTATCCTACATTGATTCTTTCAGTTTGCAATGGTCGTTCCCATTCCGCTCCTTATGTCCTTATGGTGTTGATCCTCCAGGCTCTGGGCTGTCCTCTTCTATTTCTGCCAGTGACAGATCCAAGCATGAAAGTTTTTCCTCAAAGCTTGATTTTGCATAATGTGACTAAAATAATCTAATTTTTGTTTGATTATCTCAGTTTCCAGCTACAGTTTTGGCTTGATTTAGTCGACGAAGTCTCAATTGTTGATCTTTGCTGTCCATACAATCAGTAGTAGTCTCTTATAGCACCAAAGTTAAAACAAATTTAAGTAAAGTTTCTTACTGTGATCTCAGATCCATATGTTGCACTTTACCTTCACCGCCCCATCCCCCCTCCATCACCCCACATCCACATAAACCCCTCTCTCCTTCCTTCTACTTAATTGAACTCCCATACTCTGTTCACCATAGTGAATAATCTCGGACCACCATGCTCCAGGGCATTGCACCAAAAACAAAGTCACCATCACAAAAACTGTTTGCCTTTCCTCTTTCTACTGCTGCTTCTGTCAGGGAACATCTCTACAAATCCTGGTCCACCCTCCACCAACTTCTACCCCTCTCCCACCACACATAGAAACCCCACCAACCTTATAAACATTACCTGCACACCTCCATCGCCCTCTTTTAATTGTGCTCTCTGGAATCCACGGTCTGTATGTAACAAACTTCCACTCATTCATAACTACTTTCTCACTAATTCCCTTAATCTGCTGGCCCTCACTGAAACCTGGATCCAGGATTCAGACACAGTGTCCCCGGCCGCTATTTCTTATGGCGGCTTTCATTTATCTCATTCCCCAAGACCTGAGAACAGACATGGTGGTGGAGTTGGCTTACTCCTGTCCCTACAATGTATTTTCCAGGTCATCCCCCCAGCTCCATCACTCTCATTCCCCTCTTTTGAGGTCCACACAATTAGGCTCTTCCATCCCCTCCCCTTAGAGTAGCGGTGGTATACCGCCCCCCAGTGTCACCCACCCAATTCCTCGACCATTTCTCTGCATGGCTGCCGCATTTCATGTCCTCAAAATTACCAACCCTTATTCTGGGAGACTTCAACATCCCCACAAACAGCCCCATCTCCTGATCTGCATTTCAGCTCCTATCTCTAACCACATCTCTTGGCCTCTCTCAGCTCTCAACCTCGATGACACACAAGGATGGTAACACCCTTGACCTGATCTTTGTCCGGCTCTGCTCAACCTCCTCCTTAGATAATTCAGAACTTCCCCTCTCTGACCACAACATTCTCTCCTTCACACTCACTAACCCTCGCCCACCCCATCACATTCCTACATATCACAGATTCAGAAATCTACAGGCCATAAACCCTCACACATTCACAAACTCTCTACACTCATCACTGTCCCCAATCTCCTTATTCTCCTGTCCCGATCTGGCAGTCAAACACTTAAATGACTCTCTCAGAAGGACCCTGGACCAAATAGCACCCCTCGCCCTCAAAACCTCCCAACACAGAGTAAAACAGCCCTGGCTCACATCTCAAACTCGATTCCTCCAGCGATGCTCTAGGAGTGCTGAACGGCTATGGAGGAAAAGCCGCACTCCAGAAAACTTCATTCACTATAAATTTATGCTGAAAACTTACAATTCTGCCCTTCACCTTGCCAAACAAACCTACTTCACCACTTTGATCTCACTATCCAGCAACCCAAAAAACTCTTTGACACCTTTCACTCTCTCCTCAGTCCTAAAGTGCAAGCCCCTATCACTGACCTCTGTGCTGATGACCTGGCTTCCCACTTCACAGAGAAAATAAAAAACATCCATCAGGAAATCAACTCCCAACCTCAAATTGCTGTTAAGGCTACCTCTCCCCACATTTCCTCCGGCTCACTCTCTACTTTTGACCCGGTCACAGAAGAAGAAGTCTCCAGGTTCCTCTCTTCCTCTCGTCCCACCACATGCACTGCTGATCCCATCCCCTCACACCTACTCCAGTCTCTCTCTCTGGAGGTCACCACTCACCTAACCAAAATCTTCAATCTCTCCCTCTCTTCTGGCGTCTTCCCCTCCTCCTTCAAACACTCTATCATCACTCCTTTATAAAAGAAATCTTCTCTCGACCCTTCCTGCACAAACAACTACAGACCAGTTTCCAATCTCCCCTTCATCTCTAAACTCCTGGACAGCCTGGTCTGCTCCTGCCTCACTCATTACCTCTCCACTCACTCTCTTCTAGACCCATTACAGTCTGATTTCCGCCCCCTACATTCTACAGAAACTGCTCTCACCAAAGTGACCAATGACCTTCTGAGGGCAAAACGTAATGGTGACCACTCTCTGCTTACACTTGCTGCCCGTACACTATAGGATCCATTTCAAACTGCTTGTTCTCACCCACAAAGCTCTTCACAGTGCAGCACCCCCCTACATCTCCTCCCTCATCTCTGTCTATCACCCCACCCGTTCTCTTCGCTCTGGAAGTGACTTTAGACTCACTTCTGGAATAATCCGAACCTCCCACTCTCGGCTCCAAAACGTCTCTCGAGCCGCACCAATTCTTTGGAATGCTCTACCCCAAGAAATTAGGTGTATCCACAACTTAGATAGTTTTAGGCGATCCCTAAAAACACATCTTTTTAGGGCAGCCTATCATGAGCCCTAGTCAGTCATCTAGACATAGCCTATCCGCTCCGTCTCAAGTGGATCACAAATAATGGGCTGTGCCCACTTATTCTACTCCTATCTGTTCCCCATCTCCTCAAGTTGACTAATACCATCATTGTAAATAAGCACCTGTACCTTGTCACCCCCACCTCATTGTTAGATTGTAAGCTCTTATGAGCAGGGTTGCCATGTTTTGCTCTAATAATTGTATTACCGTAAATACTCGTGTATAAGCCGAGTTTTTCAGCACAAAAAATGTGCTGAAAAGTCCCCCCTCGGCTTATACACAAGTATATACGGTAGCCCCAGCTGTATACAGCCCCCCCCCCGTGGTATCCAGGGCCCCCCTTGCTGCACACCTGTAAAGTAAGATGTCAGTATACTTATCGCTGCCGCCGTCTTCATGCTTCCTTCTCCGGCGCACAGGAAATGACGTCATTGTTCGAGCGCCGGAGAAGGAAGCATGTCATGAAGACCCGGAGCAGTGCGGTGACCGAGCAGCGGAGCGGCGGCAGTGATAAGTATACTGACATCTTACTTTACAGGTGTGCAGCAAGGGGGCCCTGGATACCACGGGGGGGCTGTATACAGCTGGGGCTGCTGTATACAGCTGGGGCCCCTGTATACTACTGATGGGGGGGAAGGTCTGTATACCTCTGGGGCTGCTGCTGTATATACCCCCTGGGGCTGCTGCTGTATATACCCCCTGGGGCTGCTGCTGTATATACCCCTGGGGCTGCTGCTGTATATACCCCTGGGGCTGCTGCTGTATACTACCACTGGGGCTTCTGTATACTACTTCTGGGGCTGCTGTATACTACTACTGGGGCTGCTGTATACTACCACTGGGGCTTCTGTATACTACTACTGGGGCTGCTGCTGTATATACCACTGAGGCTGCTGTATACTACTACTGGGGCTGCTGTATACTACCTCTGGGGCTTCTGTATACTACCACTGGGGCTGCTGTATATACCACTGGGGCTGCTGTATATACCTCTGGGGCTGCTGTATATACCTCTGGGGCTGATGTATACTACCACTGGGGCTGCTGCTGTATATACCACTGGGGAGGCTGCTGTAACACTGCTGGGGCCTGTATGTACCACTGGGGAGGCTGCTGTATACCACACTGCTGGGGGCTGTATACTACCACTGGGGAGGCCTGTATACCACTGCGGGGGCCTGTATACCACACTGCTGGGGGCTGTATACCTGTGCTGGGGTCCACCCTCAGCTTATACACGAGTCAATAGGTTTTCCCAGATTTTGGGGGCAAAAGTAGGGGGGTCGGCTTATACACGGGTCGGCTTATACACGAGTATATACGGTATATTATGCTTTGTATTGTATTGTTTTTGGCTTTGTATTCTATTTTCTAATTGTTTCTTATGATTGTTTAAACGTGAACTTTGTATTGTGAAGCGCTGCGGAATATGTTGGCGCTATATAAATAAAAATTATTATTATTATTATTATTATATGTTGCTACTGGGAAGACAATTCTACCAAGCAGCATTGGGTAGCATCCTGTCTCAGTGTTACTGTATGTATCATTTAACTTGAGGTGTGTAGTCACCATTGCAGTTGATCTTGAAGCCAAGGAATATGTAATTGTCGACCATTAAGATCGATTGTTGATCTTGATATTGGTGTTAGCAATTTGTGCTGTTTTCATGATCTTTTTTTTCTTGACAATCAGATACAGCCAAAAGTTCTCACTCTCTTCCTTAATCCGCAAAATAACCTTCTCTAAATCCTTATTGTTCTCTGACAGCAGAGTCTTGTCTTATGCATATGTTAGATTCTTGATGTTTCTACTATCGATCTTCACTTGGACTTTGCTCTCATCCAAGTCTACAGGTAACAAAATGCAGGCTTATCAATTGGTTTTACGAATCTTGAAAAAGTATGTGTCTCCATATGCTCATCTTACTGTATCTTTTTGATTTTGGTAGAGTGATCGTACAAGACAAACAAGGTACAGAATTGTCCCAATTTGTTCTGGGAACTTCCAAAATTAGTAATTTTTAATACTATCGAAAGCTTTGGAATAGTCAATGAAACACATGTGTAACTTCTTCTGATATTCTCTTTCTTTTTCCATAATCCACCCTAGATTGGCGATATTAGTGTGATGAAATAAAGAACTTTTGATGGTAATAACCTCTTGTGGATTCCTTGGATAAAGAGCAGCAGTGCGGACCGTGGATACCATTCCAGTTTTATCTCCTAGATTGGCGATATGGTCACGGGTGCCTTTTCTCTTCCAGAGCCCAGATTTCACATCTGGTAGCATCCACATGATGGATGAACTTAGGTGCTAATAGATAAGCTTCTAATCTTGCATGGGATATCAAAGCGATGGTTCAATAGTTGATTCAATGCTTCGTGATTCTTTTTTCGGAATTGTAATGGACAATGATGTCTTCCATTCGTTTGGCCATTTGCAGGTTCTTCATATTCATTGGCAGAGTGCTGTTAGTGCTTTTCATGGTATTGACTTAAACAGTACTACTGGAATCCCTCTTATGCCAGGGACTTTACATTTTGCCTGCTGATTCACTGCTCACACAACATCTGCCTTCCAGTTCCAGTTCCGACAGCTCATCTTTTTCTACATTTTAGTCTGCTCATTCCTTATCCAAGAGGTTCATATTAGTGTGCTTCAATGAATTAGACCAGAATTAATATGATGCACTTGATCATCTATCATGACAAGTGATCAAAATTGTTGGTGCCCCTCGTTTAATAAAAGAAAAACCCACGATGGTCACAGAAATAACTTGAGCCTGACAAAAGCAATAATAAATAAAAAATCTCTGAAAATGAACAAATGAGAGTCAGACATTGATTGTCAACCCTGGCGCAACAGAATTTAAAAAAAAAAAATTAAACTCATGAAATAGTCCTGGACAGAAATGATGGTACCCTTGTAAATAATGTGACAAAAGGGACATGTTAAATCAAGGTGTGTCCACTAATTAGCATCACAGGTGTCTACAATTTTGTAATCAGTCAGTGGGCCTGTATATAGGGTTACAGATACTCACTGTGATGCACTAAGGTACAGCCAACAGCTGGAGCCGGCAGACCACAGATGGCAGCTATTTTGTCAAATTATTTATTTATAAATAAATAATTGGAAAAAAAATGGCATAGGGTCCACTCTATCTTGGAAAAATCGGCCAAGATAAAGCATTCAGCTGGAATTTGGTATTCTCGGGGAGGGAAGTGCCCTGGTTATTGGCCCTTCTCAGCCTAAAAATAGCAAGCCACAGCCACCTTAGAACTGGTGCCTCCATAAGATGCACCTATCTTGGCTCTTGCCCCGGCTGCCCTGGTTAGAGGTGGCAATCAGGGTAATGGTATTTGTGGTTGATGCCAGCTGGGTAATGTCTGCGGGTATCAATCCCAGAGGTTAGTAATGTCGAGGCCTCAATCAGATACCGGATATTACTAACAAAATCAGTAAAGTTTCAAACACAACAAAAAAAAATTTTTTTTATAAAACACTCCCCAATACAACCCCTCTTTTCCCAATTTGTTGAGAAAAACAAAAAAGATTGATGTAGTCCAGTGGGAGGTCCAAGGATGATCTTTAGCCTTACAGCACATGGGGGCATTCCACATGTTTTATAAGAGCAGGTACCCTGCCAGGGAAATGACATGTCATAATGACCTCAGTGAGTTCAGGATCCTCTGGTCACACAGGGGTTAACTGTAATCTTATGATGATCTCCAGAGCAGGAAATCACCTTTGGATCACAATTGATCCCTGAGTGATTGCATGATCCGAAACTGTCATGACCTTACAGTCTTTGCTCTGCACAGGCGCCCACCAATCCGGAAGTCGGGAACAGGAGGAAGACACCACGGCAAAGGGAGACAGAGCCGATGATCGGTGAAAATCAAAGGGCAGAGGACCCAGTGGGGGAAAACTGGAGGGCTGGGGTCAGAATGGTGGTGTGGGGTACGGCAGGTGAACTCTTTTTTTCCCATGCATGCCATGAATGGTGCCATTTTGGAAGAAGGGGCATGGGTAACTAGCAGTACTGGGAAACATTGGGGCACGGGGAGTGGACATTTCTCTGCTATCTGACGTGTTTGATCATGTCAGATGACAGAGAATTAATTTTTCCTCCGGCGATGTCATTTTATGTCATATGATGACTGGTATATGGTTAATACCAGTGATAATGTGACTAGAAATTGCAAAAATGGCCTGATTCCTAATCTCCAGGGTCTCATTTACCCCCTGGAGATTTTCTGGCACTAGGGGGCGCTACAGGCTTTTTCCTTTCTGCCATTTAAAGACGGCAGGAAGGAGGAACAACCCTCATTTCTTGACGCCTAAAGTCATAAGGCCATTGCTATTGGGTTAAACGTCTACACAATTTTCTCAACTTCTGATACCTCCTGCCTTTGATGCATGTTCCAATGTGGAATGATTGTAAGTGCTCACTCCACTGCCCCCTCCCCACCTTCTTTTCTATGACTTGCTAGTTTACTTTTCCTATGCTTTCCAGCATCTATCTCAGCTTTGCTTTACTGAACAAGATGAGACCAGCCCCTACCTCTGCTTCGCACCTAAATGCATTTATATGTCTATATATTGTGAGCAACAAGTCTGTATAGACTTTAATCTGCTTATGCCTCATCTAAGTGCCTCATATACAGGTGCATCTGAATGAATTAGAATATCATTAAAACTTAGGTTTTTTCAGTAATCAAATGCAAAAATTCAAATGCATATATTATTATTTCTGTTAATGTTGATGATTATGGCTTACAACCAATGAAAACCCAAAGGTCATTATCTAAGAAAATTAAAGTAGGGAGGTTGAAGGGTTAAAAACTACACTGCCATATTCCATGAGACATCAAAGGGTGAATAAAATAAAATTTAATAGTCAACACGTTTCAGGTCTCTGAAACACCCTGAAACATGGCAACATGATATTGATTGTCCTGAGGAAGAGGCCAGGGAGCCCTAAAACACTAATTGAATAATATATCAATATTATATTAACCCTCTGATGTCTTGTGGAATACGGCACCGTGGTTTTTAACCCTTCATCTTTCCTATTCTATATACTCCACGTTAAGGACTACAGCAGTCGTGATATGCTTTTATAGTGGTTGTGACTCTCACAATCACACAAGATGAGTCTCGGTATCTATTTAGATAATATTTCATCTTTCAGACTTTTCATCTTTCCTACTTTCATTTTCTGAGATAATGACCTTTGTGTTTTCATTGGCTGTAAGCCATAATCATCAAGCTTAACATAAACAAACACTTGAAATAGATCACTCTGTTTGTAATGACACTATAAAATATATCTGTTTCACTTTAGGTATTGAATTACTAAAATAAATTAACTTTTTGATTATATTCTTTTTTTTTTTTTTTTTTTTTTTTCTTTCTCAAAATTCTTTTTATTATTTTTTGCAAAGAAAACAATAGCATCTATACAAAATAAATAGTACAAGATAAACAGGATAAACAGTACAATATGAACAGAGTGATAGAGTTCAATTTCAATTTCAAGAGAATACAAGTTACAATGTATGTTTGTTATATTCAGTATTATAACCAGCCAAATGGGTATCAGAGAAAACATTATGGCTATATATGTTAAGATGATATTAGGGAGGAATAGTTTATCAGCCAGTGTGTCTTGAGAGCGTTTGAACATAAGATTCTGTTTGCTTTGTCAAGGAGTGTATATCTTTGCATCGTAGCTACTCCATTCATAGAGATCTATCAGACCTGGCTAAAATATTAACATTGAAGAGGAAGCTAATTTATGTAAGTAAAACAGGTCCGAAAAAGAACAGAGAGGAAGAATAGATAGTGGGGTAAGAGGTGGAAGGGGAGAGAGGGGAGGGGTGTAGCAGGCACTGTTATTTGATATAGTAAAAGATGTTTGAGTAATTCTCTATTTTACTTTATTAATATAAGACAGCCATGGTCGCCAGATAAGTAGGTTAGTTGATGTGGTGTTATTCACTGATGCCACTATCTCAGCCACGTGATATAAAGAATGGGTTCTCTCTTTCAGTTGGGACAGCACGGGAGTGTCATGGGTTTTCCAATATAAAGGTATTAATAGCTTTGCTGCACTTAGTATATGTTGTGCTAGGGTTGAGGATGTTTTGTGGTTGGGCCATATTGGGAAGTGCAACAAAGCCTCTTCTGGTCTTAGTTGAGTCGGCCTACTAGTAATTGCCTCAATGAGATTTTCTACTCGCTTCCAAAACTTCATTAGTGTCGGGCAGCTCCACCACATATGTAAGTAAGTAGCTTCCGAAGCTCCGCACCTCCAGCATTCAGATGGGTATTTAGTGTCCCACCTCCGGATTTGGTCCGGGGTATGATACCATCTAGTGATTACCTTATATGAGGATTCCTGAGCTCTCACGCACTGAGTTGGACCATGTGAGTGGCTATAAATGTAGCGAATCTGTGAGAGGGTAAATTTATAGCCCAGGTCTCTTTCCCAGTGTGCTATATATGCTCTCTTGGGGTTGGTTTCGGTAATCAATAATGATTGGTAAATTTTGGAGAATATTTGTTTCGGTTTTGCCACTGCAGCACAGAGCTTCTCGAACTCAGTCAATCCTCTGGGGTCCATCCCACAGCGGTCCCGGTCTCCTCTCTAGGCAGGTAATGAATGCATCTGCACTTTTACTTTGCACTTTTTCCTGGTCCTCTGAACCACTATACACTTGTATATACCCTTGATTAGGCTGTCACTTGTTGTGATAGGTGGTTTTACTGCTGAGACTTCGGGTTGTGCAATAAATTATGTGCTGGCTATAAAGTATATGATCTAAATGATTATGTGAGAGTCTGGGGCTGTGCAATGTTTTGTGTCCTGTATGTGTTTATCCTGTTGTAAGTCCATCTAATGAATAAATAAAAAATATATGCAATTAAATCCTCTTTTTCCTGGTGAATCAATGATATATATGAGGATGCTTTGTTTCCCCATGGTAACTATGGGTGCATACAATCACTGTTAAGTGATGGATTTTCTTATAATCCTCTGGTAAGGTCTGATTTCTTCAGAAGCGGGTGGAGAATGTGTCTAAGTGCGTTGTATTGTAAGAAGTTCAAGTTAGATAGTCCAGGTACCGTTTGTAAGTCAGTGAGGGACCTAATGACTCCATCGTGATGTAATTGGTCTACTGGGCATGTATACCGTCTTTCATGTATTTTCGTGCACGCATCTCGTATTGTCTCCTGATGTGCGAGTATATCACTAATATTGGCTAGTGGGTTTAGTGGTGGCATCAAGGTTTTCCCAACTTGTCTCCATATCTTTAGTGTGGACTTGGTGAAAGGATTTAGTAAAGTTACATTTTGTTTCGTATTGGAATGTACGAGTAAGAGTGACCTGAGATTATATGGTGCCATGGTGTTCTCAACTTTCAGCCATTGTTTATCACTATTTCCTCTTATTATGTCTATTGTTCTAGAGAGTTGTGCTGCTCTATAATATAATTTAATATCCGGGGCCCCCATGCCACCAAGATGCCTTGGGAGTGATAACGTATGGTGCGATATACGTGGTTTTCTGCTTTTCCATATGTATCTAGTAAAAAGTGTATTCACTTTGGTAAAATAGCTAGTCGGGATTTCTATTGGCAACATTTGGAAGAGATAGTTGAATTTAGGTAGTATCAAACTTTTTAGCATATTCTTCCTCCCCATCCAAGAGAGATATGAGTCTCTCCAATTTTGTATTAGTGCTGTCGTAGAAGCAAGGAGGTGAAGAACATTTAATGTAAATAAGTCACGGTGATTCCCACTTATTTTCACACCTAGATAGGTGATATATTGTTTGGGCCAAGAGAGGGGGTATAGGGTTTTAACTTTTGGAGGATTAGTGGTTTGATCTGTATCCCTAAAGCTTCAGATTTGGAGACATTTATTTTAAAATTGGACAGGCTGCCATATTGGTCCATAAGTTCCATGAGGGCACGGAGTCCCCTCTCGGGGTTTGTAAGGAATATTAATAGGTCATCGGCGAATGCTGCTGTTTTAAATTGCTCTCCATCTATCGCAATGCCCTCTATGTTATAATTATGCTGAATTGCCATCAGGAGAGGCTCCATTGCCAACACGAACAATAGTGGAGACAACGGGCAGCCTTGTCTGGTTCCATTACCTATGGTAAATGGTGACGTTACAGAGTCATTAATCTTTATTCGTGCTGTGGGGTGTCGATACATTGCCATGATAGATACGATTAAGGCTGTGGGGATTTTGAATCTCAGTAGGACCTCTTTTAAGAAGGTCCAGTCCACTCTGTCAAACGCCTTCTCCACATCAGTTCCCAAAAGGACCAGTGGGAGATTGCGCATTTTCGCATATTGTATTAAATGAAGGACTTTATATGCGTTATCTTTCCCCTCCCTGCCCCTAACAAAGCCTGTTTGATTCGCTGATATCAAATGTGGTAAAAATGTCACCAACCTGTGAGCAATCATTCCAGCCAATAGTTTTAAGTCTACATTCAATAAAGATATGGGCCTGTAGTTACTATACAGAGTTGGGTCCTTTCCCTCTTTGTGGATCAGCGAAATCTTAGCTTCAAGCATCTGACTAGGTAGCGGTTGGCCTGTAAGTGTTGCGTTGCATAATGTCAGTAGGTGTGGAAGGAGCAGAGAGGGAAAAGTTTTATAGTATAAAGCAGAAAACCCATCAGGGCCAGGTGCCTTGCCCTTAGGACAGCGTGACAGAGTGGACTGGAGTTCCTGGAGTGTGAAAGGTTGTAGCAGTGTGCGTTGATTTGTTTCCGAGAGGGTCGGGAGTTGCAGGCCTTTCAGAAAGTCATCCGCTTTCCGGCTCCTCTGGCAAACAGTTTCAGTAGAATCGTTAGGACGTAAATTGTATAATCGTGTATAGTAGTCAAGGAAAGCCTGCTCAATGTGCTCCTGGTCTTGTGATTCTACCCTCTTTCATTTTTGATCGAATATATTTGCGTGCGCATTTGCCGTTTACGTAGGTAGGAGAACATGAATTTGGAGGCTTTATCGCCGTGTGCATACATTTTACTTTTCCATTTTCTATATTGTTTCGCTGATGCTGTGTTAATTAAATTTTTCAATTGCATTCGTTTAGACGTTAGCAGAGATATTATGTTTGGATCCTGGTGTTTTTTGTGTTGAAGTTCCAAGTCTGCAATCTCATCATATAGTTGTTGTGTTTCTGAGTGTCGTTTCTTATTAAGATAAGACGCCACTGAGATCAATTCCCCTCTTATTACAGACTTGTGTGCGTCCCACAAGAATTGTATGGGCATATCGGCTGTTTGATTTTCTTTAAAGTACTGTTGGAGTTTTTCTGTAAGGCGTTTTTTCAGATCAGGGGAGTCTAGTATTGTTTCGTTTATTTGCCAAGATTTGTGCGTTGAGTGGCGTTTAAGGGTAGATATTGACGTTAAAACCGCCGAATGATCTGAGAAGATACTAGTTTTAATCATGGACGATTGTATGCCAGGCAACATTCTCCTTGACACTAGTATATAGTCCAATCTATGGTAAGACTTATGTGGGTTGGAATAATATGTGTAATCTCGTGTTGACGGATTCATGTATCGCCAGGAATCCACTAATTGCATGGATTGTAAGCATGCACGTATTCTGGACAAGTCTTTACCCGAGATGGAACTCTTTTGTTTGGTGGTGTCTAGTGAAGGCTCTAATGCAATATTCAGGTCGCCACCTATGATTACTTGTCCTTCTCTAAATCTTTCTACCTTTTTCATTGTGGTTAAAATCCATGTCAGTGTTTTTTTGTTCGGAGCATAGAGGCTACCTAGTGTCGTTAGTGTGCCCTGTAGAAGGCCCTTAATCAAGATGTATCTGCCTTGTGGGTCTATTAAAGACTCTCTTAATTGGAATTGTATGTTTTTCCTGAACGCTATTGAAGCCCCTTTTGCTCCGGTTTGGGGTGATGTAGCATGGTACCATCTATCGAATACTGATTTCTCAAAGTTTGGGATTTTATTTGGTTTAAAGTGGGTTTCTTGGGCAAATAGTACATCAGTCCTTTGTTTCTTAAGAGCATGTAGTGTTGGGTGTCTGGTCCCGGGTGAATTAAGTCCGTGTGCATTGAGAGATGTAAAAGTTAATACTTTACCATCAGCCATGGTCTTTAAGGTTACTTACTCGTTGGTTAGTGCCTTGAGAGAAGTATCGATCGTGCCTGGGGAGGAGAGGAGAAGTAGGGTCGAAGGGAGAGGGGGAGGATGGGGAGCAAGACAGTGGTGTGTTAAAGAGAGAGAGAAAGAAAGATATAGTGAACATTAATAAATCAAAAAACAATAATTTTCTAGGGTTAACGTTTCCCATTAACATGGACATCTGAGTCTTGATTCGCCTGTCCAGAGGGGGCGGTCCCTCAATTGTTATCTAGATTCCATAACCGTACACAAACATAAAACATCAACTATCTTATTCTGTGTTCTATAGTGTTAACATCTCAGGCTCAGCAGGCTTAGTGGGTTCATTATCGGTATAAGAGCTATGTGCATCACATTCAAATAGATTAGGATGAGTGTATAGTGGGGTGTAGGGAAATGGGGGGATGAGGGAAAGGTATGTGGATAGGTAGGGCTTAAGTGGAGAAAAGATAGCGGCGGATGAAGTGGTGTTAGATTGGATTTTGGTAATAGGTGAATAGGGGCGAGGATGAGAAGAAGGGATGTAGAGGCGTTAGATGTAATGAACATGTAGAGTCTTTACTAAATAATCTCCGATCAGCTATCTAATTTATTAGTCTAGTATTGCCTGCTAGAGCCTGTTTTAGTGGTATTTATATGCAAAACAACATGTAAAAGATTAACGTTTAAGTATATACTTATAATCGTATTGAGAAGGTGTGATCAACATCATTGAATACATTTGTTCAGGAGAAGCTACATTTCACGGACAAATGTGAGGGCAATCCATAAGCAGTTATGGAAAGTGGAGAGAGAAAAATTAGAGGAGGAGGAAAAAAAGGAAGGATAAACTAAATTTTCTCAGGTGGCATCGTCTGGGCCTTTCGACGCTGGTGACTTCGCTGTTCTCCTTTTGGAACGTTGGGATTTCGGAGTCATCACTTGTTGCCAGGGCGGCGGAGTTGGAAACGCCTGTAATAGCGATGCAGCGTGGAATGTCTCTAAGTCCGGATAGGTTTCTAGGACGATTTCTAGAGAGGCGCATGCTGCTTTTATGTCTGCCGAAGATCTGGCTATAATAGGTCTCTCTCCGGCAGTGATGTGAATGCCGAATGGGAAGAGCCAACGAAACCTGTGGCCTTTAGCTAGAACTGCTTCTGTGAAAGGCTTCAGGAGGCGTCGTTTTCTCAGGGTTATTGCCAATAGATCTTGGAATAAAAGGATTTTGAAATCTGCATAGGTAAGATCTTCAGCTTCTCTAGCTCTGCGCATCACTAGATCCTTCTTTCGATAGTCCAGGAATCTACATAGTACATCTCGAGGGGTGTCCCCAGGTGCTGGTTTGGGGCGGAGCGTACGATGTACTCGGACCAGTTCAATGTCTTGTGGATCTTCCTCCTTCAATACTGATTTAAACATTTCTAATGTAGCTTTGCCTAAGGCTTCAAATGCCACTGTTTCAGGGAGGCCTTTAATTCGGATGTTGTTGCGGTGCTCCCTGTTCTCGTGATCTTCGAGTGTGGAGTGAACCTGGTGAAGTTGCTGTTCGTGGGTCGCCAGGCAATCTAATATGGAATTGGTGTGCTGGATTAGTGGTCTCTGAGTGTTTTCCAGGGATTCAATCCTGTAGCCTTGGAGGGCTAGGTCTTGTTTAATGTCTGCTAAGTCTCGCCCTATAGGTTCCAGAGCTTTAGTTAGTATTCTTTTCAAAAATGACCTAGAGACTACAGAGTCTTTTGTTTTGGTGCTTGTGTCAGATTCGTACTCCATATCTGTGTTAAGGAGAGCCTTAAGATCAAAATACTTCATTAAGCCTAAGACATAAGGGCATGGGAGAAATGATATATAGAGTGTATTATTTTACATTGTATAAGTTGTGATTTAAACATGGCTGCCATTTCCTGCCACATCACACCATGTGCTGAGGTAAAGATGGAGTCCAAAGAAGTCTGACCAATCACTGAAGCTGGAGGTCAGGGAAGACGAACCAATCACAGAATAACATACTCGATCAAGACCACACCCCTTGATGACCTCATGGACCCGCCCATGGACTAACCACACTGACCAATGAATACATCTGAGTAGGGCTGACCGAGCCCCTTTTTGAACAAAAAGCTAATGTCTTATAATAAACAGGCACTTGGAGCTTGGGTCTGACCAAGGAAGGGTGTACATCTGACTCACTGTGTCTGGTGTCATACTTTTCAATGCCGGTGCTTGGTCTATATAAATTAGGACAGGAGCAGCAACTAGTTATTAATATTGTTATTAATATCACCTTTACATCTGAATCCGAGTCGTCGGCATTTGAGAGTGCGGAATGTTTGCTTATTTTCTGGGTGTCTGAAGATTCACTTTGTTTGCGCAAAAATTGATCAACATCTGCCTGTGTGACCGTTTTAGATGTTTTAGGTATAGTTTTAGGGGTTTTTGTAGTTGTCTTCCCCATGTTGTGGTTAGGTATTGTGTACGGTGTTAAGCCTTGTGTCTGTCGAGCTCCACGCCCACTATTGGCTGTCTAGCAGGTCAGCATGCCAGTGTGTAGAGTAGGGACAATAGTGTTAATCGAAGACAAAAGTTTCTTTGGAGATCCTACTGGAGCTTAGGTGGACCACTCCAGATGTAGGAGAATAAGGCTGGATTAGGATTATGCCCACAGTGTGGAAACGTTGAGGGTCTTAATTGTTTCAGAGGTTTATTCCCACCCTCTTATAAATTGTTTTTGTAGCCAGTGGGATTAGTTTTTCCTCTATTTCAGCTTGTGGTATGTGTAGGTGCTCCTTATGTGTAGTCTTGGGGTCTTAATTGATCTCCCACAGGGGCAGGGGTGTCTCTGCGGTGTTAGTGATCTCAGGCTGGGGCACCAGACAGTCACCCCGCACACTGGTTGTTATCGTGTTCACCCCCAAGTCTATGTTGTTGGTTTCACAATGTATGTGGAGCTCCACACCTGCCTGTAATGGCTGCCCGGCTCAGGATGGGGGAGGTCACCCTCTCTTCCCTCACAGTCTTATGGGTATCAACTGCGGTTGGCGTTTCCCACAGTACGGGACCTCACAGCTCTCTGTGCCCGTCCGCTCAGCTCGTCCCCCCGGAGCCCCGGTGTCACCTGGTGTCAGCGGCGGGAGATCTAGCGGCGGCGGTCCTCCGGCTCCTCCGGCGTCTCTTCCAGCCCGCACGTGTCTCTCCACCTCTCCGCTTTACCTTCACGCAGTGTGGAGCGCAGTCTCTTCAGCCGCGCCGGGCAGACAGCCCGAGAAGCAGGGAACCAGTGTCAGACCTCCTCGTGGGGGAGGCTGGTAAGCTGGGGACATCTAGGGCCTCGTGCCTCGGGTCCTGGGGGTCTGGTGCGTCCAGTCTGTGGGTGAGTGATTATGTCCCTCCGGGGCTCAATCTCCTCCTTTTTCGTTTCTCAACCGGGTCTGCTGTGTAGGGGTGATGCTTTAGGGCAGATTCCCGGTGTCTCCTGTGTAGGTTGCCGCAGATCCTAATCTCTTCAGCTGGAGCTGTGTATCACACAGCCTCCTAGGTCCCCGACCATCTTGGATCTCTCTTTTGATGATATTCTAATTCATTCAGATGCACCTGTAAGTGTACTGCAATGAATCAGACCAGATATGAACCAGAAGGTAAGAGAAGGTCACTTTAAGCAATGTTTCTGTTTATTTCTATCACCCCTATAAGGCTTTGTTCACACGTCGTGTTTTTGCGGCTTCTTTGCGCAGGCGTATTTTCCCGAGTTTTGTGGCCATGCCTTTTGGCAGCGGTAAAAAAACCTCAATGCGTTTTACACACCGCATTTGTTCACGGCTGCATTTTTTCCCCAAAAGTGCAGGAGGATGTGATGTCACATGGGGGGGAGGAAGAATCCTGTGTTCCTTCCCCCGTGTGACATGTTGGAGCTGTAATTGTACATACACTGCGAAAGTGAAAGGACAGTGAAAAAAAGGTATTAAAAAAAAAAAAAAAAATACTCACCTCTCCATCGGCTGTCCTGGGATCACAGGGACATATCAGCTGGGAATACAGATGCAGATGCGCTTTTGGGGAAAAACATGTGTAAAAAAATGCAGTGATTACACAGCGTGTGAATGTAGCCTTAGGGTGCGTTCACACGCTGCGTATTTGCTGTATATTGTTACATGAGTGCCGTTGCAATTTTTGCCTATGTTCACGCTTTTCAAAAATGTGCAATGTGCCTTGTGTCTGCTGGCAAAGTGAAGTTCACTAAAAATACGCCGCGCTTTTATGGGAGAAAGCGATGGCGTAAAAATAATTGACATGTCAATTCTTTACGCAGCAGCGCCGAAGCTTTCTCCCATAGGGGCCGGCACTGCCGGATCTGATGTCACAGTGGGGGAAGAAGAATCCTCTCACTCCCCTCCTCTGTGACATGTGTGACCGCCCCATTTGATTTTGCAGTGTATTATTATACACTGCAAAATCAAAATTAAAGAAAGCCAGAGGTATTAAAAATAATAAATAATGAATTCTTACCTCTCCGCTGGCTGGTTCGGTCTATCCGGAGCCAGGTACCGATCTGACAAGACCTGGCAGAGCCGGCGTCAGCACCCGGCATACCAGGGCAAGTGCAGGGGCCCTGACCTGACAGAGGCGCCCACCGCTCCCCACACAAATCATACCGTCACGCTGCCATAATTATTTTCCCCTCCATTCACTCTCTGCAAGGTTACGTGACAGTCCCTGTCACATTGCCAAGGCTGCAGTCGGGTATCCAAGGGGCATGCCCACACCACTCCCCCAGCAACACCCACATCCAATACGGAGACAGCGGCTCCTACCCTTTCCTCCTCTCCCCCTCTCTGCTCCTCTCCACCTCCTCCTGGTCATGTGGCCCTAATGAGCAGGAGAGTGGACGGGTTGCTATAGTTATGGGATGCCGCTCTCCCAACAGCGGAAGTGCAGTGTCTGGATATGGCTGCCGGCAGGGATCAGGCCAGGCTCCAGAGTTACAAACCCTGGTTCTTCTTCCTTCTGCTCTCCTAGGTCTGGGGCCACCAGGAGGAGTTCAGCCCCTGGCACTCCGTGCACTTCCTGCCTGTCGGGGCTGCCGCAGCTGAACGCAACGGGTATCGGCATGGATATTTGGAATGTATGTGTCCTGTGTGGGGCTGCAAGTGGTGGGGATGGCAGAGATGGGCCTGTCTGCAGGGGTTGACAGTGATGGCCGAGGGGCTGCAGTTGGTGGTGATGGCTGGGTGGGCTGCAGGTGGTGATAATGGCCGGAAATCTGTGGGTATTGGTGATGGCCGGAGAGATTTGAGCGGTGGTGGTGATGGCCGGGGAAAACAACGTACAGGGGGAGACAGTATACAGGGAAGGAGACAGCATACAGGGGGTGAAACAGCATACGGGGCTGAGACAGCGTACAGGGAAGAAGATAGCATACAGGGGAAGACATTGTACAGGGAAAGAGACAGCGTAAAGGGGTGTGTGACAGCGTACAGAGAGGTGACACAGCGTACAGGAGTAAGACAGCGTATCTAGAGGAGACAGCATACAGAGGGGGGAGACAGCGTACAGGTAAGGAGACAGCGTACAGGTAAGGAGACAGTAATGGGGGGGGTGAGACAATGTACGGGGGGAGGAAACATACAGGGGAAGACAGCATACAGGTAAGGAGACAGCGTACATGGGGAAACATTGTACAGAGAAGGAGACAGCGTACAGGGCGGTGAGACAGCGTACAGGGGGGTGAGACAGTGTACAGGGTATGAGACAGCGTACAGGGGGGTGAAACAGCGTTTATGGGGATGAGACAGCGTTTATGGGGGTGAGACAGTGTACAGGGGGTGAGACAGCGTTCAGGGGGGTGAGATAGCGTTCAGGGGCGGAGACAGCATACAGGAGGTGACAGTCATGGAGAGGGGAGAGACACCGCACAGTGTTGGAGAGAGATAGCACGAGAGGGATTATATTTAAGGGGTTATACATACAGATATATAATACAGTCTGCCACCTTTATATTATCTATTATATAATCACAAATGGGTTTTTTTGCCCTTTTGAGTCCGCTCGCGCTGCGAGTCAGCGTGGTCATGTGGATACGCCCGAAGCATTGGCCGCGCAGCGGCCATTGCGAGCAGTTCTAAGGCGACTAGCTATGCCCGCACAGCGGGCATGGCGAGTCGCCTTAGCAGCGCGAAGCATTGGCCGCGAAGCGGCCATTGCGAGTCAGAGACTCGCTCTTCTAGAATCCCGATGCATGTGCATCGGGCACCCAGCTTGTATATATATACTAGAAAAAGGCCCGATGCGATTGCATCAGGAGTGCTGTGAAATGAATTATGTGCATCCTTAGATGTGCTAACAGGAACAGTAAACATGTATGACACTGTTTGCGCTTTATCCTGAGGCATCTCATTAGGAAAATGAAAGCTAGGCATTGGTCCCAGATCTGGTCCATGGCCTGACAGAAGTGTTCTTGAATGGTTTGTTCATCGTGTGTAAAAGATTGCTGTTGTGGTAGTAGTAGTGCTGGAGTAGTAGAAGAGTGAAATGTTGTGGTTGGACGTGAAAAGTAGATGAATCGTGTGTTTTCTAGTGGCAGTAGTGTGGGCGTTTGGTGGTGCTGTGAGTAGGGTAGAGTATTATGCAAGAGTAAGACAGAATTAGGGGTTTGAGAGGTTGAAAGTGTGGTGTTTTGTAGACATGGGGATATGTGAGCCTGAGGTAGTGGTGTAGAGTTGGCATGTGTAAGTGGAGTGTGTGAGAGTTGTTGTTGGGGAAGAATAAATGTATTGGCGTTTGTGGGATGAGACTGTAGAGCAAGGCGACGTAGTCTATTAGCCTTGTGTTTGTCTAGGCGTATGTGCCAATGGGCAGGACTTTCGTTGGCATGGCGTTGTCTGTAACGAAGTGCGCGTGCCTTGTTTCTGTCTTCCTTATCTATTATATAATTGCCGTAGCGACTTCCGTCGCATACGGCGCCACTTCCGTGGCTTTGTTCGGATCCATGGCTCCGGGGGCGGCGACAACTATTCTAATATATGCTCACGTCACCAGTGCGGGGTCCCCCGGCTACAGGGAGCGGCGGAGGAACGTTCCGCTCTCGGAAGTTCCGTCCGCCCTCCAACCTCTCCCCTCCACCCACTACGTACCTAGCGGGGGAAGCGGACAGCGACCACCTGATCGCCTTCACCGAGGCTCCTCTGGACAGGACAACCACAGCTGCCTGCAGGACACCCGGGACCTGGTGCGGGACTCTGCCGGCTTCAATGTGACGGAGGCGGGCGGCGCGGCTGCCTCGCCTGGAGGTGCGTCGCTGCGAACACCCAGAGCTCCCGGCTGTACCGCTGTGCTCCCGGCGGGGCCGCGGGCTGCCCTGGATGCTGCACCCGGGCCGGACGGGCGTCTGCGGGTGCTGGAGGAGCACAGGCCGCTGCTGCCCGTGTGGCTGCAGGCGATCATCATCGCGGTGCTGCTGTCCCTGTCCGGCATCTTCAGCGGCCTCAACCTGGAGCTGATGCCGCTGGACCCCATGGAGCTGCGGGTGGTGCAGCGCTGCGGATCCGAGCGGGAGCGGAGGTACGTGGCCAAGATCGAGCCGGTGTGGCGCAAGGGCAACTACCTGCTGTGCAGCCTGCTGCTGGGGAACGTGCTGGTCAAACACCACCCTCACCGCCCTGTGGACGAGCTCATCGGCTCCAGACTCTGGGCCGTGGCCGCCTCCACCATGGCCATCGTGGTGCTGGGGGAGATCGTGCCCAGGCCCTGTGCTCCCGGCACGGCCTGGCAGTGGGCGCAAACACGCTGTGGCTCACCGCATATTCATGGTGGCCACCTTCCCCCTGGCTACCCCATCAGCCGCTGCTGGACTGTGTGCTGGGACAGGAAATCGCACCGTCTACAACGGAGAAGTGCTGGAGATCCTCAAGTGGGTGAGGGGGGATTACAAGTCCCAGCAGAGGGAAGGGTAAGGGGGACTACAAGTCCCAGCAGAGGGAAGGGTGAGGGGGACTACAAGTCCCAGCAGAGGGATGGATGAGGGGGTTACAAGTCCCAGCAGAGGGAAGGATGAGGGGACTACAATTCCCAGCAGAGGGAAGGTGAGGGGGACTACAAGTCCCAGCAGAGGGCAGGGTGAGGGGGACTACAAGTCCCAGCAGAGGGAAGGGTGAGGAGGACTACAAGTCCCAGCAGAGGGAAGGGTGAGGAGGACTACAAGTCCCAGCAGAGGGATGGATGAGGGGGACTACAAGTCCCAGCGAAGGAAGGGTGACGGGGACTACAAGTCCCAGCAGAGGGAAGGGTGAGGGGGACTACAAGTCCCAGCAGAAGGACTTCATGTCCGGCAGCTCTGCCCGCCCCTCCTCTCCTCCTACACCAGACGCACCCTGGCCGCGGTGAGTCTGCACCCTCCCCCCGCCCCTCACATCTGCCTCCCAGCACCCCCCCCATCCTCACATTGGGGTCCTGGGTGCTGATCCTGCCCTAGGGCCCGGAGCACCCCAGCTACGCCTCTCCCCTCCAGCCTCACTCTCCCTCCAGCCTCCGCTCCCCTCCAGCCTCCACCCTCCAGCCTCCCCTCTCCCCTCCAGCCTCCGCTCACCCCTCCAGCCTCCCCTCTCCCCTCCAGCCTCCGCCCTCCAGCCTCCCCTCTCCCCTCCAGCCTCCGCTCTCCCCTCCAGCCTCCCTGTCCTCACCTCTCCTCACCCCTCCAGCCTCCCCTGTCCTCACCTCTCCTCACCCCTCCAGCCTCCGCTCTCCTCACCCCTCCTCACCCCTCCAGCCTCCGCTCTCCTCACCCCTCCAGCCTCCGCTCTCCCCTCCAGCCTCCCCTCTCCCCTCCAGCCTCCGCTCTCCCCTCCAGCCTCCCCTCCCTCCTCCAGCCTCTGCTCTCCCCTCCAGCCTCCCCTGTCCTCACCTCTCCTCACCCTTCCAGCCTCCCCTGTCCTCACCTCTCCTCACCCCTCCAGCCTCCGCTCTCCTCACCCCTCCTCACCCCTCCAGCCTCCGCTCTCCTCACCCCTCTTCACCCCTCCAGCCTCCGCTCTCCTCACCCCTCCATATGCAATGCACAGTATCTGTATATATGTGTGTATGTAGTCACTTCCATCACTTTGTCCGCACTTCCCTCACTTTGTCCGCACTTCCCTCACTTTGTCCGCACACATACACACACACACTCCGCTATACTTACCACCGGGCCTGCATCAGCCGCCTAGATCCTCAGTCGACATGTCGCCACCCCCAAACTACTGGATCCAATACAGCGTCCAAAAAGTCTCGCCAAACTTCCCGGACACCATATTGGATCCAGTCGTCCGCGGGCGCCGACATGTCAACTCAAGATCCAGCCAGCAAGGAAGACGCAGGGTCGGTGCTAACTATAGCGAAGTGTCTGTGTGTGTGTGTGTATGTATGTATGTATGTGTGTGCTGACCACTCTGCCCACGGCGCTGCGCTCACCACTCTGCCCACGCCGCTGCGCTGACCACTCTGCCTACGCCACTGTGCTGACCAATCTCACCGCACTCACTGCTAACCACTGAGCCACCGCACTCACTGCTAACCACTGAGCCACCGCACTCACTGCTAACCACTGAGCCACCGCACTCACTGCTAACCACTGAGCCACCGCACTCACTGCTAATCACTGAGCCACCGCACTCACTGCTAACCACTGAGCCACCGCACTCACTGCTAACTACTGAGCCACCGCACTCACTGCTAACCACTGAGCCACCGCACTCACTGCTAACCACTAAGCCACCATATACTCTTCTACCCACTGAGCCACCTGTATACACACAATTCATTTCACCCCACTCCCCTAACTATTAGTAAATAAACTATATATGGATTCTAGACTACCTGATTCTTTAGAATCGGGCCGCTATCTAGTTTTGATATATTTTAGGAGGAGCCATGGTGTGTAAGGTAATATAAACAGAAAAGGTGAGCAAAATAGGAAGCTAATGTGAAAAGGTATCAGAGTAGTGTGTTGGTAATGGGGCAGATATGATGGAGAGTAGTGTTAAAGTATGTAAGGAGAAAGGAAGTACTGAGAGCAGAAATCTGTAGCGGGTGTGCGAAGGTAAAAGAGGTTGTGTAGAGGGTGACAGTGATGTCCAAAGGCTTGTAGTATGGGAAACTTAGAGTTTGAGGTTAAAAAGTACGTAGGAGTTATGGTCGAGAGTAGGTTGTAACATGCGAATGAAGCAGAGAGGGTTAGCAGAATTGGAAAGGATGCAAGTGGTATGTATTGTCACTGAATAGGCAAGTATAGATCTTGATAGACGTTATTATACAGGAGGTAGTAGTGAGTGAATAGTATCAACAGTGTCCATATAGAGTAGAGGCCTAGCAGAGTATGCAAATAGGCAGTCTTTATGGAGTTAAGTGTAGGGTATTATACAGCAGGTATACTGTCAGCTGCATGGGTAGCAGAGTATATACAGGTGGCTCTGTGGATAGCAGAGTATACAGGCGGCTCTGTGGGTAGCAGAGTATACAGGCGGCTGCGTGTGTAGGAGAGTATATACAGGCAGCTCTGTGGGTAGCAGAGTATACAGCCGGCTTGCGTGGGTAGCAGAGTATATACAGGTGTCTCTGTGGGTCGCAGAGTATACAGTCAGCTGCGTGGGAAGCAGAGTATATACAGGTAGCTCTGTGGGTAGCAGAGTATACAGTCAGCTGCGTGGGAAGCAGAGTATATACAGGTAGCTCTGTGGGTAGCAGAGTATACAGTCAGCTGCGTGGGTAGCAGAGTATACAGGCAGCTGCGTGGGTAGCAGAGTATATACAGGTAGCTCTGTGGGTAGCAGAGTAAACAGTCAGCTGCATGGGTAGCAGAGTATATACAGGTGTCTCTGTGGGTCGCAAAGTATACAGGCAGCTGCGTGGGTACCAGAGTATATACAGGTAGCTCTGTGGGTAGCAGAGTATACAGTCAGCTGCGTGGGTAGCAGAGTATATACAGATAGTTCTGTGGGTAGCAGCTTTGTGGGCGTGATGGTGACCTTAATGGGCGTCCGGTGGGTGGAGAGGTGATGTGACGCAATGGCTTTCATCACCGACTTGTTCTATGAGAGCTGCATACTTCCAGAGTGGAGGAAATAGGGGCGTGTCCTTGCTGTGAGGTAAATTTCGTGAATGCGCATGCGCGGTGATGGATGGTTACTGCGCTCGGGCGGCTGTGAATGGCGTCGCAACTGTGCCTGGCGTGACTGCGGCTCGCGGTGGCGCGCAAGCGCGCCATCGCTCGTTGGGCTGTGAATGGCGACGCAACCGTTGGGGACGTGACTGCGACTCATGGTGGGGCGCAAGCACACCACCTCTCATGGGTCTGAGTCTGTGAATAGCGACTCGCGAAGGCGCTGCGCACCATCGCTCGCAACGGTGCCGCGGTGCATGCTGGAATAGCGGCACAACATTGGTGATTATATATATAGATAGCCAGTATGTGTTAAAGGGGGCCCACTGAGACTCATTCGCCCGGGGCCCACAAAAACCTGAAGCCAGTCCTGAGACCTGGCATGATGTCATAGGGCGCTGATTGGCCGCTCATGGTCATGTGATATGTGACATCACGTTGACACGCATATCACATTACTGCGAGCAGCCAATCAGCACCCTATGACATCATGCCAGGTCTTGTCAGATCGGTACCTGGCTCCGGATAGCACGAACAAACTGGCGGAGAGGTGAGTATTCATTATTTATTATTTTTAATACATCTGGTTTCTTTAATTTAGATTTCGCAGTGTATAATAATACACTGCAAAATCAAATGGGGGCTGGCAGACATGTCACAGAGGGAGGAGGAACCAGGATTGTTCCTCCCCTCTGTGAAATCACTTCTCCCCCTGTGCCCGTAAAAAAGCATGCTGTGCGAAAGCGCTGCTTTTTTTTGTGTGGGTGCAAAACACTGCTAAAAGCGCCCGCACAAAAAAGAGCAAAAAATGCGCTATGTGTGAACATACCCTTTGCAGCCAAAGCCAGGAGTGGAACAATCACAGGAAAAGTCTAATAGAAACAAGTGCTCCAATTCTGTATTTAATCACCCACTGTTGGTTTTAATCAGCCACTCCTGGTTTTGGCTACAAAAACTGCAAGAGCACTCGCATAAAAATATGCAGCGTGTGAATGTACCCTAAAACTTCACTTCGTACTAATCCTTAGGCTAGGGTCACACTTCTAGGGTGACCCACATTTCCTGGATCCGCTAAACGCTGAGCCGAGTCTGCTGTAACGGCTAGCGTTAACGTCGGGTGCTGACAGGCAAAGCGCAGTTCCTGGGGCTTCCTGTGTGGCCGCATCCAAGGTAAACATCAGGAGCACCGTTGCCTGTCAGCACCTGACACTTTTTCTCTGTGTTGTGAGTTTGTACTACGTAGTTATAGATTGATATTGGTCGGATCTAATATAGGCCTGAAGCTATCAATTACTGTCTTAGTGTCAGCAGCTAATCCTCAACTGACATTAACCCCTTATTACCCAGTCTGCAACAGCTCCAGGGACTCTGGGGAACAGCATAACTTTCAGTTTTTGCGCTTCTTATTGAGGTACCTATTCTGAGGTGAATGCAATTTTTAGCTTTCAGGGGTCCAAGACCACTTGGGCCTCACCACGTTGAGAACTCCAGCCCCCAACTGCCTGGGTTACCTTGACTGGCAATCAAAAATACGACGAAGGTGAATGCTCATTTTATCAATTATTTATTTAATTTCACAGTGATCTAACGTCAGTTTGGTTGTCGTGCTGCCAACTAATCCCCACACCATCAGAGAGAGGGGGTAGGGCTAAATCTGACTCTAACCAATCAATGGGGAAAAGCATATAGGTTCATGTGCAGCCCAGAAGCAGGGTGACAGTTGCGCTAAACCTTGGTAAGTAAAAGATTAAGAAGCTAATGTCTGTGCCAAAACTGTTTGAGCTGTGTTTGGCAGCTTTTGGTCCCCTTGGAAGGTGTTTTCTAGGCCCTTGATTTTTCCTTCCAATGATTTGAATGAGGTTTAGAAGTTCAGCGAACTGTTCATCGATCAATTCGGTGAATATATGTCACACTTCTGGGGAAGGCACCCTAGAGTGGACCCACTGGGCCGTGCTACCGAACTTCCCTGGGTGAGCTGAACCGAGTTTACCCAACCCCTATACAGGGATTGTCAGGGGCAAGCCCAGGGGGTCTAAATGCCACGGCTGCTAGTACCAGGGGGGCGGCTCATAAGGGTAGCCTATGCTACAGCACAGCTAAGGATTCTGGGTAATGGTACAAGGCTAGGAGGGCAGAAATGGTGCTACCGGGGAAGAACACAACTAGGGTTCCAGGTAACGGGGTACAAGACTAGCAGAACAGGAATGGCTCTACCGGAGGAGAGAACAAGGAAGACCTGACCAACAGTCAGCAAGGCAGAAGCAAACTAACTTAATAATCAGGCACCTCCCATCAGTGGAGGTGGCCTGATATACCAGAGGAAGAGCAGCTATTGGTGAAAGGGAGTGGTCAGGTTGAACCGTGCCAACCCCTAGAGTCACAGGGGAGGAGTGCACCTAGTGCACCGCTGATTGGTCACATGAATACGACTATTCTAATGTGCTCATGTGTGATCCCGGTGGTCAACTGACATGAAGGGAACCCGACGACGGCTCCGAGACACAGTATGCCTGGACGCTGGATGCCCGGTTGGTAGAGGAGCAGAGGATGCCGACCTGGGAGAGGTGAGCTAGGGAACGGTGCCAGGGGACCTAACAGTACCCCCTCCCTCACGCCCCCTCCTCTGAAGGCGCGCTAAGAACCTCACCAGAATGTGTGGAGCATCAATATTCTCCCGTGGCTCCCAGGTCCTCTCCTCAGGATCAAAGCCAACTCAGTCAATCAAGAAGAGGGTCTTGCCTCTACTCTTCTTCATGGCATGGATTTCCCTGACCTCATAGACATTCTTGGAGCTGAGAGGCCGTGGCACGGTGCCGGAGGATGGATGGAAGCGATTAAGCACCACTGGTTTCAACAACGAGACATGAAAGGTATTAAGGATGCGAAGTGAGGCAGGCAGTCTCAACTTGTAGGCAACATTGTTGATGCATCCAAGGACTTCGAAAGGACCCATATAATGCGGCCCTAACTTGTAGGACGGCACCTTCAGCCTGACGTATCTGGAAGAAAGACACACTTTATCGCCTAGGAGATAAGACGGTGCATCTAAGCGGCTCTTATCGGCGTGTCTCTTCCTCCTGCCGGAAGCTTGTGTAAGGGCGTCTCTGGTCTCACTCCAGATCTTGGAAAAGTCCACAGACAATGCATCGGCCGCCGGGTTGCCTTACACTGTGGAGAATGGAAGACGTAAACCAGAATGTTGCCCGAATACCACGACAAAAGGAAATTTAGCTGGCGACTCACTAGAGTGATTGTTGTAAGCGAATTCCGCCCATGGAAGGAGACTGGTCCAGTTATCGTGATGAGCATTGGCGAAGTGCTGGAGGTAGGTGGTGAGGACTTGGTTAATGCGCTTCAACTGCCCGTTGGACTGATGATGATAAGCCGAGGAGAAGTCCAACGTGATGTCCATATGCTTGCACAGCGTCCTCCTGAACCAGGAAGTGAACTGAACTTCCCTATCAGACATGATATGATGAGGAAATCCGTGGAGCCAGAAGATCTCTTTGATGAATATCTTGGCTAACTCAGGAGCAGATGGTAGACCGGGCAAAGAAACGAAGTGAGCAATTATAAAGAAGTGATCCACGACTACCCATATGACCGTACAGCCGGAGGAGCAGGGTAGATCCGTAATTAAATCCATAGCTATGTGCTACCAAGGAGCCGATTGGACTGAGAGAGGCAGTAGACGTCCAGCCGGTAACTCTCTGGACACCTTATTTCTAGCACAGGACGGACATGAAGCAACAAAGTCATGGACATCTTGACGGATAGTAGGCCACCAATAGTGACGAGAGATCAAAGAGAGCGACTTTTTAACTCCTACATGACCGGCAATTTTCGACAAGTGCCCCCATGCCAGGACCGCCCTCTTCTGATCCTGTGCTACGAAGATCTTCCCCGGTGAAAGTCCAACTATACGTAAGGGAGCCATGGTGATTATCTTGGTAGGATCGATGATATGGAAGGTCTCCTCTTCCATTTCCGACTGCTAGAAGGACCTTGACAGAGCATCAGCCTTGATGTTCTTACTGCCAGGCCGGAAGTGCAGTTCAAAGTTGAAACGGGCAAAGAACAGGGACCACCGGAACTGCCGGGGGTTGAGCCTCTGGGTGGACTGGAGATAAGCCAGGTTCTTGTGATCCGTGTAGATAATAAACTGATGAACGGCACCCTCGAGGAGGTGTCCCCACTCCTCCAGTGCCAATTTGATGGCCAGCAATTCACGATCCCCAATAGAGTAGTCGCACTCCGATGAGGTAAAGGCTTAGGAGTAAAACCTGCAGGTGACTAACCGACCTGAAGAGGACTTCTGAGAGAGGATGGTCCCCGCTCCTATGGAGGAGGCGTCTACCTTTACAATGTACTGTCTGTTCACCTCTGGTTGGTGCAAGGCAGGATCCTTGGAGAAGGAGCGCTTTAAGGTGGAAAAGGCGTTCTCGGCCTCTGGGGTCCAGTCACAGGCTTTTGCTCCCTTACAGATGAGAGCTGTGATGGGCTTGATCAAGGACGAGAAATGGGGAATGAATTGCCGGTAATAATTTGCAAAACCAAGGAACCACTGAATAGCCTTAGTCCCCAGAGGATGGGGCCACTTCAGCATGGCAGAGAGCTTTTCAGGGTCCATCTGTAATCCGGAGTCAGAGATGATGTATCCAAGAAAGGGCAAATATGTCTGTTCAAAGACACATTTCTCCATCTTGGCATACAACCGATTCCTCCTCATGTCCCGTCTATGAGAGGACAAATCCGGGGAGAAGATGAGGATATCGTCCAAATGTACCACCACACACGTGTACAACAAATCACAAAAGATGTAATTGACGAACTCCTGAAACACTTTGGGAGCATTACACAACCTGTACAGCAAGACCAAATACTCATAATCGCCGTCCCTGGTGTTGAAAGTTGTCTTTCATTCATCTCCGGCACATATGCGAACCAGGTTGTATGCTCCTCGGAGGTCTAATTTCGTGAATGTGCAAGCCCCTTTGAGCCTGTCAAAGAGCTTTGGAATCAGTGGCAGAGGGTATTTGTTCTTGACGGTGATGGCATTCAATCCTCTGTAATCTATGCAGGGTCGAAGGGTGACCTCCTTTTTCTTCACAAAGAAAAAACCAGCGCCAGCAGGGCACGTGGATTTTCAAATGAAGCCCCTAGCGAAGCTGTCCGTGATGTACTCAGACATGGCTTGTGACTCGGCTGGAGACAACGGGTAGTTTCGACCCTTAGGTGGTGTAGCACCAGGAACCAGATCAATAGGGCAATCTTACAGCCGATGAGGCAGGAGGACCTCTGCCTCCATCTTATTGAAGACATCTGCGTACTGCCAATAGGCAGTTGGTAAACCAGGAAGAACAGAAGTTGGTTGCGAGGAATCGGGTGGCCGAACAAACTTCAGGCATCTCTCATGGCAGAGAGGACCCCACCACAGCACGTCCCCTGAGCGCCAGTCCAGGACAGGTTCATGAACCTGAAGCCAGGGAAGCCTGAGGAGCAGGGCATGGGACAGACCAGGCATGACATAGAAGGCAATATTTTCACGGTGTAGAGCCCCGATCTGCACCTCCACCTCCTCTGTCATTTTGGTGACGATCTCCTGCAGCGGTCTGTCATCCACCGATGCAATCACGCGAGGCGTCACCAGATGTACTACAGAGATTCCAAGTCGAGTCACCGCCTCTTGCTGAATAAAATTTCCTGCTGCTCCAGAATCCACATAGGCTAGCTCAGAAAAACGTTTCTGTGGACGTATCACCTGCACGGGCAGGGTGAGGGGTTGAGAGGCATCGCTCTCACCTAAGACAGTCTCTCTTACGTGACCTAGGCGGAGGACTTCCCTGGTGTTTCAGGACAATATCGGCACCGGACGGATCTCCTCTTCCTGGCGGTTTCATGGGAGCGCTCTTGGAAATGCAAGTCGATGCGAGTGGCTAGTGAGATCAAGTCCTCCAGCTCGTCTGGGATATCCCGATCCGCGAGTTCGTCCTTTATCCTGCTGGACAGACCACGCCAGAAAGTTCCCATCAGCGCCTCATTATTACATCTCACCTCGGAGGAGAGGATGCGGAAACGAATGGCGTATTGCACAACAGTGCGCGTCCCTTGACGGAGGTTGAAGAGTGACTCCGTAGCAGATGTGTCCCGACCGGGTTCATTGAAGACCATCTGGAACGTCTCCAGAAAGGTCGACAAGTGGGAGACCACTGGGTCATCATGCTCCCATAGAGGGTTAGCCCACGCCAGAGCCTCGCCCTCCAGGTGGGAAACCACGAAAGCCACATGGGCCCGATCAGTGGTGTACTGCTGTGGCAGTAGTTCAAAGTGTAAGCGACACAGGTTGAGGAAGCCGTGGCACATCTTGGGGTCTCCGCTGTATCTAGGTGGTCTCCCGAGGCGGACGGTTGGGACGCCACCCGAGGATCGGTCATAGGATGCGGCCCGAGCCGAGGCCATTGTTGCAGCCTGCACAGAGTCCAGATGTTCGTCCACGGAGGATATATACGACAGCCTGCAAGACTGCATGTCTTGTTGTGCTGACACCTCCTGCTGTAGGCACGCAGGCTGGGTGGAGGATGCCGGATCGAAGGTTTGCAGGGAGGCTAACCGGGTATCCACGGACTGAAGACAAGCTGCTATATGGCTACAACTCTCCCGAATATAAGCCAGCTCTTTTTGCGCTGAGAACGAGGTACCAGCGGGGTTCATGGTCTGATAATTCTGTCAAACTTCCAGGGTAAGGCGCCCTAGAGTGGACCCACTGGGCCGTGCTACCGAACTCCCCTGGGTGAGCTGAACCGAGTTTACCCAACCCCTATACAGGGATCGTCAGGGGCAAGCCCAGGGGGTGTAAATACCACGGCTCATAAGGTTAGCCTGTGCTACGCACAGCTAAGGATTATGGGTACGTACAAGGCTACGAGGACAGGAATGGTGCTACCGGGAAAGAGCACAACTAGGGTTCCAGGTAACGGGGTACAAGGATAGGAGAACAGGAATATCACTACCGGAGGAGAGTACAAGGAAGACCTGACAAGCAAACTAACTTAATAATCAGGCACCTCCCATCAGTGGAGGTGGCCTGATATACCAGAGGAAGAGCAGCTATTGGTGAAGGGGAGTGTCAGGTTGAACTGTGCCGGCCCCTAGAGTCACAGGGGAGGAGTGCACTTAGTGCACAGCTGATTGGTCACATTAATACGACCATTGTAATGTGCTCATGTGTGAGCCCGGTGGACAGCTGACAGTAAGGGAACCGACGACGGCTCCGAGACACAGTACGCCTGGACGCTGGATGCCCGGTTGGTAGAGGGAGAGGATGCTGACCCGGGAGAGGTGAGCTGGGGAGCGGTGCCAGGGGACCTAACAATATATGTCCTTCAGCTAACAGAGCTGGACTCGAACTTTAAAAGGTAAACTCAACTCTACCCATATTTCCTTTCCTGTGAGCTTCCTTTGGTTTCACAATCTCTTTATTCCAGCAGTTGGCTTTGATAACTTTTGGTGGCCATTGGAACATTTTATTTAGATGTTGTACTACGTTTGTTTTCCTGATCATCTTTGCTGTTCTCCTTTTTTTTGCTATCCCAATGGTTGTTTCCAAGATCACTTAGGCTGGCTTCACACTACGTTTTTTACTATCCTTTTCTATTCGTTTTTGAAAGGAACAGAACAGGATTGTTTTTGCCCCCCATACATCCCTACGGGGCCGGATTGGCTCTATTTGGTCATCCGGTTTTGTGAATCCGGTGCAGGATTCGTTTCTGTCCTGTTTTTCACAGTCCCAAAAATGATGCCTGCAAAGTTTTTGGGCTCCAGTGACAAAACAGGACAGAAACGAATCCTGTCCTGTCCGGCACACTTATCATGGGGGCCTATGGCACCGGGTTCCGGGAAACAACAGAATTGTTTCCAGATCCGGTGCCAGGGTACTGAGCATTGCATAACAGGTGTGCTGCTCTGTGCCCATGGTAAATCTTTGTAATATCACTATAACAGTGTTATATACTGCTAAAGTGATATTAAATTAAAGGAATTATTAAAAATAAAAAATTAATTCTCACCTGTCCGGCGACAGTGTCCGCGCTGAATACAAATCTTAAGGACCTTGCATGATGTCACTGGGGCGTGGGAAACCGATCACATGACCGCATCAGATTTGCTGATGCGGTCATGTGATCGAGTTGCCCCGCCCCTCCCGGTGACATCATGCAGGGTCCTTGAATGGCCGGGATAGCTGCAGTCAGCGTGGGACACTCGTGGTCGCTGGAAGGTGAGGATTTATTATTTTTATTTTTAATCATTACTTTATTTAATAGCACTTTAGTAGTGTATATAGATACACTGATAAAGTGATATTACACAAACCCTGACAGCGGGCTCGGCTCCCCGCTGCATCTAAAGGTGCCAATCCGGTGCTGTCTGCAAAATACAGGATCCAATGAGCAGGAACAAAACTGTAGTGTGAAGCCAGCCTTAGCTGATCGTGTGAGTTTCTTGTATGACACATGCTATTCAGTTCATTTACATACAGCTTCCTTCATCCTGCCTCACAGTTTGTCAAACTCCATGTTCTTATTGGTGGCTAGTAGTTAATTGAATCCTGACTTCTGCAGCATAAAATGGTACAATATTTTTGGTATCTGATGCACTCGAGGGCCTATGAGGACTCGGTACCCGGGCATCGAGTTGCAGGGATGTCACCGGTAGCCCGCCCGGACCCGTGGCCCTAGTGGTCAGCCTAAAAATTGGGGGGGGGAGATTGTTTAAAGGGAATAAGAGAATAAAGTTTGTCGTGATGTCACATGCAGATTCTGGTGAGGTTAACCAGCGTCGCTTCAGACCTCCGGGGATGATGGTATTGCAGCTTGTATGGTGCAGCTCCCTGCAGGTGGAGCTGAGTCACTGGGGCAGGCCAGCACTTGTGCTGGTGCTGGTGCTGGATATAATTTGTGGAGTAGTGCAGTGGTTTAGGATGAAAGGAGACACTGAGACCTTGTCATTCTATACTGGTACTTTACTGGAACCGGTTCAGATGGCAGTTCAGTTCACAGCTTTGCAGTCCTTTAATGGGTAGCTGGCCGGGTAGTCATTAAGGAGGATAAGGTCTCTTTGAGGCTCCCGTAGTGTACCTTCTTGTGTCTCTCTTACGTCCGCTGTTATAACTTGCGCCTCCTTACTATCCTTGCGCTGCCCTGTACAGCCCGCTTGTCTGCCTGGTCCGTTGGGTGATATGAGGTACCCTTCTTTCTCTCTCTAAAGGGCTCAACCCGGTATAGTGCTTCTGGCATGGCTGCACGTTCTGGACGGGGGGTTCGGGGCTGATAATTCAACCTCTCGATTGGCCGGTGTAGACAGTTCAGGGATAAACTCTTCTGTACCGTCACTCAGAGCCAGCACTCCATTGGTGGACTAGGATTCCCCCAGACCTGTCCGGTGGTCTGACACTAAGTCTCCTCTTTCTCTCCTGGGCTGCCTTTTCTCTCAGACCCCCTCCCTGGGAAACTTCTCTCTGGATCCCACCTTGCTTCGCTCCTCAGACTAAACTAAAGCTGTCTGTGTGACTTCCCGCTCTCCCACTCTGCTCTGAACTCCTCCCCCCCCCGGGACTGGGTGTCTTTCCAAAGGATTTAACCCTGAAGTCCCCTGCTCTAGAGTGTGTGCATGCAGGATGAGAGCCTCAGGTTGACGTTGCACTCCCCAATGACAGGAATACTGCACACTCTGTGGTGGGTGCGGTACCCCTACTGTGCACACTGACCAGGGGGGCGCCACATATCCAACTTTGGGGTAATGGGTAGTCATCTGATATTGTGGATCAGATTTCGGTTTTGGTCACCAATGGTTCGAGATCAGATCCGCAATCTGCACTGGGGATTGTTTACAGCAGGAAACAGACTGTTCCAGCACTGCTAGCACAGGATATCAATCTAGTTCCGATGATGTCCACTTGATGATATCCTGGAGTATAGCCGCCTTCCTGGTTGTTGATATCAGTTATTGGTGAGTGATATATGCTGCTCTTGGTAAAACTGTACCAAATGATCCTCTGTATCATTTTGCACTCTTAGGTCTAATTTGCCAGCTATATCCGTTTCTACATTTCTTCAGTTTTGCATTAAAGTCCCCCCCACATGTAGACAATTTCTACTCGTTGCATGTCCTTTATTGTAGTTTCAATTTCTAACAAAACCTATACATTGGTTGGCAACCCAAAAGAGGGAAAATAAATGTAAATGAAAAATTAGAATACGGTGGTCAAATGTAAAATTCACAACAAAACCTACAAAGATTTACCCTCATATATTAAAAGTCATCTTTATTTAGATTAAAAAGATATCCATACAATTACCATAACATTTTATAAAGGGAGTGATACAAAACATTCAATACAGCCGACAACAATAATAAATTAAAAAGAAACTTAAACAAACAGCCTCTACCTATATACTATTTCTCAAATCATCTTTCCTCTCTAGATTTAAATCAGGAACTATATATAATATATATATATATAATTTTCTATGTTCCACCATTTGTGCAATGTTTCAATTCTTAATAGATAAGACCTTGATCAAACAAGAGAACTTCTTGAATGGGAGTAATAAGGCTGCCTTCACACTTGCAGATGCATCTGCAGCGTTTTGCAGATGAATCTGCAAGTATCAGCATGCAGACCGCGGTCCCTATGTTTATAATAGGGCGCACCGCGGTCTGAATGCTCTCATTGATTCCTATATGTGAGCCGTAAGCAGGCGTATGCCTGCTGACAGATCACACACTCCCGCCCCGCACCTTGGACGCAACATCTCGCGTCCATAGTGCGGGCGGGAGAGTGTGATCTGTAAGCAGGCATACGCCTGCTTACGGCTCACATATAGGAATCAATGAGAGCATTCACACCACGGCCGTGGTCTGCATGCTGATACTTGCAGATGCATCTGCAAAACGCTGCAGATGCATCTGCAAGTGTGAAGCCAGCCTAACTCACTCTCCTGATGTGGTAATAACTTGTCTAGCAAGTTCAGCATACAGTCTTGTTAAGTTTCATTACAGGCAAACAGGACAGCGTCTCACTTTAGGCAATGAAGCTCTCAAAAACATAACAGATAACTCTCTCATACGTCCTTTGCTCGTCTCTGCCCATATCACCAGCGCTATCAAAGAGTTTTCTTGAGAATCTGGCGGACGGGAGGTAACACTGCAGGCATAACGTCCACTCCCTCGGAAGAGGACCAGGAGCCGATGTGGACTTAATGACTCTTACATGCGAGATTCTTATGCTAGGCTGGGTGAAAAAGTATGGACTATAATAATTAGAAAAACCAATGGTTATGGAGAAGTCTAATGAAAAAGTGTGCCCCAAGGGAAATTGTACTGTAAAAACATGCTAGAATGCGTAACCTGGGCATTTTAAGCCAGGTAGCTAATTTTATTAACTATTTTCTGCTAAATTACTTTAGTTAGAATTTTGAAACTCTAAGTATTTCTCAAGTATGTAGTTGTTGGTAATATCCAGTTGTTTTTATAATTTTATGTGATGGGTATTTTGGTATAACAATGCTTTTTAGGGGAGCCCTATATACGTCATGCATTCTAGGGTTACGCTTTGTGCCCGCTGTACAGCTATTGAAGTTATACTGTAAGATCAATGCCTAATGTTTAGTAAAAGACTGTTGAAAGAGAGCTCCGAGTCTTTATCATTGACTCCCCTGCGGATAGCTCCTGGTTTGTTAACTGGCCTAACAGAAGGTATGACTTGCACCATAAAAGACCATGAAGCCAGCCAGGACCACTGCAGTCACAACTTCCCCTTGCTCTGTGAAGATGGCACCGACAACTGGAGGTAACCCATCACATGCGGCTACCACCTCGAGCCACCCTCACAAACAAATAACAAGTTATCCACAATCTTAATTTTAATATGTACGTCACAAGACCATAAACATCGGCAAAT
Organism: Allobates femoralis; assembly: GCA_033576535.1. Taxonomy (NCBI): domain Eukaryota; kingdom Metazoa; phylum Chordata; class Amphibia; order Anura; family Aromobatidae; genus Allobates; species Allobates femoralis. The sequence goes on from JARQOC010000006.1 coordinate 276,707,475, forward strand.
TACTGCGTCCTTAAGGAGTTTTGTACAAGTCCGGATCTTCTCTGAGGCTTGCAACATTTCCCCTAATAAGGTGTCGATTGATGTACTTCTGCATGTTATGCCCGAATTTAGACAGAACGGATATGGTCCACTGTTTAATTCATTTTTCAGATGTATTCTGCTGGGAGAGCCAGCAACAACACCGCTGACAAAACCCAGGAAAAATAGACTGCTGTGAATTTAATAACAATTGCAAGAACTAATGGTCTAAGCATATGTGACAAAGAGCTATTTCAAAATCTGTCAGAGATAATGAACCCTTTTGTCTTTGGTACATATGTACCCCTATTAAAAGAGATAAAAATTAAAAATTCACAGAAAGGCATAGAGAGAAAGAAAATAATTTTGTTAACTCTTTCATTATGCAAAATGCAAAGACTAATGAAAAACAAAACAGCATTGGCAGGCAGTAATACAGTGACTGCGTTTCTATCGAGATCTCCAGAGAGAACAGGAAATCCCAGTGATGACCTCAGGGGTCTTTCCCAGTTATAGTACAATCTATTGGTGGAGCATATGCTTATTTGCTTTACCAACAGACTTGTGAGAGCTTTAGAAACATTTACTTGTGCATCTATAGACTAATGCAGCTCTAAAAAATTCTGAAATATTTGGAATAAGGTTATCATAGGCTGCCCACAATGTAATTTACAAGAGAGATATATTTATAGCATGCTGTGGAGTTACTCTACTGCCATGAATTCTGGCAAGAAAATGTTTGCCTTGTCTTATGAGTCTTATATGACCTAAGTTATGCCATAAATTCCAGCAATATTAGGATTACAGTCATTAAAGGGAACCTGACCCCTCCAAATGACCCCCAACCCTATTAATACCTCTCCCTGCACCCTAACCTATCAGTATTAGTGCTCCTTTTCTATAAAAAAAAAAGCACTCTGTAACATTGGAATAATCAACACTATACACTTACAAATCTGAGACTTCTTGTCCCTGAATAAGTCTCACAGGGCATCCCCAGTGAGACTCTAAGCCCTCCCTAGGTGCTCATTTTCACTGCCCGAATGATCCACCCTCTCTCTGTCTGTGCTGCTGTGATGTGAGCTGAAGGCAGGACTAATGGTTTGCATCTGTGAGTGATAGAGAGGGGGGAGGGCAAAGCATGCACAAGCAGAGCAAACAGACAGAGAGAGGGGGATCCTGAAGCCTGCAAAACAACACGCCCTAAGGGCTAAAGAATATAGCCCCTGCTAATTATAATCCCTAATCAGTAAGTATTAAATAGTTTTTATGCACTTTCACAGGATGCTTTTAGGAGACAAAAGGAGTGTGGGATTAGTGATGGGATGCTGCAGCTTTAGCTTTTGATAGCTTAGGAGGCATTCTGGAGGTGACAGGATCCCTTTAACCTTCAAGTAGGCAAGGCAAGTCAATAATAATAAAAAATGAAAAACAAATTAACTGACTTTAAATTGTGACTATATCCTATCCTTTTATAAGGAATTAATAAGCTACATTCACATTGATCTTTTCCATGCTTAAAACACTGGGACTAAAGCAGATACCGAGATTAATCCATTGAGTAAATAGATATTTAAAAATAGTTGGTTGTAGAGCTGCCATACCAATCATAGCTCCTCAAAAGGGTCCTAAGTTTCCTATTGTGTTTATCACAGCTAAGATAAAAGAGGTGGAATGTATAAAGCCCCCGTCACACTAAGCGAGATCGCTAGCAATATCGCTGCTGACTCATACGTTTTGTGACACAACAGCGACCTCAACAGCGATCTCGCTACATCTGACACGTAGCAGCGATCAGGCCCCTGCTGTGAGATCGCTGATCGTGACAAACCGTTCTGGACCATTTTTTTGGTCGTCGTGCTCCTGCTGGGCTGCGTGCATCACTGTGTTTGACAGGGACAATGACCTCATCCCTACGTCCGAGAGTGACAGGGTCCCAGTGACTGCTGTATCGTTGCTGCGACGCTGGTGAGATCTGACTGTTTGACATGGTTGTATCGCTGTCGGGATTGCTGGTGCGTCGCCAAGTGTGACGGTAGCCTTAGGTCATTGAACGGGTAGCCTTCTGATAATAATTTACAGTGACTTAATGTGACTACAAATACACAAATCCTTACCACATGCTGTCAGGTTTCTTCAGTATTGCCAGTGAGAGCGGGTGACCATTATTCTGAGCTATAATAGATCAACAAAAGTAGAGATAAGCAAACTTTCCCTGAACATGTTTGCCAATTTAAAATTCTGCACAAACATTGATGATTCGGTTAATGATCGGACACCTGGGCAATTTACTAATAATCCACGAATGTGACTTTGTTCAGTAAAGACGTTCCCTGATTGTTTGGGGCCAAAACGTTCTCCGGAAGACCCGCTGGCTGTGAACTCCCAGTCATCTGGTCTACAGTCTTCTTTCAACCTGTAGACTTTTTTTGAGCTTTAAATTAATTTTTTCAGCTTCCTGGAGTTTGTAGGTGTTTTCGACACCTGCTGGGTGTTAAATTTGGAAACAGTGCTAGATGTGGAAGTGGCTGTGAAGTCCAGAAACCTTACAATATCCTTTAAACATTTGTTTAAGAGAGACCAATATTCTTTTCATTTTTTAAATATATTATTATTATAATTATAATTATTATTATTATTCCATCTCTTCTACACCTACTTGATAGCAATTCATATAAAAATAGCATATGGCCATTATATGTTTCATATACATGGACTTATAGGTCTGTTCACACTCATGAAATACCATACTATGAATATTGCTTTTTGAAAATGTGCAATCACTTTATTTCATTTAATTCCATACATTAAGAATACCAATTTTTGGTATGTGCACAAGCGTGATATATGTTATATGTATTATTAATATTGAACCTGCCTGTGCATTGCTGCCCACTAACCTTATTCAACATTCCAGATGAATTGGTGGTGAGCTGAATAAACTATTTTGTTTTCTTTATTTCTCTTCAAATATTTCAGGCTGCAATAATCACTCCACCCAACCCATGGAGGGGTTAATGAGGAGCCAGGCAACAAAATTGTGCAAACAATAATATCCTGTAAGCAATTTTGTCTTGGCATTGGAAGAGATGGGCCCCCCGGCAAAGCAAAGCGGCGTCACGTGGGAGTCTAGCGTCATCTTGTCAGTGCAGTAAAACACAGCTGCACTATGCTACACCTTGCTACCATGTGCCTGCAGTATGCAGTTTGCCGATGTGATATTAATGATGGATCTGTCGTATGATATTTCTTTCCAAAAAAAACCACATATATTCGTCACCATTTAATCCTTCCTTCTGCTCATATCTTCTGGGCTCACACCCACAATGCCGTGACTCTCGGCCAGTATAAATTAAGAAAAAGTATGAGGAGTCTCCAATAAAAATTATTCTCACTTTATTTGTGCAAAATATATGAAGTGCATGATAGCTGAGATGCAGTCTGAGAATACTCCTGAAGAAGTAGCCCTTGCTGCCCCCCGAGATCGCAGCAGAGTACAATAATATGGTGGCGTCATGTACACAGAAAGCATAGGCTCTGAGATCAGGCACGCTGGCACTGGTGAGAGTGTGACAAGCGGTGGCATCACAAACATTACTGCAGTTGAGACTCGAGGGGTCACACATAGCTATCCCACAAGTTTGAACTGTGCTGCACTCTGACTTCACCACCTCTCACATGGGCTATCTCACGATAATGTCTAGATATATACGCTAAATTTCAAGTGATATTGCAGCTCTCATGACATAGCTAGTGTTATGAGCGCTGGTGTCACTGAGGTTATCCATGTTACAGAGCGGGATTTTTAAATAAAATATTTATTTGTGTGGTTTCTTGTGTCCTTACTGACTTGGTTAGTAATATTGGCAATATATCTGATTGACGCCTCGACATTAGTAACCTCTGGCCTTGCTGCCACCTGACATTACCCAGCTGGCATCAACTCCATATACCATACGCTGTTTGCTAATGCACCTGGGCTGCGAAAAAGCTGGGGCAAGCGCCAGGAGTTGAGCATCGTATAAGGGGGCTCACTCATGAGGCAGCTACGGCCTGCTAATTTTTTTCAAGATTTTAAAATCTTTTAAGCTTTTAATGATTACTGAACATTTCAGCTGTTTAAGCTGATGGATGGATGGATAAATAAATGGATGTAAACAGTTTTATAATGCCCCTTCCCCTTATATATTGTAAGCTTGCACCCTTTAGTGCCTTTCATGGTTGCTTTACCTTGGCTGTTATCAAAATTGTGGGGGAACCAAGAACAATTTTTGTAATTATTTGTTTAATTTTACACTAATCTGATGTCAGTTTAGTTGCCATACTGCAGTCAATCAGAGCTGTTGGCAGGGAGGTCGGGGGGGGTAAGTCTGTCTTTATCCAATCAGGGGAGGGGGAAGCAGTGAATATGTCTAAGGTTCATAAGCAAGCTCGGAAGCATGGTGACAGTGGCACTGAAGCTTGCTAAGTAATGGTGTAGGATGATAATGTCTATACTAAACATATGCCCATTAGGTGAACTAAACTGAGACCGAACTTCAAATGGTTCACTCACCTCTAATAAATAATTAGATTAAAAAGTATTTCCTACTCTCATTTTACCGCTCAACTCTCTGGACCCTTCCCTACTCACTGTCATTCATCCATGACATCATGACAGCATGACTTTCCACACTGTTGTGCAGAATCCTCCTAGGTTTCATGAAAGTTGGAAGTCCCAGCTGATGAGGATACGGAAGATGCGATGAGAACTTGGAAGGGAGGCAGTGAGTAGCAGTGGGGCCAGAAGGGTGAGTATTAAGATCAGTATATCATTTTTTTTCTTTGTTCTTTAAATGCCATCATGTCTCACCGAAAATAAGACATCCCCTGATAGTAAGATCTAGTGGGGGTTTTGTCAGGCTGGTTAATATAAGCCTTCCCCCGAAAATAAGACCTAGGAAAAATTTCTTATAGCAGCATGCCTGCAGAACAGAGGAGCAGGGAATACAGGCATACAGCTGAGATCTGACATTCCAGTACTGAGTCTGCAGCTGCCGCTGCAGCTTTGTCCATTTACTCCTTAATGTACTGTACAACATTCAGGCACCACTCAGTGTACGTATATTTTAGTAAGCCACCAGCCAATTAGACTGCGGCTGCTGGCGTCTTATTGGCCAGCAGATTACCGTACTTCTATGCTGAGTGGCGCTCGGATACCGTACCGCACATACAGGAGGATTGGTGAGTATACTGTACATGTAGTTGTATGTGTGTTTATGGGTGCTGCAGAGGGATAATGTGTGCTGCAGAGGGATGATGCGTGCTGCAGGGGTACATTGGGTGCTGCAGGAGAATGATGTGTGCTGCAGGGGGATGATGAGGATGATGCATGCAGCAGGGTGATAATGGGTGCGGCAGAGGGATGACGGGGATATTGGGTGCTGCAGGGGGATGATGGGTGCTGCAGGGGAATAATGGGTGCTGCAGAGGGATGACGAGGATATTGGGTGCTGCAGGGGGATGATAGGTGCAGCAGGGGGATATCGGGTGCTGCAGGGGATGTTGGGTGCTGCAGGGGAATGATGGGTGCTGCTGGGTGATGATGGGTGCTGCAGAGGGATAATGGGGATATTGGGTGCTGCAGGGGGATGATTGTGATATTGGGTGCTGCAAGGCGATGATGGGTGCTGTCGGGGGATGATAGGTGCTGCAGGGATGATGGATACTGTAAGGGGATAGGGATGATGGGTGCTGCAGGGGGATGATTGGTGCTGCAAGGGGATGATGGGTGCTGCATGGAGATATTGTGTACTGCAGGTGATATTGGGTGCTGCAGGAGAATGATGGGTGCTGCAGGGGGTTGATAGGTGCTGCAGGGGAATGATGAGGATGATGGATGCTTTAGGGGGATGATAGGTGCTTTAGGGGGATGATGGGTGCTGCAGGGGGATGATAGGTGCTGCAGGGAGATGATGGGTGCTGCAGGGGGATATTAGGAGATGCACGGGATATTGAGTGCTGCAGGGGAATGATTGGGATATTGAGTGCTGCTGGGGTGTGATGGGTGCTGCAGAGGGATGATGGGGATATTGGGTGCTGCAGGGGAATGATTGGGATATTGGGTGCTGCAGGGGGATGATGGGTGCTGCAGGGGGATAATTGGTGGTGCAAGGGGATGATGGGTGCTGTACAGAGATATTGTGTGCTGCAGGTGATATTGGGTGCTGCAGGAGAATGATGGGTGCTGCAGGAGGATGATGAGGATGATGGGTGCTGCAGGGGGATGATTGGTGCTGCAAGGAGATGATGGGTGCTGCACGGAGATATTGTGCTGCAGGTGATATTGGGTGCTGCAGGGGGATGATGGGTGCTGCATTGGAATGTTGAGGATGATGGGTGCTGCAGGGGGAGGATGGTGATATTGGGTGTTGCAGGGAGATGATGGGGACATTGGGTGCTACTGGGGGATGATTGGGATATTGAGTGCTGCAGGGGGATGATGGCTGCTACCGAGGGATGATGGGGATATTGGGTGCTGCAGGGAGATGATTAGGATATTGGGTGCTGCAGGGGGATGATGGGTGCTACAGGAGTATGATGGGTGCTACAAAGGATGATAGGTGCTTTAGGGGGATGGGGATGATGGGTGATGCAGGGGGATGATGGGTGCTGCAAGGGGATGATGGGTGCTGTATGTAAATATTGTGTGCTGCAGGAGATAAATATTGGGTGCTGCCGGGGAATGATGGGTGCTGCAAGGGGATGATGAGGATGATGGGTTCTGTAGGGGGTTGGGGTTGATGGGAGTTCTGCCTATCTATACTCAGTAGATGATCTCCAAAGTAAAAGAAAGGGATTTTTTCGTATACTCAGTAGAGAGAGTATTTGCAATTTAACCTTGTTATGATCCGTAATGGCCACTTTACACGCAGCTACAGGTAACAGGTTTTCCACAGGTAACTTACTGGTTGCAGTGAAATCATGGAGACATTATTCCATTTGTACACAGCAACAAGATAGAACCATTTCTCCATGATTTCACTGCAGCCAGTAAGTTACCTGTGGAAAACCTGTTACCTGTAGCTGCATGTAAAGTGGCCATAAGAGGTGATATGTTATCCCTTTATAACATTTAGATATGTAGCACAACCTGGCAGCATTCCTACAGATGCTGGTGCCTTTACAAAGAAGCAGGGGGACAGCCACACAGAGTACACTGAACTTTAAGGCTGGGATCCAGGTAGACAAGACTTGTGTCCCTTGCTCCTACTCACTGTTCACAACTACTCCCTTTGTTCAACTAATCCGGTGAGAGTTGTAGTATAGACTATATGTTTATGTTAGAGTCTGTTTACGTAAGTCATGTTGCAGTCATTGTACAAGAGTATTGTGTTAGTACAGATGTATTATGCTCTGAAATCCTCTATCTTAGTATCCCTTATGGTACCTTTACACGCCGCTACCGAAAGGTAGAAACCACCGGGTGTCGGAGACAATTGTACCTTTTACCTTCAAAACACCGCGAGGTTGCGGCGTGTAATTCAGGTAGCACCGTCCTGTCTCTTTGGATACCTGTCTTTCAGCCTTGCTCAAAAACAAGCAGGTATAAACCCTATGGTAGCTGCGTGTAATCGGGGCACAGGTACGGTATTTGAGTTACCTGGGGCGTGCTACAGAGTCATGTATACCACGCCCCATCTACGATCATTGGTGGGGGCCACTGTGTACCCATTGGCTGTCCCTGTACAGGGCAGCATATTTAACGAGATGACCAGTCACTACAGATTTGCTATAGCGTCATGTATTAGCCAGCCTCCCTGCGCTGGCTGGCCAATTATGATGTTTTTACATTGTCCAATCACCGTACGAGCGCCGCGTAATACACAACTCTGGCACGCCTATGTGCTGTCCCTGATGCCCCAGGTCCGCCCATATTCCCTTGTGGTAGCGGCGTGTAAATCAGGGAAGGTGCTCCACAGAAGGTAACCTGCGGCACCCGTCGGTACTTCCAGGGATCGAAAATACCTACTGTGGAGCACTTTGTAGCGGCGTGTAATTGCGGTATCAGGTACCGTTAGGAACCGTTGAAACGCGCGCGTGCACGTGCGATACCCAGTGGTTTCTACCTTTCGGTAGAGGCGTGTAAAGGTACCATTACACTGTTTACAGCTAGATAAAACCTCTAGAATTGTGCCTTTTGCAATGAATATTGTCACAGCTGCTTATGCTTAATCTATTCAATGTATATTTCTGTGTTGTATTATCACTGCTGCTGGTTTCTGTGACATACCCAGTTTTGACTGATACCATTTGTACTTTCATAGTTTTATCGCTAAGTGAATCGCCATGTGCATCGCCATATGCATCTTCATATCATCGCACCAATAAACCATAGACTACTGAACCTTACAGTCTGTTTACTGTTTACTTGGAATGTAAAGGAGGTTTAGCTGCATGCTGGAATCCACACAGAACCAGATGTGGAATAAGGCAGAACAATGGGTGCTGCACAGTGATGATGGGTGCTGCAGGAGGATGATCGGTACTGCAGGGAGATGATGGATGCTGCAAGGGAATATTAGGTGCTGCAGGGGATATCGAGTGCTGCAAGGGAATTTGGGTGATGCAGGGGGGTGATGAGGATTATGGGTGTTGCAGGGGGATGGTGGGTGCTGCAGGGGGATGATAGGGATATTGGGTGCTGCAGGGGGATAATGGGCGCTGTTGGGGATGATGGGAGCAGCAGTTCTGCAAGGGGAGGATGGATGCTGCAAGGGGATGATGGGTGCAGCAGTAAGATGATGGGGATATTGGGTGCTGCAGGGGGATTATGGGGATATTTAATGCTGCTGGCAGATGATGAGTGCTGCAGGGGGATGATGGGTGCTGCAAGGGGATGTTGGGTGCTGCAGGGGGATGATAGGGATTTTGGGTGCTGCAGGGAGATGATGGGTGCTGTAGGGGAATGATCGTTGATGCAAGAGGATGATGGGTGCTGCAGGGGGATGATGAGTGCTGCAGGGGATGATGGGGATATTGGGTGCTGCAGGAGGGATATTGAGTGCTGAAGGGGGATAATTGGGATATTGGGGACCGCAAGGGGATGATGGGGACTGCAAAAGGGACTCTTGTGGGAGATCATTACCGGTCTTCAGACAGTGAGTGGGAGATCGCTACCATACAGTCTCCAGATAGTTTGTGGGAGCCAGTTACTTTATTTTTTGGGGTCCTGTGTGTTAGTCAGGTAACCAGTGTATCACTTTGATTTGGTGTCTGCTTTTCTACTGAAGGGTCTAAAGAACAAGAAATAAACAGTGTTGGTATATTTTTGCCCCCAGAAATGAGTGCAAAAAGAAAGAGCTTTTCCGTTGAGTACAACAAATGAATCATGGAATACTCTGAAGAATTCAAGCATCACAACACTGGCTGGATAGCTTCCTTCACCGAAGATTAACTGTCTATAAGAAGATCCACAACACTGTTTAGGCTGGAAGATGCTGAAATTATTAAACGTACACTTGCATTCAAGTCCTGTATTGATGATGCTGACTTCTCTAAATACAATCTTTCCAAAATGATTGCTATGGATGAAACTGCAGTGTTTATGGACTAAGCATTTCAAACAATTGAACAGCGGGGTGCCTCCTCAGTGTACATTCTCTCAACTTCTTATGAAAGTGCACGTTACCTCTGACACGCCCCCAAGAGCCATGGGGTACTTGGAACCGGGCTACAGTACTGCTGGGTAATCACGGGAGTCAAAACCCGGCTCTGTGACCCTGGCGATCTCAATAATAAGTCGGGAGTTAAGGTTTTGGGGGTTGTAGTGAGACGATCGACAGGGTAGGGGGTACTCAGGTACCGGGACTGATGACTACTTGGATGGAGGATCACGGCTGGTCGGTTCCTGGTTCCGTGCCCTGGACCCTCTGTGGCGGGGATGGTGGGGAAATGATGATGATGGTGGCGGGAGAAAGGAATGTCATCGTGATCCCACCTGTGGTGCCTGGTAAGTTAGATACCAGCGCTGCAGGCCGGCCGCTGAGGTGATGTGATGCAACTTGGTTGTTACAGCTCCCCACAGTGGAGCATTACCTCAGGGCAGGGGGATGGATGAGGGGAGTCATGGTAGCGTCTATGTTGTGAATGCTGTGAGCAACAGCGGTGAAACAGACACACACACAATAGTCTTTATTTCGGTACCTTTTACTGATGTCCGGTAACAGGTACAGTTCAGGAAGGTAACCAGGTCCTCGGTGCAATTTGGGACTTTCACCTTGGAGAGTTGTGAGGCCTCGTTTGTCACTGTGTACGGTGGTTTGGGGTAAGCTCTGCCTATAACTGAACTCACCGCTCCTTCTCCCTCTCAGGGTGTTACTCTGTAACCAACTATGAGGACCTCCTGTGGGAACCCCTATTCTCCTTCTGGGCCCTTGATCCTGTGCTTGGTCAGGTTTGAGTGTCTCTTAGCTTGTTACCTCAGGGGGATCAGTTCCTCCTGGTCCTTCCGGGCTTTTCCTGCTGCAATGAATGCTTAGCAGAGTCGGACTCTGGTGTTCCGGGTGAGCTAAAGGGAAGCTTGGTCTGTTCCCTTCTTTCTTTCTCCTACTTCCTCCACTGGCCTCTGACCCTCTCCCTAGGGTGCAGCACAGCTGGTCAGTGTTCCCTGGGCCTGGCTTGATCCCAGCGACCAGCTCCTTCACTGCTGCTCTCTCAACTGAAACTAATTACTAACTGGAACTAACTGACTCCTCCCCTCAAGCCTGGATCTTTTATAGGGGGACTGGCTTAAGGCAGCCAGTAGAGCTCCCCCTCCAGGTCTGGGGTGGAAGGTGCTGTTTGCTGTGTGTACCAAAGTGTAAATCCCTCCTTGCAGTGGTGGGTCCAGGGATTGCCTGGCAGGGGTGCCACATTCCCCCCTAGTTAACTTCAGTCCTCCAGGACTGAAACATTTTTATCAAACATAACATAAATATTTACATTTAAATTTGAACAGAGTCTCCAATAAAAATTACAAAAACCAGGGAAAAATGCGAAAAACAGGTAATCAGTCCATACAATGCTAGTCCATCTGCTGCAGGCTGTTTAAATTATTTTTGCCACCACCAGTCCTGTGGTTATGGTCCATTTTTAAAATTAGAAAAAGCAAATTCAAAAATTCCAACAGGTAAAGTTTCTGTAGGTTTCAAAGTTAAAAGTTACACAACAACAAACACTATGGGTGCATAGGAATCGTAGGTACTGCAGGGGCCTCTAATGGGTCATAAGCGTTGTTGGCCTCCTGGCCCTGGGGTCACCTATTGGCCAAGATTTTGCTCTTCCTAGACAGCTCCTTACGCCAACTCCACTCACCCCTCTGATGTTGTGTACCTGGTTTTGGTTGTTTTAGCCTACTCTTCACCCTTTTCTGTACACTGACATTGGTTACATATTTGCATTTTAAACATATTTACATTTTTCCTATGTTTTGCACTCTATTGTCTGTACCTTAGTGGTGTTTGATCCAAGTTACTACGTGTTGACCTACCTAAAACTGGTATTCCACTAGTGTGTAAGCTTGGTGTAGACTGAACGCTACTTACTGACCCATGTGTTGATCTGCGTAACACAGGTATACCTGAGTGTCTTCTTGTTCTCACAGTGGGAATGGCAGGTACACCGATTGCAGGATTCTCTGGTTCCGGTACAACGGGTGGGTCTTCTTCTCTTGGCGTTTCTTCTGGTGGTTGTGGGAACATCAACACGGGTATTAGTGGTAGTAGGCCGTTGGGGTGCAGGACTGAGAGCGTGGAATAATTGACAGACACACAGTATATAGTCTACTTTACCTTTACTGGTAGTTGAAGGTTCAGACCAGGACACTGATCACAGATGATGTTGTGAATCTGGACGGCCTGGAAGCAAGTTTGGGATCTCCTCACCAAGTGAGTTCTGAAGCCTCCCTGCTGCACTCCTCTTTGCTTGGCCTGGCTGCCTGTAGCTAAGCTGCGACCCTCACTTCCTGCTGGTAAGTCTCTCACCGGTATGGCAGGCAGCCTGAGCCCTTTTTTGCTACCATTCCTCTGGCGGCTGTCCCTGAGCTCTCAGGTGCTGCTGTGCCTCTAGGTGCATGGATGTGGCTGGGAGAGGTGGAGTCTCCCGTCCTTCGGTTTTGGCTACTGGGTCTTTAGTACCCGGGCAACCTTGGACTCCGGTGTCTGTTTCTGGTGCTCTGCTCTGGGGTGAGCCGGCAACTGGCTCTGCTCCCCAAGCCCTCTTCTCTCCTTCCTCAGAACCCCTCCTATGGGTCCCTCACGCTTGCTGCTCTCTATCCTGCGATGAGCTCCTCTGGCTCCAGTCTCCAGGATGTCCGCACTATTCTTCCTCTCAGACTGACTACTCTCTTCAACTGAACTGGAAAACTAAACTGTCTAACTCCACCGTCAGACCAGAATTTATAGGGGAGCTCCCCTGAACCCTGGTCTCAAGCTCCCCCTTCAGGTCTGGAGTTGGGGAAAATGTTGTGACTCACCCAGGCAGGGGTACTCAGATCTGGGTGTAGATTTGGGGTGTTGTCACTGGTGGTCGGTGCCTGAGTCTGTGGCCCTGGTGGTCACTGAAAAAGGGTTGAAATAAAATGATAAAATGGATTGTTTGTGATGCCACCTGCAGTTTCTAATGATAACACCAGCGCTGCTGTCAGACCTCCGAAGATGATGGTCTTGCTCCCTGCAGGTAGAGCAGGATTCCTGGGGCAGAGTTGCTGCTGTGCTGGTTGTCGTGGTAGCAGCACTGTAGTTTAACAGGAATTAGACAAGAGAGGCTTTCTTTGCTCTGCACTGGTAATTACTGGTCACTTGGTAAACGCAGCTCAACAACAGGTTAACAGTCACACACAGTAGCTGGCCTGGGTAGTGATCAATGAATGGGGTGTCTTTATGTGGCTTACGAATATGTCCTTCTAAACTATCCTTTCTCTGTCCTGTTGTGGTGAAGTCTGGTGGGCTTAAAACCTGCCTGGCCTCCTTGTTCCTGTCCTGCTTGGCTTAACGTGGGTAAGAACCCTCTCTGGATTGCCACTACCCCTGTGGCTTTACGGGGGTCCTGGCTGTTAGCGTTAGTGATTCTTGGTGCAGGTGGCCCAGAAGTTAAACTCTCCTGAGACCGACTGGTGTTGGTGGCTTGTAGTTGAACTTGCCCGTACTGCTCCCGGAGCTGGTTCTCTGCTGTGGACTAGGATTTCCCCAGACCTGTCACTGTATGGTCTCCTCCTTCTCTTCCTGGGTCTCCACTCTTTTTCAGTGCCCTGTCTGTGCATCTCCCTGAAGGGTCCTCCTCAGACGTTCTCATACGCTGTTCTTCTCTTGACTATTTCTACTCTCCCACTACTGCCTTCCCGCCTTCCACTACCACTCTTATAACCTCCCCCCGGTACCGGTTACCTAGATAACTGGTTGAACCAATTGGTCCCCTGATGCTAAGTGTGTGTGGATGAGGGTAAAAAGCCACATATCAACCTCTCCTTTCACTGGCCACAGGGATACCATACACGCTGGTCTGGATGCAGTACCCCTTGGTGGCGCACCGACCAGTGGGGCGCCACAGTTGCATACTGTGGGTTTAACTGGTGTGGATACTCCTTCTTGCTTCCAAGCATGTCATCACCCCCCGAAGGAGGCAATTCCATTGTGGCGACCGGACTCCGGGATGCCACACCTGTATTTTGGGAATTCGTCTGGTGGCGTCAGCACTCGTAACACTAGCTGTCTCATTAAAGCTGTGAATCTGTGATAATATTGGCAGTATCGTGAGACAGCGCATGTGAGGAGTGGTGACATCAGAGAGAACAGCATAGTTCAAACTTGCGGGATAGCCCCTTGAGTCTGCAGTGCAGTAATGTTTGTTTTTACAATGCTTATCACTTTATCACGCGTGCCTACGTGCCTGCTCTCACAGCATTTGGGGAATGCTTTCTGTGAATGTGACCCCACCATATTGTTGTAAGGCCCTTGTCTATGATATGTTGTTCGATACTTCTTCTAAACCAGATTTTGAGAATCTGAATCAAAATCTGGACACCTATCCTGAATCCAGCAAAGTTGGAAGGCCACTTTACACACACAGATATCTGTGTCCAACTTCTGAACAGATCTCTGGTTGCAGTGAATCATGGACACATTGCTCCATTTGTACACAGCCACAAAATGGAACAATGTGTCCATGATTTCACTGCAACCAGAGATCTGTTCAGAAGTTGGACACAGATATCTGTGTGTGTAAAGTGGCCTTGAGAGTTCAGAAGTGCTGTGCCAACATGTTTTTTCTTCCTTGCAGATTTGGTGCAAATTTTGTGGCAGAAAACAGAAATCTGAACCACATGTGCAAGGAAAAAAATCAACATTGGTACAGCATGTCTGACCTGTCATAGACTTTGCTGGCTTCAGGATAGACAGATTTTGATGCAGATACTCAAAATCTGCAGCAAAAAAGCATCCAACAATGCACCATGGTAACAGGGCATAAGAGGGTCCAGGGAGAGCCGCAGTTGTAGTGAAAGGACTGGAATATTCTTCTTGCCCTGGTTATGTTCATAAAGACTTCTAGGGCCAGGGTGGCCCGCTATAGTCCTCAAGATCTGAAAAGAGTGCAAGTTTTCGTTAGCATTACACAGGTGCTGATTTCATCACCTGAAGTAAATTCTGAAAATAAGCATTGATTGCAGCCATTGAGGACTGCACTTGGCCAGCCCTGTTGTACAGAAATGTGTGTAGTATCCATAAAGGTACCTTTACACGCCACCACTGTGCCTAGCAACAGGTATCCACCGCACGTGCACCGCACGTTTTTAATGGTGGATACCGATCGCCGATACCGCATGTACACGCCGCCATTGCATTGTCAACTGAAGGTATCTTTGTTCCCCGGAAGTTCTGACAGATCCTGCGGGTAACTGCCTGTTGAATACCTTCGCTGCTTCACACGTCGCTACCACAAAGGAATATGGGCATACATCTTTCGCGCCGCAAGTACATAGGCGTGACAGAGTTGTGTATTCCGTGACGCTAATACGCTGATTGGACAACGCAATAGCATCATGATTGGGCAGCCTGCGCAGGAAGGCTGGCTAATACATGACACCATTCCAATTGTGGAGTGTGAATGGACAGCTCTTTAATTATGGTGCCCTGAGAAGGGACAACCAATCGTAACACAGTAGCCCCCACCAATGATCGCTGATGGGGCGTGGTATCAATGACGCTGTGGCACGCCCATGGGAATTTACTAGGCGACGCAAATTCCATCCCTGTGCCCCACTACCATGGCAATTGTGCCTTTGTGTTGCCTTCAGTTTTTGAGCACAGCTCAGAATCAGGTATCTGAGTCAACTGCAGGACACCGGAGGAATTTCCCTATTTACACGCCGCCATTTCGTAGCAATTTCATGGCAACAGGCACAAATATCCCCATTGCCAGGCGTGTAAAAGGGCCCTAATGGTTGTGACCCGCCCCAGGATCGTGGGGTATGGTTCCAGGCATTGAATTACCCTGACCACCTTGAGTGGCCCTGGTGGTCACTGAAAAGAGTCAATGAAAAATAAAAAAAATGATCGAAATAGTTTGTGATGCCACCCAGGGCTCCGGTAATGTTAATGGTTACACTCCCCGTAGGTGGAGCAGTATCTCCGGGTCAGTAATGGAAGTTATGGTTGCAGACATACTATGAAGGGAGCGAGATTAGGGGCTGCAATAACAGTCACACAGGGACGCAGCTACACCAGTCCTTGTCACTTGTCCTTCTTCCTACTGCGGTCGGCAGCTCCTCAGGCAGAGGTAGTAAAGGACACCATACAGTCTTTTTACTCTGTACAAGTTTACTGGCAGATCTTCAATAACACAGTTTTTTCGGGTCTGCCTGGCCTAGGTAGTCACTGGGAATCAGGATGCTTTACTCAGGACCCTTGGTGGTATGCCTTCTGTTCTTGTCCAACCCCTTCTTGCGCTTTCTCCTGTCTCCAACAGCGCTCCCGCGCGCAGAGCCTGAAGCCATCTCCCACGGATCTATCTGCGGTGGACTCTTATCCGGGTCCCCCAGACCCTATATAGTGCTTTTTTCTGGATGCGCCGGGGGTCAGCCGCGACTTCCTCTAGAAGCTCGGGCCTCCAGTTCGACGGCTCGGGACTAGACACCCGCAGAGCCGGTCCTCTGTCTCAAGACAGATCTCTCCAGTCGGTAGACGTACCGGATCCGAATTCAGGAGCACCGCACTACCTGGTGCCCTTAGGATCCCCTTCCTTCCTGACGGCTTCTCCACTGTTCCGCACTTCTCACTCCCCAATGGAGCTCTATGACTGGCCTAACTCTCCTCCCACCCACACGCTTTTCTACCCTGTCACACCTCCCATGGAACTGGGTCTTCCCTACAGCAGGTCCACCCACAGTCCCCTACTAGGGTGTGTGGATGTGTGTTATGAGGGTCCTTTGTGCAACATCCCAATTCCCTAGTCACAGGAATATTGTACACTCTTTTATGGGTGCAGTACACCTACGTGGCATCCTGACCTGTGGGGCACCACATTCCCCCTTGGTTAAACTCAATTGTCCACGAGTGACCATACCCGGTACAGACTAAAATTTTACATTTTTATAAACATGCAAACAACATTACTCAGTGCTTTTATTCCCTTACGGGAATTGTACTTTATCGTTACCGGGTCAACGGGACCAACAATGTGAAAAAATCAAAAAACACAATACCGGCCAAAACAGAGCCGAGTGGCAATACAGTCCTGGTGATCATTGTCCTTCACTCTCAGCAGTGTCCTGTTAACCACTGGGCTGTTGAAATAGCACACACACTTTGCTGAGTCCATCGCTTAACGGGTTCAGTCCAGGTTCAACATATTAAACAGTTCACGAAGTGTCCATCATAGTCATTTAGAACAGAAGTATAACTATATACACCGGGTTTTCACTTACTACTCTACCACTTTATAAACCTGCAGAGAATACCACCCCCTGGGACCAAGGTGTCACGCATAGTTCACCTTATCATGACGATATAAGTCTCTGTCCGTGTGCCCTTTGGGGAGGTGTGCTTCAACGTCTTGTTGATAATGAAAATCTCCTCCAAAAGCCCCGGATCCTGGATGAAACCCCACCCGTTATCCAAGTTAAATGCCACCACAGTACCTGATTTACGGTTTTCTTGCGAAACTGGTGGCATCCCTCGGGCTCGGTTCCTTGTCAGGAGGTTCTCTTGTTCCTGGGCCCACCACCCTGCGCGTCGGCGCTGCCTCTCAACCTGGTCGGCCAGGAACTTCTGTTGGGCATAGTCAGGCTGCTCTGGGGCTGAAAGTGGAGCACGTTCAGTGCACGGTCGATGGTGGTGACGATCTCACCATAGAGCACGGGGCCCGGATGCCCCGACTTCCGCGTCGCTGTCGGTCTCATCCTCCTTGCGTTCCTCCTCCACGGGATACAGCTGGCACTCTCAGCCTCCACCACCATGTCGGACTCTCCAGCAGGGACCTCCAGGACGTCCTCCTCAAGCTTTGCTGGCTCCTCTGGGTCTTCCAGCTCATCTCCGGTCACCTCACCAAGGCCCGGCACTTCGAGGAGCCCTGTAATTTTAATTACCAGGCAAGTTAAAACAAGGAAGCTGCAGGTGTTGGCCTATAGCTGTCTGCTTTATATGCGCAGAGAATCAAAAATATGGCAGACCTCTACACATTTTAATTTAATTATTTATTTTTACACCTGTATGATGGCAGGTTTGTTGCCAATACACTAATGTATATAGCAACCAATCACAGATGCGGACTCGATGGGTGGGGAAGCAACAGTCAATCACAGACACTCCCAGAAAGTGGGCATCTATGATTGGTTATTGGAGCTAATGCAGTTAATAAAGATGAAGGTAATGAACTGACCTCAAAGTGAGTGTGCCGGCAGTGACAGAGACTGGTAAGTATGATTCTTCCCATTTTGCTTCCTTTTGTAAGCTCCTTAGTCACCATTTCATAACTGTAAAGTTCAGGTCCCCATAGACTTATATGGGGCTCGAAGTTTGTGCTCAAGTTCGGGTCAAGTCTGGTCCTGAACCAACACTTTAAAAAAAAGTCCAGCTGTATCTACCGAACCCGAACAACTACAGATTCAGCCATCTCTACTCACTACCTTCACACTCAAATCCACTCATACTGTGACCTCACCTATCCTCTGACTCGCTCCCCATACTGTGTTTTCATCCATTCCCCCTTACTCCTCATACTCTGTCCATGCCCCCCTCACTCATCATACTGTGTTCGCACCCATGCCTTTCTCGATCCCCGTACTTTGACAGTACTCATCCCTCTCATTCTCATACTGTGTCTGCACTCATTCCTCTCTTGCTCCTACACTGTTTCTACACCCATTTGGTGACCTTACAGGTTCCCTGTAAAAGGTACTACCCCTGAGAAATGTATCACATAGATAATCATAACTAAAACACTACTACATTTTTTTTCTGTGCTGGAGTGGTGCTTTAAATTTATGTCCCTTGCCTCTGGTACTATACTTACATTACACCGGCTTCATCCTTTTTTGGCTCAGCTCTGATCCTAGAGCGTCATCTTGTGCTTGTAACTTCTGTCTGGCCAAAAGTCAGAAGTTACGTCAGATGCCCTCAATGCAACTCTATAAGAGCCCGAGGATCTCACAATGTTGTACTTATCTGTGACCTTTGGCTTGCTCAATGTAACGCTGTAGCTGGTGGTAGGTCACAAATCATCAGAATCCAACCATTATGAAGTTGGAAGCAGATGAAGAAGGCAGCATGTTTTTAAATGGTCTGCTCAGGCACTATTCAAGTATAATAGTAGTATCATACTGAAAAATGACCTGACAGTGTCCATTTGAGCTTCATGCGTATTCACTGCACTGATCGGCAAAAGCCAATCACAGATGCTCACTCTCTGTGAGAGCGTTTGTGATTGGCTGTTGCAATCAGGCTGCATTTCCACAATGTGGACGGTGATTGTGATTAGTTGCCCTACACATTAATGTAAGGCAACAAACCTGCTGTCATAGTGTGTTAATAAATAATTAATAAAAAAAAAAAAACACATATAGTCCCTGAAAAAGGTTATGTCGCTTATCCATGTTATGTAAATAAAAGCTTATAACCTGACGTTAAATTCATCCATTGGTTTATAAATTACTCTTTTGAATGCTGAAACCCTCCCAAATGTGGTTTAGGTTAAGAAAATAAATTAGCATCAATGCTGAAATATTGATCATTTAATGAACACACTGGTCAGATTTTGGCAAGACAAAGGTTTTGGCGCCCACTGAAAGTAATGTGATATTCAAACAAATAATTAACTTAAAATGCAAATATACAGTATGTTGCAGAACATTGGTGAATGAAGTTGTGGTGCTATTAGAGTCATATTTAATATTTTGTGTGACTTTAATGAGCTTGAAAGACTGCATCCATGCAGTTCAACAATGATTCATGCAATTTATTACTGGAGTCATCAGGAATAGCAAAGAATGCAGTCTTAGGGCCCTTTCACATCAGCGTTTTTTTGAAATTTGCGGCAGATGCGGTGAAAAAAACGCATCTGCCGCAATTGCCGCATAACTGATACACTTGCGGCGCGGTTGCGGTAATCCCCATAGAAAGTATAGGGGGACTTGCGGCAGGTGCGGCAAGTGCGGTTTGCACTTGCGGCAGGTGCGGCCGCGAAAAAAACCGCGGTCAGCCGCGTTTTTTTCCCGGCCGCACCTGCCGCAAGTGCAAAACCGCACTTGCCGCACCTGACGCAAGTCCCCCTATACTTTCTATGGGGATTACCGCAACCGCGCCGCAAGTGTATCGGTTATGCGGCAATTGCGGCAGATGCGGTTTTTTCACCGCATCTGCCGCAAATTTCAAATAACGCTGATGTGAAAGGGCCCTTACATGCCTCCCAGAGTTTATTTACATTCTTTGGTTTTATCTTCCAAGCTTCCTCTTTCATCCTACCCCAAACATGCTCAATGATGTTCATGTCTGGTCACTGGGCTGGCCAGTCCTTGAGCACCTTGATCTTTTTTGCCTGGAGGAACTTTGTTGTAGAGATGAATATATGAGATGGAACACCATCCTGCTGCAGAATTTGACCCCTTTTCTGATTTGGAATGTAAGAGGTAGCTAATACTTCTTGATATTTTAGGCTATTGATATTTCCTTCCACCTTGCAAATGTTTCTCACACCCCCATTACTGAATGTAACCACAGACCATGATCTTTCCACCACAAAATTTGGATCCATATGGGCTCCAGTAGGTCTCCTGCAGTATTTGTGGCGACTGTGGTGTAATTCTACTGAAGATTCATCAGAGAAATACACCTTTTGCCACTTTTCCAGCATCCATCTGTTTAGCAGGTTGTGGGATTTTGCAAATGCCACATGGTTTTTTATCTGCCTTTTGTTTAGTGCTGGCTTCTGGGCACTGGTTCGACCATGGAGGCCATTTCGAAACAGAATCCTACAAACTACTTTACACAGGGACTTGAGGTGACCAGGCCGGTTGGAGCTCTACTGCAGTGGAAGAGGAGCTTGCTTTGGATTTTCTAACTAACAAACGTATGTTCCTTCCTGAGCAGTTGTCTTGCTGAGTCTGCTGGACCTGGGCTTGTCAAACACATCTCCAGTCTCTTAAAATCTTTTTTTAATTCTTTGTACTTGACGCTGAGACACATTAAAAGTGCTATCAACCTCTGCAGTGGATCTGGTCTTTAGCCTCTTGGATTTTTGGCATGTTGTCAGAGCTCAAGTTGTAGTTCAAGTGAAGGTCTGGGGTGCGGGGTTTCTTTTTATACACAATTAACCCATCATTTATGGAGCACAGGTGAGTATGTAAACTAGGATTGGGTGCATTTTATGACCAAGTGACAAAACCTTTGTCTTGACAAAATCTGACCATTCTGTGATAATTAAATAATCAATATTTCAGCATTGATGCCATTTTATTTTCTTAACCTAAACCACATTTGGGAGGGTTTCAGCTTTCAAAAGAGTAATTTATAAAACCAATGGATGAATTTAATGTCAGGTTATAAACTTTTATTTAAATAACATGGATAAGCAACATAACTTTTGTCAGGGATTGTAGGGCTTCACTGTACTTTTCATTCTAGCACAGATAAAGTGGACAGCTGCTAGCTGCCACCTTTAGGTGCCTAATGTACCTTGAGTGGCAAAAAAGCATAGGACTTTGCCCTATTTTTAATTACTAGCCAAGATAAAACTAGGCAGCTGGGGCTGGTATTCTCAGTGAGGTGAGGGACCATTGTTTTAGGGCCTTCCACGCTAAAGAATACCAGCCCGCAGCTGACCCTGAAAATGGCACATTCTTTCATAGCCTCATTTTCAGGAACTTCATCCGGTTCTTTCAGTGGCCCTGGTGGTGGTGGCATGCTGGGTAATATGGGGTTAATGCTAGCTTTGTATTGCCAGCTGGTATTAAGCCCAAGATTCTTAATGTCAGGCCAATGTTAGACCCTGCCATTAAGAATCTCAAATACATATTAAAGAAGACACAACACAAATAGAAAAACATTTTAATAGAAATAAAAACACAAAGACATACCTGGATGTCATCTTTATTAACACCGCATACTCATCCTCGATCCTCTGTGATGTCTTCTCTCCACTGGCCATCCCACACTCTCAGCTCTGCTTCATCGGAGGCGGCAGTGAAGAACAAAGTTTCCTAACAACCAGGGCCTTTACAGAAATGGGGTAAAGCACTTGGAAATGAGCCTACAAAAGAATGTGTCATTTTCAAGGGCGGCTGCGGGCTGGTATTCATTAGCATGGGGGGTCTAAAACAATGAGCCCTCACTCCACTGAGAATATCAGCCCCCCAGTTGTCTACTTTAACCTTGGCTTGCAATTAAAAATAGGACAAAGCCCTACACATTTTTTTTTCCAGCCAAGGTAAAATTAGGCAGCTGAGAGTGGTAGCTAGCAGCTGTTCGCTTTATCTGTGCTAGATTGAAAAATACAGCAAAGCCCTGTGCATTTTTCTTAAATTATTTCTTTAACAATGATGGCAGATTGGTTGCCGTACACTAATGTGTAGGGCAACCAGGCACAGTCACCATCCAGATTGTGGAAATACAGTCTAATTTCAACAGCCAATCACAGACGTTCTCTTAGTAAATGAGCAAGTGTGATTGGCTGTTGCTGGTCAGTGCAGTCAATATGCTTGAAGCTTAATGGGTGGCCCCAGAAGCAAGCAGTGGGATACTGGTAAGCTCAATCTAACTATCCTAGCATCTATCTATCCTATCATATATTATCTATCTATCTATCTATCTATCTATCTATCTAATCTATCTATCTCTATCTCTCTATCTCTATCTATCTATCTATCTATCTATTTCTATCTATCTATCTAAAAAAAGAATAAATCGGGCAGCACTATCAACGAAAATTCACAGGTGCAAAACCTGGAGGGCAGTGTCCAAACCCCCACGTAATACAAAAGAAAAAAACAGATAGCACTCCAAAAATAAATGGTGAAAAAGTGAATACTTACTGATCCATGGCAACTTCTCAACGTTGACTCGTCTTTGGCTAGGGTCACATATTCCATGCGTTTTTTTGGTGCCTTAAAAATAAGCATGCGTTTTTCCATGCTTTTTTTACATTTCTGCATGTGTTTTTTAAGGTGTTTTTTGACACCCTGCGTTTTTCCATGCATTTTTGAATCAGCACCAAAAAATACTGCAAGCTGCGTTTTTTGGTGCGTTTTTAAAAACGCATGCGTTTTTGTAACATGGGGCCCTATGTGAAACGCATGCGTTTTTGCATGCAATTTTCAAGGCAGCTCCTCACTTAAGTGCAAAAACTCATGCCAAAAACGCATGGCACTTTAGGCATGCGTTTTTGCTTTTGGGGCATGTGTTTTTGCTATTGGGGCATGTGTTTTTGCATGGGGGCCTATGGGTGCGTTTTTACATGCGTTTTTAGAAAATTCAGGTCTCAAAAAAAGCAAATGAAATATGCATGTGTGACCCTAGCCTTTGTTAAGATTTGTCAAGATAGATATCTATCTGTCTGTCTATCTTTTCTGGCATTTTACAGCATGGAAATGACCATGCTAAAATTGCTGTCCGAGTGCTGTGCGATGTTTTTGTCGCACCGATACACTTGCATTGGTGGACACTTTGAGATCCGCAGCTTAGGGCACCATGCTATGATTTTTTTTCTCAACCTGTTCCTCGCTGAGGAAAAGCTGGCAAATATGCATGCCCTATTTTTTAACATTGGGGCGAGTGCAATCCGATGTTTTATTGGATTGCACTCACCGAGATTTTCCACAGATGAAAACACACCCAAAGCCAAAGAATGCCAGGAGGAATAAAGTTAATTTTCCCTTGGTAGCTTGGCTTTCAGTGTGGCTGCTTCACAGCATTGGAATGCTATTAACCTGCAGATTACCTCTATATCTGCAGGTTGATAGTGCGACATAACAGACCCCTTTAAAAATGTATGCATATCGTAAATTTAGAGATAAACATTCCTTTTTAAACACATTTGAGACCATTATTTTGAAAATAATATTGGGTTTTCCTAAGACTCATTTATGTTTTAACAATAATGAGAAAAATATTTTTGTGCTCAATTATTGAGAATTTACACTGCTTTGGTAAAATACTTAACGTTACCAAAGCTAAAAAATATGGATACGATTTGTGGTCTTTTACCTCCCACTACTTGTCAACTGCTATTAAATTGTAATAACATGTATATGTATTTCCTTCTTGAAAGTTCTGCAATTTAGGTTAAAATGATGTAATTTTCAAACAATAATATAAGATATTTGATAGCATTTCAAATAAATCACTATAGGAAACAACCATATCACTATGGTGGACAAGAGGTTTTTTAGCTAGGGTCAGCTTTTTTTGTTTCTGCTAAAAAGCTTTATCTTTCAACACAATGACATAAACTGTCTCCGCTTACTTGGAAATATGGCTCCAAATTATGTAGACATATGCAAGTATTTGTTATTGGAAACAACTAATAAAAAAACATGGGTTTAGCTTCACATTTCAAGGAGTGTGTCTTTTGGTCACCTATTTTAAACAATACTATAATTAGAGATGAGCGAACCTTTCTTGATGTTCGCCAATTTCAAATTCAGCACGAACATGGCAGATTCAGTTCGGGATGGGAAATCCGAGCAATGTTTGGAAAATAGGGTTGATATTTAAAGGGAACCTGTCACCTCTATCTTACTACTAACTGTCCCTGCACCTTCCTAGCTGTTCCCTAACCATCCCTGTCTCACCTAAAAGTGCACTATAAAGAGTAAGAAAAAGACTTCTATAGTTACGTGCAGTCTACATTCATAGTCTGCAGTGGGTGGGCTCTCTCCTGGCTTGCTCTCAGCACACTCCTATGGGCGTCATTATTCCTTCTTCTGTCCTTCCTCTATTTGAAATTCCCGACTCTTCTGATGATGATGTGCCAAGCCGGAAAGTCATATCTGACCCGGTGCATTGTGGGGACTGATCACGTTGTACGGGCTGGCTCCAACGCATGCGCATATTGAAGCCAGCCTGTTCCATGTGATCAGCCCCCACAATGCACCAAGCTGGATATGACGTTCCGTCTTGACGCATCATCAGAAGAGGCGGGAATTTCAAATAGAGGAAGGACAGAAGAAGGAATAATGTGCTGAGAGCAAGTCAGGAGGGGAGAATGGAGCCCCGAAGCCCACCCACCGCATACTATGAATGTAGACTGCACGTTACTATGTAAAACTTTTTCTTACTCTTTACAGGGCACTCTTAGGTGAGACAGGGATGGTTAGGGATCAGCTAGGAAGGTACATAGACAGGTAGTGGTAAGATAGGGGGGTAAATTTAGGTGATAGGTTCCCTTTAAAATGGCCCTAAAACTTCTCTGTTTGTTTGGGGCCAAAACGCTCGCCGGAAGACCCGCTGGCTGGGGGAATGATTACCAGGCATCAGGTCTACTGGCTTGTATCAAGCTGTAGAGTTTTTTGAAGCTTTAAATTATTTTTTTTAATTTCCTGGAGGTTGCAGGTGTTTTGACAACTGCAAGGTGTAAGTTTTGGAAACAGTGTCCGAGGTGGAAGCAGCAGTGTAGGCCATGAATCTTATAATGTCCTTAAAACATCTCTTTAAGAAAGCTTAATATTTTTTAGTGAATTGTTTTCCAATATTTTATTTTTATTATTATTGTTGTTTTTTATTTTTTTGGGAGGGGAAAGCAAACCATTATTATTGCAGAGTGTCAACGATGTGTGAGGCCATCTTCTACACTTATGTGATAACATTTCATATATAAATAGCATATGGCCATTACATACTTGACGCATATGTTCTTATAGGTCGGCTCATGTTCACACTCAAGAAACACCATACTATGGATATTGCTTCTTGAAAATGTGTAATCACTATTTAATGTCATTCCGTACGTTTACTATACACATTTTTTGGCAAGTGCACAACTGTGTTATTATAAATATAATTTGAACTTGTTCTTGCATTGTTGCAGTGCAGTGCCCACTAGCTTTATTCATTAGCATTCCCGATGAATTGGCGACCTGAATAAAGTTATTTGTCTTCATGATAATGTTTCCTACAAATATGTCAGTCTTCAATAATCACTGCACCTTATACCCACACAAGCCAGTTTTTACTTTGTGGCTTGGGGAATTGGTTGTGTGAGTGATGTTACATCTGCAGCCCACCTTATTGAAGGATTAATGATGTCAGCTAGGCAACAAAGCAGTGCAAACAGTAATATCTTGGCGTGAGTAATTGTGTCTCAGTCCTGGCAGAAGAAGAGGCAGGTCTATAGGAAAAGCAAACTGGTGTCACTCACCGCGAAGTTCAGCGAGTCCGCATCATATTACTGCAGGCCAAACCTGTATGCTACGCTATGTGCTACACCATGTTTCACTTGCTACCATGTGCTGGCATTATGCATTTTGGCAATGAATCCCCTGCAAGAGATGATTGATTTGGAGGAGGTAATCTACTTCACTACACCAGGGGTGGAGGGTGCATCAAACCCAGACCTGGAGCAGCATGTACCAGAGTACAACAACATGGACACATATGTGTCCTGGAGCATCACCGTGCTACCCACTTTGAGCCTCTTCTGCAGCAACATGCTGATACAATGCTGAACCAGAAGAGGACCTGAGCTCAAAGTCAGGAGGTGACCCATTCCTCATGCCATCTGGGAGCACCACATATCACACTACAGAGGACCTTGCAGCATGCCTGGCTGTATTCAACCTGCAGCCAGTGTCACTGCTACTGGATCACCAATATCACCAGGACCAGGAGTATAATGTGGAGCCCTAGGAGGAAGTTGAGGAGGGGGCTGAGGTAGAAAAGGCAGGAAACCCAGTTATCCAACCATGTGTATCAACCCCGCCAGAGGCCTTCAACTGGGATAATGCCTGATGGTCTGAGGTATGAAAATACAAGACACACTCCAATAGAACAGAGCTGGCCAACTGCAGTTCTCTAGGGCCAAAAACAGTGCATTTTTCAGGATTTCCTTAGCATTGCACAAGGTGCTGGAATCAGGTGATGAAATCAGCACCAGTGCAATGATAAGGAAATCCTGAAAATTTGCACTGTTTTCAAACTTTGAGGACTGTAGTTGGCCACCCCTGACCTAGAGGTCTCTGTGAAAGTAGCCAGGAATCAAGAGGAATCTTTGAGCCCTGTTATTACAACTGCAACTCTTCCTGGACCATTTTAGGCCCTGTGGAACACATTGCATTGATCAAAGCTTTTTTGATGGAGATTTTCAGAATCTGCTTCAATATCTGTATGTCTACCCTGACATGCTGTGCCTCCGTTGTTTTTTTTTACCTTGCACACGTGGTTCAGATTTCTTTTTTCTGCCCCAAAATCTGCACCAAATTTGCAAGGATAAAAAAAAAAAAAAACACATTGTCACAACACTTCTGAACTCTTCAACTTTGCTGACTTCAGGATAGACATGAAGATTTTGATGCAGAATTTCAAAATCTGCTTCAAAAGAAGCAGAAAAACATGTACTGTGAACACGAGGCCTTACAACTATATGGTGGGGTCATGTTCACAGAAAGAATCCCCCATATGCTGTGAAAGCAGGCACGCATGAGAATGTGACAAACCTTGCCATCACAAACATTACTGCACTTCAGACTCGATGTGTCACACAGGGGCTATCCCACAATTTTGAACTATACTACACACCCTGCCATCACCGCTCCTCACATGCTCTGTCTCATGATACCGACGGCAGTGGTGGACCTATGACCCCGGGGGCCCTGGTGCAGCCGGTCATGAGAAGCGGGAGGAGGGGTGGGGGAATGGCCATGGTGCAGTCGGGGGGTAGTGCCATCGGCGAGCACCGGGGGGGGGGGGGTGCTGGCGGCCGTCAGCGAGGAACGGGGGGGAGGTTCGGAGCTGGCGGCCATCGGCGAGGACCGGGGGGAGGGGGTGGTATGCTGGCAGACGTCGGCTCTCCTACCTGCGAGCGGGCATATGGGAGCCGGGATCCTGGTGGACGGGACGGCAGAGGAGAGGAAGGGCGGGATCAGGCATGGGAAGCAGGAAGCTTCCCTTGCCTGACCCTCCTCTGGCATCGGGTTACGGGGGTCAGCTGGGGGCCCCCCTGCAGGCTTTAGGAGCCCCCTAGCCGGTTGAGGCCCTGGTGCAGCTGCACCAGCTGCACCACAGTAGGTCCGCCCCTGACCGACGGGATGTATCCATTATGTCTCAATTCTCATAAGACAGCTAGTGTTAGGCTAGGGTGGAGCTAAAGGAGCGCGTTGTGATGGGATCGGCGCCATTATTAGATGTGTGCACGGCGATGTTACGTGGCATAATATGATTGGATGGGGGCCGTAATAAATAGCCCACTGACACTCATTGTAACCACGCCCCCCGGAAGAAGCGAGGTGCGAAACGGACGTAGGGGAGAAGGGACCTCATTACAGCACAGCGGTTGCATCAGTGAGGGAATTGATGCGTCAATATAAGAATAATTTATATAAAAAAAACAAAATTTGGTGGACCAAAACGTCTTTGGAGAGTTATGTATCCCAAAAAATTGTACCACGAGGATTGAGGGTTAATACTTTTCCCACTTTTGAAATGGAGGAAGATGATTTGGTGAAAAAATGGATGTTAACTGCAGCTAATTGTTCTTTAGAATTTATTAAAATCATCATAGAAAAGAATACAATTAGTTTGGCTAAGTTGGATGAACAGTTAGAAAAAACAATGGATCTTATTAAAAAAGATTCATCACCAGATATTGTTCAGAAGTGGTTGGAGGAAATGGATAAAGATCTGCAAAAATGGGAACATGACATTAGTTCCGTTAAATAAAGAAAGTTCAAGAGAGATCTTGCAGATTATGAAAACAATAGGATTTTCAGATGGCAAAATCGTAATGTTATGCAAAATGATCAGTCCAAGCAGAGTGTGTCAGTGAGTTCAACTACTACTGTGGACACAGATGTTGAACGGGAATTGAGACAGCCGAGGTTCAAGAGGTTTTATGGTCGAAAAAGGAAAAACGTCATGGACAGAAATGATGGTCCCGGCGATGATCAGAGAAGGGTAATTAATTTATCAAACCATACTTTAACGGTGGAGCAGTTGAAAGTATTGGAGAAAGGATTAACCTTTTCCCCTTCTTGCAATATAGACCCGTTCACGACAATAAAGGACCTCCATCTTTTCGCCCGCAAGATCATCTTGAAGAAGATTCATTTAAAATCTGGATCGAATGGAACGAAATTATCAGAAGAAGAATTGGAAGCTGTAGAAATTCTTGAGTCTCTTGAAAATGAAGATGATGTTACTAAGGTAGGAAAATTCCCTGTACATCTTTGTGGTAAATCACAGAAATTTCCGGCTATAAGTTTGTGCCCGGCAGTTGATGTTTTTACAAAATTGGTCACACTGGATATTGAGAAACTGGATCGATTTAAGGGGAAAAAGAATTTAACACCAGGGGAGGTGAAGGCTTTGGAGGAAATAAAAAAATTGGGATGACATTGTTATTAAACAGGCCGATAAAGGGTGTAACGTGGTGGTATGGCCGTGTTCCCTGTATGAGAAGCAGGCTTTTAAGCTCCTAAATGATGAAACGTGCTATGGAAAATTATATGGTAACCCCCTTTGTGTCTTTAAAAAGGAATTAGTGGATATCATCGAGGATGCTGTCGGTGGAAATGTCATTCCCAAGAAGTTGCTAGATTTTAAGAAGAAATATGAGCCGAAAATCGCGACTTTTTATTTGATCCCCAAGATTCATAAAAATTCGTCAGACCCCCCAGGTAGGCCGATCGTATCGGAAACCAAAGTCTGTGTGAGCCAATTTGTTTAATTTTGGATTATTATTTAAAGCCTCTTGTGATGTCCTTACCCTCCTTTGTGAAAGATACTACATCAGTCCTACAAAAATTGGATCAGATGCATTTAGAGGAGGAGATGATTTTGGTAACGGCTGACATTGAGTCACTATATACCTCTATCCGCCACACTGACGGTTTAAAAGCCGTCAGGTGGTTTCTTTTGACAACTGATATGGAACCAGATCTGATTAATTTTCTCTTAATATTAATGGAATTTGTTCTAACACACAATTTCTTTGTATTTTGTGGGAAGACCTTTTTGCAAAAACAGGGCGTGGCTATGGGGGCCTCGTGTGCCCCAAGCTACGCAAACCTTTTTTTAGGTTTGTGGGAAAGGGAAATTTTTATGGGTGATAGTATTCCTGGTATGGAGAAAGTACATCAATGGATAAGGTATATAGACGACGTGCTGTTTATTTGGGAGGGTAGTGTTGCTGAATTGGAATCCTTGATGGCTAATTTAAACCAAAATGAATTGAACATTAAATTGACGTACAAATGCGGAAGGAAAATAGATTTTCTTGATTTGATGATTGATGTGTTACCTACTGGGGAAATTTCTACTGAGGTATATAGAAAGCCTACTTCAACAAATTCTTTCCTATATGCAGATTCGGCTCATCCTCCCTCAATGATCAATGGTATACCCATTAGTCAATTTTTACGGATAAAAAGATTGTGTTCCAAAGAAGAGTTCTTTCAGCGTCAATCATTAGATCTGAGAGAAAGATTTAGGGCATGTGGCTATGGCCATCGGAGTATAAAACGAGTATTTAATCGAGCTATGGAAACAACAAGAAATGAATTGCTTTATCCTACGGAGAAGAAGAAGAGTTTTAAGGATAATAAGGTACGCTACATCACTACCTATAATAACAGATGGAATGAGTTAAGGAAAATTCTGTTTACACATTGGTCAGTATTACAGACTGACCCTATTCTTAGACAAATTTTACCTGAGAAACCATCTTTGGTAGCTAGGCGTGCACAAAATCTAAAAGATTTGTTAGTGCACAGTCATTATAATCCCAAAAAAAACTCTGATGGAAAAGCCATAATAAGAAAGAATTTTAATGTTTTTATCCCTGTGGTTTATGTAAGGCCTGTGCCAATCTGGTGAAGACAAAAACATTCCATAATCAGGAGGGATCCAAAACTTTTGACATTTTAAAACATCTAACGTGTTCCTCAAAAGGAGTGATTTATGTAGGAGAATGTCCTTGCCAGAAAATGTATGTAGGGTTGACTACAAGGGAGATAAAGGTGAGAACTAGAGAACATTGCCTGGCCATAGAAAAGGCTAAAAAAGAGGATGATATATCTCAATTGAAAACACTTCCAAGGCATTTTAAACAGTTTCACCAAAGTACGGTAATCCTAACCTTTTAAAAATTAGAGCTATCGATCAAATTGATTTGGGTCTGAGAGGAGGAAATTTGGGCCAAAAATTGGCTCAAATAGAAAGCCGCTGGATTTATAGGCTGGGGACCCTAGCTCCCAAGGGACTGAATAAGAGTTTTGGCTTTGGCGCATTTTTATAAAAAGATTGTAGGTGTCATGTGTATACAGTGAGTTTTTTAGTGGTTTTAAGGTCATTGACGTTTTTTAATTTTATGTTATGCCTAATGATGTTTTTATATTATATTTTAGTAAACATGGTCTTCCAGCACACGCATATGATGTCCTATTGGGTCAATGGTTTATCTCTGATGGAACATCTGATGAATAGAAGAAAAGGAAAATGTTTCATAATGTTATATTTTTATATTGTCATATTCATATAGGAACTGATTTACACTAGTTGTTGGTTTTATATACCTAAATTGTCTGGGTTTACATATTTATTTAATATATTTTATTAATTATGAATTTTTGGTAATTTATTGGTTCATTTTGTATATAGGGTAAAATAGCACTTTAGCACTTTAAAATATTAATATAATTATATCTATATGAGATGTATTATTTAGATAGGTTGATGGTGTTGATTAAATCACCTTTTAGATTCTGAATAATAAATCAGGATTAGAGTAGTTATCATTATGTCACTTTATATATATTTATTGATTAGTGCACATGTATAATGAAATTGTATTTATTATTAGCATTAATTATTTAGGGTTATGAATTGTAATATGTTAGATATATATCTAGTTCCTTTGGATATGAATTTCTTAGTATATATGAATTTAGGAGGTAAACATTAATGGTCACGGAGGTTTATTTACATTCTGAGTCTGGGAGGCATCACATGATTAATCATGTGATGGTTTCCATAACAGCAGGGAAGCTTTCTATATCGCCGCTCACAACTCTACTGCGCATGTCCGTAATCGCATTGACGCCCTAGCACGCCTTCACGTGCGGCAGTGACGACTGTGCAATGCACGTCATGCCGTGGGTGGAGCTAAAGGAGCGCGTTGTGATGGGATCGGCGCCATTATTAGATGTGTGCACGGCGATGTTACATGGCATAATATGATTGGATGGGGGCCGTAATAAATAGCCCACTGACACTCATTGTAACCACACACCCCGGAAGAAGAGAGGTGCGAAACGGACGTAGGGGAGAAGGGACCTCTTACAGCACAGCGGTTAATATCAGATACATGCTCCAACTATCTAATAGGATCTGGACGGCTGATTGGGCATTAGATTATATTATTAGCTACTTAGTAATACTACAGGTATTTGCCTAAAAGAGAGTGAGAGTTTACAGGTGGCTACTTAAGATTGAAAGTTCTGGCTTATATATCTAAGAGTCCTTTAGATCCTGCCAATAGTGGACGTAGCAGCGCAGGATGGGTCACTTTCAGACACTCTGCATCAACTGTATCTGTGTGAATGGTGCTCTAGGCAGGCTCAGTGTATGCATGGCTGATCGCCTCCCACATCTTGTTGGTAGAGGTGATATATCAGCCTGCAGCTGGGCTTGCTTCACATATGGGCTCTGACTGCAGCCTGAGAGTGCATTTTGATTCTGCTTTTGGCATACATGGTGAGTTTTTTATGCTGCTTTTTTCTAGTAGTTTTTTGCACAAGTTTTTGATAGGACTGATGAGCATGGGATCCCTTGTCGTGGGTCATCAGCTTAAATGTCTTGGCCATTGCATGAACCAAAATCCCACTTGTAAAAGTTTTTTATTCATCATATAAGAGACTTTTTGCACTTTTTATCTATCCAGGTTGCAGTTGGGCCCTTAGGGGTGCCATTCATCTAGTGGTGCAGAGGTATCGTACTGTGCGACCCATCGCTCAAGCAGCGGCGCAGGATGGGTCACTTTCAGACACTCTGCATCAACTGTATCTGTGTGAATGGTGCTCTAGGCAGGCTCAGTGTATGCATGGCTGATCGCCTCCCACATCTTGTTGGTAGAGGTGATATATCAGCCTGCAGCTGGGCTTGCTTCACATATGGGCTCTGACTGCAGCCTGAGAGTGCATTTTGATTCTGCTTTTGGCATACATGGTGAGCAATAGTGGATGTAACACTAAATTTAAATAGATGCTGCACTATGGTGATAGGATGATTTGTTGAGTGCATTCATGTACTATGTAATATATACTGTCCATGCTGTAATATGATTGGTCCCTTATGAGGGAATGCTCTGTTTAATATTTTTACTATTTTAAATATTGGAAATTATGAAATATAAATAAAGATTTGGAACTTATTTGTATCTTGATATAATTTCTTAAATCATTCCTGGAGAAAAAAGTGCCTCTTTTTTCTGTTGAAGTATATGTCATTTGGAGTGACTACATTTAACAGGGAGTTTATTTTAGGGTCACACTTAAGGCTGAAAAAAGCGCTAAAAACTTTGAAATTCAGCATCAGCACATAATGTTAATGCTACGCGCTTCCAGTGCAACGCTGCCCCATAGAAACCCTCTGTTTACCTTAGTGCACAGGAAATGCTGTCTGCAGCGTTTTCCTGTGCGCTCAGCTAAAAGCGCACGTCCTGCAGCTTTGTGTGGCCGCTGCTAAGGTAAACAGCGGGTTTCTATGGGGCAGCGTTACACTTGCAGCGCATAGTGTTAACGCTATGCACTGCTGCTGAATTTCAAAGTTTTTAGCACTTGCGTCAACCTTAAGTGTGACCCTAGCTTTATGAGCGCTGACACCACTGAGGTTATCTCAGGATTCCCTGCTCTGTGATACCTGCTGTGTAACCTATGACAACTTCAGGGAAGTCATGATGATGTCTGAGGTTCATGAGTGGGCCCGGAAGCATGGTGAGTGAGACAGCGGCGCTGAAGTTTGCTAAGTAGGAAGTGTAGGAAGCTAATATCTGCCAAAACAGCGGAGCTCCACTGTAAAATGGTTTGAGCTGTGTTTGGTAACTTTTAGGCCCTTTTGAAGGTATTTTGCCTCCCATTTGATTTGAATAGGGTTTGGATGTTCAGCGAACTTTTCATCGAACAATTCAGCGAACTTAACCCAATTCGAACTTCCAAAGGTTTGTTCAACTCTAGCTATAATCATTATTGCTCTCCATGATTTTCTGTATTAGGAAATATTTTGATCTCAACATCCCTTGCAGGCCTTAGATTAGGGTCACATTAACGTTTTCAGCGCTGCCCGTGGGGTCGCACTGAAAACGTAGTTGTTGGATGCATAAACGCGGTGCTACCGCCATGGTAGCATCACGTTAACGCTGCCCATAGTAACCTATGATGGCCCCGTCCCAATGCGGCTCCGACGCCGTCATCAGATGGAAATCTCGTGGTATTTCCTAACGTGAGAAAAGACGTTGCAGAAAGTGTCCTCTCGTGTTAGGTAATACCGCTAGATTTCAAACAGATGCCGGCATGTGAGCCCTGTTAGGGACGGGGCCTCCATAGGTTAGTATGGGTGGCGTAAACGCGGCGCTACCATGGCGGTAGCACCGCATTTATGCTGCCGCAATCTATGCTTTCAGTGCGACCCCCCGGGCATTGCTGAAAGCGTTAATGTGACACTAGCCTTAGGCTAGGGTCACACTTGGAGAGTGACCCATGTGTCACTGATCTGAAAAAAAATGCATAGCAAAGCCTGCTACTGTCAACAACATTTTACTGTGCGCTCAGCTAAAGCACACTTCCTGGGGCCATGTGTGTGGCCACATCCAAGGTAACCTACGGGTTACTATGGAGCAGCATTGCTGGGCAGCGATTGACGTTAATGCTATGTGCTATAGCAGGCTTTGGTATGTGCTTACCGAATCTGTGAAATGTGGGTTACCCTCCAAGTGTGACCCTAGCCTTAGTTTGAATACACATGAGTGGATGGTCAATGGTAGAGATGAGCAAACCTTTCATGGCTTGGTTTGATTCAGGTTTCTGAACTTCCTGGTGTTGAGCAAATCTGTCCAGGTTCAAAATTTGAGTGCTTTACATTTGCAAAGCTCTGAAGCGAACATCCCTGTTGTTGGGTACAGTTGGTGCTTGGCAAAGTGCGAACCGCGTGCAGGGTTTGATCGCCTCATACTGGACTTAAAAGCTCAGTTTTTGGGTGTAGTGTGTATCCAAAATGAATTTTGAAAAAAGCCCTCCCACCAACAAAAGTGTTTTACTTGTGGCTGGCTGTATGCAGGCGGAGCGCTAAACTGCCAGTCAGTGACTTCCATTGAGGTTCAGGTCAAGTTCAAGGTCATAAATATCTCCAGAATATAAATATCTCCAGAATTCACCCTTTCCTCACCATGGAAACAACTAAAACCCTCACCGTGGCCCTGATTCATTCCCGCCTTGACTACTGTAATTCTTTATTAGCTGGCCTCCCCCACAGTAAGCTTTCCCCTCTCCAGTCTATCCTCAATGCAGCAGCCAGGATCACCTATCTAGCAAACCGTTACTCAGATGTTTCTGCTCTGTGCCAGTCACTACATTGGCTACCCGTATACTATAGAATCCAATTCAAATTGCTCGTTGTCACCCACAAAGCTATTCATGGTGCGGCACCTCCTTACCTCTCCACCCTCATCTCTGTCTACCACCCCGCCCGTCCCCTTCGTTCTGAACGTTACCTCAGACTAACATCAGCATTAATCCGAACCTCCCATTCCCGACTCCAAGACTTCTCTCGAGCTGCACCAAACCTCTGGAATGCTCTACCCCAAGAAATTAGGACCATCCACAACTTGCATAGCTTTAGACGCTCCCTAAAAACACACCTCTTCAGGGCGGCCTATCCTTCTCCCTAACAGTAGTCATTTAGACATAAGATATTCATTGTTATAAGCCCCTGTACTTTGTGTCCCCATCCCGTCTTAGATTGTAAGCTCCTTTGAGCAGGGTCACCTTTATTTTTTGCCTTTTATTGTATTTCCTAAGTTGATTCTATGTTTATTGTATGTAACTACTGTTCTGCATTACCTTTCTGTACCGTATATTTTTCTTATATGTACCGTTGTACTGTAAAGCGCTGCGGAATATGTTGGCGCTATACAAATAAAGTTTTATTATTATTATTATAAACAGTGTGTACATTTTTATGGATAACAGACTGCTAAAGACAAGAGCATACAGCTTAGAAATACTGGCTGGCACTCATTTTCATGTACAATCAAAAATAAAAACGGACAGCGCCACAGACCTTTGATGGTGCAAAAAAATCCTTGTATATTTATTCCATGGTCAAGAGAAGCGACGTTTCGACCACTCCTGTGGTCTTTATCAAGCGATGGGAAGGCCTAGCAAGTAACCCTAGGTGCTGTGACCAATTATTTTTTTCATTTTCATGTACAGTCATGGCCAAAAGTATTGACACCCCTGTAATTCTGTCAGATAATACTCAGTTTCTACCTGAAAATGATTGCAATCACAAATTCTTTGGTATTATTATCTTCATTTAATTTGTCTTCAATGAAAAAAACACAAAAGAATTGTCCTAAAGCCAAATTGGATATAATTCCCCACCAAACATAAAAAAGGGGGTGGACAAAAGTATTGGCACTGTTAGAAAAATCATGTGATGCTTCTCTAATTTGTGTAATTACCAGCACCTGTAACTTACCTGTGGCACCTAACAGGTGTTGGCAATAACTAAATCACACTTGCAGCCAGTTGACATGGATTAAAGTTGACTCAACCTCTGTCCTGTGTCCTTGTGTGTACCACATTGAGCATGGAGAAAAGAAAGAAGACCAAAGAACTGTCTCAGGAGTTGAGAAACCAAATAGTGAGGAAGCATGAGCAATCTCAAGGCTACAAGTCCATCTCCAAAGACCTGAATGTTCCTGTGTCTACCGTGCGCAGTGTCATCAAGAAGTTTAACCCCTTCCAGACCCTTGGCCCACCCCCTGGGCCATGAAATGATCGGGCTCCTGCAGGTCGAGTGAGGGTGTCACTGACCTGTCACTCGGCCTGCAGGTACATGGGAGTTGTACAACACCCCAGGGGGGGTCGATTTGCCCCCACCTTCACCCCCCCGGCTACAGGCGCGGTGATTGGCACTCAAAAGTGAAAGTGAAAATCACCGCGCCTGTAATGCTTCCCTGTCTGCCGCTGCTATCCCTACCCTCCAATCTTCTCCCCTGTCATCCTCTAACTGTCCCCCTGCCCCCCACCTCTCTTTCCTGCCCCCTCTTCATCTTTCTTACCCCCCCGCTTCCTTTTCCTGCCGCCTGCTTCCTGTCCCTGCCGCCCGCTTCCTCTTCCTGCCACCCGCCTCCTCCTGCCTGCCCCCGCTTCCTCCTTCCTGCCCCCGCTTCCTCCTAAGTGCCCCCCTACTTCTCCTGTCACCCCCCTTCTTCCCCCTTCCTGCCCCCCCGATCACCGGAGCGGCGATCGCCTCTCCCACTCACCCCTCCGGTGGCCGCTCTGTCTCCACTGCGTCCCGCTCCTCCTCCTCTTCACCGCCTACGTATCTGACAGCTCTGTGCTGGAGCTGCCAGATCACTTTCTACAGCTAGATCCTGAGGATATAGCTGCAGGAAGTGATCTGACAGCTCAAGCACAGTGATCCACAATGACCATTATGTGATCACTGTGGATCACTGTGCTGGATCTGTCAGATCACTTTCTACAGCTGGATCCTGAGGATCTAGCTGCAGGAAGTGATCTGACAGCTCCAGCACAGTGATCCACAGTGACCATTATGTGATCACTGTGCTGGAGCTGTCAGATCACTTTCTGCAGCTGGATCCTGGGGATCGAGCTGCAGAAAGCAATCTGACAGCCCGGGCGCACTGATGCACATAGTCGGTCTCTGCGCCCGGGCTCTTTGATCGCTGCTCTACAGCCCGATCTCCCTGCATGGGCATCGAGCTGCAGAAAGTGATCTGACACCCCAGGCGCAGTAACCCACTATGTGCATCACATGCGCCTGGGCTGCCAGATCGCTTTCCGCAACTCGATCCCCATGCAGGGGGATCGAGCTGCAGAAAGCAATCTGACAGCCTGGGCGCAGTGATGCACATAGTGGGTCACTGTGCCCAGGCTCTTAGATCGCTGCTCTGCAGCCCGATCTCCCTGCATGGGCATCGAGCTGCAGAAAGCGATCTGACAGCCCGGACGCAGTGATGCATATAGTGGGTCAATGCGCCTGTGCTGCCAGATCGCTTTCCGCAGCTCGATCCCCATGCATGGGGATCGAGCTGCGGAAAGCGATCTGGCAGCCCAGGCGCAGTGATGCACATAGTGGGTCACTGCGCCCGGGGTGTCAGATCACTTTCTGCAGCTCGATCACCATGCTGGCGGATTGGGCTCCAGAGTAGCGATCTGAAAGCAAAGGCGATCGAGCGGCGTGGGACCTTCGTTGTGGACTACGTCGGAGACAATCGAACGTCGTGGGACCTTCATTATGGACTACGTCGGAGCGATCGGGCGTCGTGGGACCTTCGTTGTGGACTACGTCGGATCTTTTTATAATAAAGATGGAGTCTGAATTGTGTCTGTTTTGTTTTCAAATAAAAAGATTTTTCTCTGTGTGTATTTATTGACTATTTACCGTACTAGTGATTCCTAATGGCGGGTCTAACATTGGCCCTATATTATGAATCTCGGGCTTAGTGCCAGCTGCCAATAAAAAGCTGGCATTAACCCCTTTATCACCCAGTTAGCCACTGGCACCAGGGCAACTGGAAGAGCGTGGGTACAGCGCCAGAAAATGGTGCTTCAATGAATGCGCCATTTTCTGGGGTTGCTGCGGGCTGAAATTCTCACGAGGGGGGGCCCAGAACGCTTGGGCCTCTCTATGCTGAGGATTCCATCCCCCAGCTGCCTAGTTGTACCTGGCTGGACCAAAAATATGGCGGAGCCCCATGTAATTTTTTTTCTAGAATTAGTTCTAGAAATTAAAAAAAAAAAAGGGCTTCGCTGTATTATTGGTTCCAGCCAGGTATGACGAGGCAGCTGGGGGCTGGTGGCAGTCCGTAGCTGCCAAGTTGTACCTGGCTGGACCAAAAATATGGCGGAGCCCTATGTCATTTTTTTTCTAGAAATAATTCTAGAAATAAAAAAAAATAGGCTTCGCTGTATTTTTGGTTCCAGCCAGGTACAATGAGGCAGCTGGGGGCTGGTGGCAGTCCGTAGCTGCCAAGTTGTACCTGGCTGGACCAAAAATATGGCAGAGCCCCATGTCATTTTTTTTTTTTTTAAATTCTACAAATAAAATGACATGGAGCTTTGCCGTATTTTTGGTTGCCAGCCAGGTACAACTTGGCAGCTAGGGGGCTGGAATCCTCAGCATGGAGAGACCCAAATGTATTGGGTCCCCTATGCTGCGAATTGTAACTACTAGACTAGTATGTTTTTTCACAAAAAGTTTCTTTATTCATTTATACGTCTCAATTTGTGAAGCACATGGGGGTTCAAAGTGCTCACTGTGCATCTAGATATGTTCCCTGGGGGGTCTAGTTTCCAAAATGGGGTCACTTGTGGGGGATCTCAAATGTTTAGGCACACAGGGGCTCTCCATACGCGACCTGGTGTCCGCTAACAATTCCAATTGTTGGCAAACACCAGGTTGCGTATGGAGAGCCCCTGTGTGCCTAAACATTGGAGCTCCCCCACAAGTGACCCCATTTTGGAAACTAGACCCCCCAAGGAACCTATCTAAATGCATAGTGAGCACATTTAATCCCCAGGTGCTTCACAAACTGAGCCATAATAAGGTAAAAATACTTTTTTTTCACACAAATTTTCTTTTTTAATTTGTACGGATCAATTTGTGAAGCACCTGGGGGTTCAAAGTGCTAACTATGCATCTAGATATGTTCCCTGGGGGGTCTAGTTTCCAAAATGGGGTCACTTGTGGGGGAGCTCAAATTTTTAGGCACACAGGGGCTCTCCATACGCGACCTGGTGTCCGCTAACAATTCCAATTGTTGGCAAACACCAGGTTGTGTATGGAGAGCCCCTGTGTGCCTAAACATTGGAGCTCCCCCACAAGTGACCCCATTTTGGAAACTAGACCCCCCAAGGAACCTATCTAGATGCATAGTGAGCACTTTGAATCCCCAGGTGCTTCACAAACTGATCCGTAATAAGGTAAAAATACTTTTTTTTCACACAAATTTTCTTTTTTAATTTGTACAGATCAATTTGTGAAGCACCTGGGGGTTCAAAGGGCTCACTATGCATCTAGATATGTTCCCTGGGGGGTCTAGTTTCCAAAATGGGGTCACTTGTGGGGGAGCCCCAATGTTTAGGCACACAGGAGCTCTCCAAATGCGACATGGTGTCCGCTAACAAGTTGAGCTGATTTTCCATTCGAATTGTTAGCGGACACCATGTCGCGTTTGGTGAGCCCCTGTATGCCTAAACTTTGGAGTTCCCCCACAAGTGACCCCATTTTGGAAACTAGACCCCCCAGGGAACTTATCTAGATGGGTGGTGAGCATATTGAACCCCCAGGTTCTTCACAAATTAATTCATGAAAATGAAAAAAACATTTTTGTGGAAAAAAGATTACTTTTTAATTTTTACGGATCAATTTGTGAAGCACCTGCGGGTTCAAAGTGCTCACAATGCATCTAGATATGTTCCCTGGGGGGTCTAGTTTCCAAAATGGGGTCACTTGTGGTGGAGCCCCAATGTTTAGGCACACAGGGGATCTCCAAATGCGATATGGTGTCCGCTAACAATTTGAGGTGATTTTCCATTCAAATTATTAGCGGACACCATGTCGCGTTTGGAGAGCCCCTGTGTGCCTAAACTTTGGAGCTCCCCCACAATTGACCCCATTTTGGAAACTAGACCCCCCAGGGAACTTATCTAGATGGGTGGTGAGCATATTGAACCCCCACATGCTTTACAAATTGATCTGTGAATATGGAAAAAGTACTTTTTTTTCACAAAAATGTTCTTTTAGCCTCAATTCTTTCATTTTCACATGGGTAACAGGATAGAATTCATCCTAAAATTTGTTGGGCAATTTCTCCTGAGTACACCGATACCTCATATGTGGTCATAAACCACTGTTTTGACGCGCGGCAGGGCTCAGAAGTGAAGGAGCGCCATTTCACTTTTTGAATGGAAAATTAGCTCCAAAAGTCAAATTGCTCTCTTTCCCTTCAGAGCCCTGCCGTGCGCCCAAACGGTGGTTCATGATCACATATAAGGTATCGATATACTCAGGAGAAATTGCCCAACAAATTTTAGGATCCATTTTATCTTGTTGCCCATGTGAAAATGAAAAAATTGAGGATACAAGAACATTTTTGTTAGAAAAATTAAAATATCCATTTTTTTGTTTCCAATTTACTTAGTTCCTGTGAAGCACCTGAAGGGTTAATAATCTTCTTGAATGTAGTTTTGAGTAGCTTGAGGGGTGCAGTTTTTGGAATGGTGTCACTTTTGGGTGTTTTCTGTCATGTAAACCCCTCAAAGGGACTTCAAATGGGGTGTGGTCACTAAAAAAAATGGTTTTGTAAATTTTGGTGGAAAAATGAAAAATTGCTCATGAACTTTGAACCCTTATAACTTCCTAACAAAATTTTTTTTTTTTTTCCAAAATTGTGCTGATGTAAAGTAGACATGTGGGAAATATTATTTCATAACTATTTTGTGTCACATAACTCTCTGGATTACCAGAAGAAAAATTCAAAATTTGAAAATTGCAAAATTTTCAAAATTTTTGCCATATTTTTGATTTTTTCACAAATAAACGCAAAAATTATCGACCTAAATTTAATACTAACATGAAGCCCAATATGTCACGAAAAAACAATCTCAGAATCGCTAGGATCCGTTGAAGCGTTCCCGAGTTATAACCTCATAAAGGGACACTGGTCAGAATTGCAAAAAATGGCAAGGTCATGAAGGGGTTAAAGCCCATGGCACTGTGGCTAACTTCCCTAGATGTGGACGGAAAAGAAAAATTGACGAGAGATTTCAACGCAAGATTGTGCGGATGGTGGATAAAGAACCTCGACAAACATCCAAACAAGTTCAAGCTGCCCTGCAGTCCGATGGTACAACAGTGTCAACCCGTACTATCCGTCGGCGTCTGAATGAAAAGGGACTGTATGGTAGGATACCCAGGAAGACCCCATTTCTTACCCTGAGACATAAAAAAGCCAGGCTGGAGTTTGCCAAAACTTACATGAGAAAGCCTACAACGTTTTGGAAGAATGTTCCCTCTTGGGCAAAGGCATCAACATAGAGTTTACAGGAGAGAAAAAGAGGCATTCAAAGAAAAGAACACGGTCCCTACAGTCAAACATGGCAGAGGTTCCCTTATGTTTTGGGGTTACTTTGCTGCCTCTGGCACTAGACTGCTTCACCGTGTGCATGGCATTATGAAGTCTGAAGACTACCAACAAATTTTGCAGCATAATGTAGGGCCCAGTGTGAGAAAGCTGGGTCTCCCTCAGAGGTCATGGGTCTTCCAGCAGGACAATGACCCAAAACACACTTCAAAAAGCACTAGAAAATGGTTTGAGAGAAAGCACTGGAGACTTCTAAGGTGGCCAGCAATGAGTCCAGACCTGAATCACATAGAACACCTGGGGAGAGATCTAAAAATGGCAGTTTGGAGAAGGCACCCTTCAAATATCAGGGACCTGGAGCAGTTTGCCAAAGAAGAATGGTCTAAAATTCCAGCAGAGCATTATAAGAAACTCATTGATGGTTACCGGAATCGGCTGATTGCAGTTATTTTGGCTAAAGGTTGTGCAACCAAGTATTAGGCTGAGGGTGCCAATACTTTTGTCTGGCCCATTTATTTTTTGAGTTTTGTGTGAAATGATCAATGTTTTGCTTTTTGTTTCATTCTCTTTTGTGTTTTTCATTGAAGACAAATTAAATGAAGATAATAATACCAAAGAATTTGTGATTGCAATCATTTTCAGGAAGAAACTGAGTATTATCTGACAGAATTGCAGGGGTGTCAATACTTTTGGCCACAACTGTATGTGTGTAGACAATGTAAGGATGTTTGCCCTGAGGAAGTACCATGTATGCTATGAAATGCGTAGGCCAATAAACTATTCTGAAGATAATTTCTTTATTGCTCGGCTGCCCAGGAGTGGAATCCATATCTTACCAGGAAACGTTTTTGCAAATTGTTGGATCTGCGCTGCAGCCATTTGGTACTCTTATGATGGTTGTGACCAGTTCACAACCCTACAAGGTGAGCGTAACCGATCACAATTATACATAGTAATGAGTGAATATACTCGTTACTATTTGTTACCAGCATGGATAGTACAATATTTGCGATACTTGTTGCTCATAATAGTTTTGGACTGGATCCTGCAGCTTGCTGCTTGAAAGTTTGTTTGATGCCTTCATATTCGTTACCTGTCTTTTGATTTATTTGCCATTCCTTTCCCTTTTTCCATCCTGTTATTTGGGATGCATGTTATGTTACTGCATTTCTTTTTAGCCTTGTCTGTTTCATCCCATTTTTTACATTATCATAGAGCAGGGCTAGTGTTCCTGCCACTCTGCTCACTAGACATTGTCATGATTAGGCCAAATGGTGTAAAGGAACCCACTTTGGGACATCAGGGAGTTTGGAGTTGCTCGAGGTAAGTGACAGGCATTACCTTTCCTGTGGTTCCAGTGATGGGGTGAGCTTGAGTAATCATTTTTTATTAAAGACTGAATAGATTATAGTATGCCGTGTCAGCAAT
Organism: Allobates femoralis; assembly: GCA_033576535.1. Classification (NCBI taxonomy): domain Eukaryota; kingdom Metazoa; phylum Chordata; class Amphibia; order Anura; family Aromobatidae; genus Allobates; species Allobates femoralis. Next base: position 276,750,966 of record JARQOC010000006.1, read on the forward strand.
CAGCCACAAGAGGCTGCTGTTTCCCCCTTTGTTTAGCTCTTTGGTTTCTATTAGAGATGAGCGATGTTCGATTCAAAATGTTCGCCAATCTCAAATTCGACCTGTTTTGGGCAGTGTTCGAGTCATTCGTCAAATTAGAACATTTGGCTTCAAATTCGGCAGTTCGAGGTTATGTTCGATATTCGCTTCGGTCACCAAAAGCATACCTGGCTTTTCACACTAATACTGATCTTCAATCTTAATATCCATTTTCAGTGTATTGTGTGCGGGGGGGCTGAGGTTCAGATCAGTGCTGCTGAAGTGATGGAGCTCTTCTTTTTTTTTCTCCAGACCGCATGTAGAGTGGGGCAGTGCAGGCTTTGAGCCAATTACAGTGAAACACAGTAAAGGGCATGTTTTGCACAAGCAAGGTCCAGCATCATTGGCTGTGTATGTCACATGTCCTTGCCCTATAAGACCCGGCCATTTTCTTCATCGCCACCATTTGCTCATTGCTGTAGCTGTGTGTCAGACGGCACTGCTGCTGCTGTGGGCGCTATACAGTGAAAACTCAGAATTCTACTATCCCATTCAGTTACAGAGCTAATACATAGTTAGATAGATAGGGTTAGGGAGTAGGGGCTGGGGGAAGGGTGCGAATATTAGCAGAATCAGCTCTTGTAAGCTGCATCATAGGATTAGGGAGTAGGGACTAGGGACTAGGTCTGTAACAGCTCTTTTTTAGATCTACTCCATAGAAGCAGGGACTAGTTTTAATCACAGCCCTTTGGGCTAGGTCAGAGCAGTCCCTATTAGTTTTTGCCAGGCAGGTGAGTGCTGTACAAGTCTTTTTCACAGCATTTGGCCACATCTACTGTAGCTCTGGGAGTCCTTTAGGGCAGGTAGTGTAGCACTGCTGTTAAGAAAGCTACACCACCTGTCTTAAGTAGGCATTTTTTTGCTTCTGCTAGTCTCAGCAATTTGTTCGGACTAGTAGCAGTGTGATTTACACAGTAGTGTAGCCCACTTGTGAAAAGCTACACCGCCAATGTACTTCCTACTAATTTTTAACTGTACCTTGCCCAGGTCTCACTTTGGGCCTAGTAGCAGTGTTGGTTCAGTCACCTCTGTTTGATTGACATTCACCTTTTTTTGTAAAACAACTGTACTGCTCCCAATTTTTCACATACAAAATGAGTGGTAAAAGGCCTGCTGCTGGTGGAAATGGGAGTAGGCGTGGTGGAAAGGGAAAAAAAGTTTGTGTCCGTGGGGTAGATGCTAAAGCTACATTAACATCTGCTGAAGATAGACAATCTTCCAGCCAAAGTACTAGAAAATATAAAGGGAGGCAAACGAGGCGCATATAGTGCCCTATCACCGATGTTTAGTGAAAGGTGCGTGTGAAAATACAGGTACACTAACCTGTACCAGTTGTGATCCCCACAACTGGTTAGTAGGTGTTTTGCATATGACAGCTGCCGCTGGACCTCCACCACCACCTCGCATGTGGGAAGAGAATCAGGTATCAGGATATAGGTGTCCACGGTCCGCGCTGCTATCACTGGAGAATTATCCCTGGATGCTTCAGTTGGTCCCCCAAAAAAGACAGGAGTCCTGGGGGTGATGTAACGGTTCCTTTATTCCACTTCCAACAACGCGTTTCGACGCCCCTCTTGGCACCTTCCTCAGTATGCATACCCTGAGGAAGGTGCCAAGAGGGGCGCCGAAATGCGTTGGTGGAAGTGGAATAAAGGAACCGTTACATCACCCCCAGGACTCCTGTCTTTTTTGGGGGACCAACTGAAGCATCCAGGGATAATTCTCCAGTGATAGCAGCGCGGACCGTGGACACCTATATCCTGATGCCTAATTCCAGCCAAAGTAAGATGTCTACTTCTTTACGTGGCCAATCAGATATGATCCCTTTCTTACGGACATGACCACCGATACCACTTGTGAGGCACAAAAATAGCAGGTGCTTGAATGGATCTCAAGTGCTCCATCAAGTGGCTTCTCCTCCTCCTTAACTTCTACATCACAAACCCTCCAGTCATCTGAGGTGTCAGACCAATCACACTTGATTACTCCAAGCTCCCAAGTGTCCAGCCGCCCTACTCATTCTGGGGTAACAGACATGTTTGAGTCTGCTGTAGGTGTGACCCTTTGAAAGGAGTAAGGATTCTTGTTGGAGTCCCCTTGCTATGTCTTACATAAATTAAGAAGAGTGTGACATGTCCATACCTGTGTCTCATTCTCCTTTTACTCTTCCACCTCTTTTTACTTAATGTAGAAAACTTAAGACACTTAGCCTATTACTATTTGTACTGTGTTTGAATTGTTGTCACTTTTTGTGGTGTTTGTTGTCCATTGTGAGTAGTTTGGCAGCTTTTGGAGCCCTTTGAAGGTGTTTTCTATGTGTTTTCTGTAGCCTGCCATTGATTTCAATGGGTTTCACGTTGTTCATTGAACATTCAACGGACATTCGACGAACAAATCTCAAATTCGATGAATCGAATCGAATTCGAACATTAGGGTGGTAGCTCATCTCTAGTTTCTATACCAACATCTCAACTGACAAAACCCACTGGTCATTTAGGGCTGAGACACGTGATCTAGAGGGAGCTTTGAACAGCAGCCATCTTGAGGAGATGTTTTTGTGTGAGCTGCAGGGAAATAGGTATGCATAATAGAAGGAAGCTGCCTCAAGAACATCTAAGGCCACGTGCACACGCTGAGTATTACATGAGTTTTTAACCTCAGGATTTGTAGACAAAACCAGGAGTGGAGCAATCAGAGGAAAAGTCTAATAGAAACACCTGCACCACTTCATATATTTAATTATCCACTCCTGGTTTTGGCTACAAATCCTGAGGTAAAAAACTCATGAAATACTCAGCGTGTGCACGTGGCCTAAGTGAAGTTAATTTGGATCCAGCAGCTTTCATAGTGATCACCCAGGCTCTGTAAATCACTGGACATGAAGGAATGATGTGCCTGTCCTGAACCTCCATAGTTGGGAGAAGATTTGTGCTGGAGTGTAGTGACGGGAACTATAACACGTGTGAGCAGCATCCAGTGCTGGAGATTCGCCATTTTACAGTAGCTGGCGATACTGGTTTACTGTGAGGTGATCTTCAAGTCTCTAGTTATGGCAGCTGGACAGCATAGTATTTGGGTGCAAGAAGTTGGGCCCAACACCACATGAACGCCACACATTCTGTTTTGGTATTAAAACATCTAGCTGTTCCCCTGGTTGGACCTACTATATGCGCAGACAATTGACAGTTCAGCTGCACACAGTAAAACTTGCCTGCTCTGCTGTGTCAATTTGCAATCATATTTATACCTTAAAGGGACAGCGCCAGTGTGAGTCTGCTCATCTCTGTGAGCAGACATCTGTCTGCTCAGAGATATGAAGCATAGCTGAAGATGTTCCCTGTGGATTATGTCGGAAGGTTTTTTTGTTAATTAAAGATGCAAAATATGGTTGTCTTTTGTTTTATTTCTATTAAAATGTTTTTTCTTTGTGCTGTGTTTTTTTTTTACTGCTTACTCGAAATTAATGGTGGCTTGGTCTAATATTGGCCTGACACCATAAATTTCAAGCTTAGTGCCAGATGCCAATACAAAGCTGACATTAACTCCTTTATTACCCAGCGTGCTATTGCCACCAGGGCCACTAGAAGAGTTGGGCACAGAGCCAGAAAATAAAGCTTCTATGAATGCAACATTTTCTGGGGTAGCTGCGGGCTGCAATTCGCAGCGGAGGGGTAAGAAAGCTTGAGCCACCCTACACTAAGGATTCCAGGCTTGAGATATCTAATTATACCTGACTTGGAACCAAAATACAGGGAAGCCCTACGCCATTTTTTTTTTTTAAAACTGTTTCTTGAAATTCATGAAATAATTAAAAAAAAGGGCTTCCCTATATTTTTGGTTTCCAACCAGGTAAAAATAGGCAGCTGTGGGTAGGGGCAGCCTGTACCTGCCTGCAGTACCTAGCTGGTATACAAAATACAACAAACCGCCACATCTTTTTTTTTATTATTATTTCAAGGAATAATTTTATAAAAAGGGCTCAACTGTGAATTACCAACCCTTATTGTGGGAGACTTTAACATCCCCATAAACAGTCCCATCTCCCGATCTGCATCCTAGCTCCTATCTATAGCCACTACTCTTAGCCTCTCACAGCTCTCAACCTCTGAGACACACAAAGACGGTAACACTGTACCTGATCTTTGTTCGGCTCTGTTCAACCTACTCCTTAGATAACTCGCCTCTTCCTCTCTCTGACCACAACATTCTCTCTTTCATGATCACAAATCCTTGCCCACCCCAGCACACTCCTACCTATCACACATTCAGAAATCTACAGGCCATTAACCATCATACACTCACAGACTCTCTACACTCATCACTGTCCACGATCTCCGCCTTCTCCTGTCCTAATCTGGCTGTGAATCACTACATTGACTCTCTCGGAAGCACCCTGGACAAGGTAGCCCCCCATACCATCAAAACTTCCAAACACAGACTAAAACATCCCTGGCTCACACCACAAACTTGATTCCTACAGTGATTCTCTAGGAGTGCTGAATATCTATGGAGGAAAACCCGCACACCAGAAAACTTTATGCACTATAAATTTATGCTGAGAACCTACAACTCTGCCCTTCACCTCGCCAAACAGACCTACTTCACCAACCTGATCTCCTCACTATCCAACAATCCAAAAAAACTCTTTGACACCTGTCACTCTCTCCTCAATCCTAAAGTGCAGACCCCGATCACTGACCTCTGTGCTGATGATATGGCCACTTATTTCACTAAGAAAATAGAAAACATCGGTCAAGAAATCAACTCTCAACCTCAAAGCGCTGTTTCTCCTATTCCTTTCACATCGCCTCTGGCTCACTCTCCACATTTGACCCAGCCACAGAAGAAAAAGTCTCCACACTCCTCTCTTCCTCTTGTCCTACTACATGCACCACTGACCCCATTCCCTCACACCTAATCCAGTCTCTCTTACCTAACTAAAATCTTCTACCTCTCCCTCTCTTCTAACATCTTCCCTTCCTCTTTCAAACATTCTATCATTACTCCATTATTAAAGAAAACGTTTCTTGACCCATCCTGCACAAATAAATACAGACTAGTCTCCAACCTCCCCTTTATCCCTAAACACTTGGAGTGCCTGGTCTACTCCCGTCTTACCCGTTACCTCTCCACTAACTCTCTTTTAGACGCATTACAGTCTGGTTTCTGCCCCCTACATTCTACACAAACTGCCCTCATCAAGTGGACAATGACCTTCTGACAGCAAAACATAATGATGAACACTCTCTGCTTATTCTTCTTGATCTCTCTGCAGCCTTTGACACTATCGACCACCATCTCCTACTCGCTATGCTGCACTTCATTGGCATAAAGGACACCGCGTTCTCCTGGTTCTCTTCCTAATTTTCCAACCGCTCTTTAAGTGTATCATTTGTTGACTCCTCTTCCTCTCCCCTTCCTCTTACTAATGGGGCCCCTCAGGGTTCGGTCCTTAGCTCTCTCCTCTTCTCTCTCTACACAGCCCCAATAGGACAGACCATCAATAGATGTGACATGTGTCTGCTCACAGAGATATCAAGCAGAGCTGAAGATGTTCCCTGTGGATTATATCAGAAGGAGGGTTTTTTTGTTTATCAAAGATGGGAAAAAGGGTTGTCTTGTGTTTTATTTCTATTAAAATGCTTTTTCTCTATGTTGTGTTATTTTTACTGTTCACTAGAAATTCATGGTGGCTGGATCTAATATAGATCTGACACCATGAAGTATAGGCTGTGTGCAAGCTGCCAATACAAAGCTGGCATTAACCACTTTATTACTCAGCATGCCACCGCCACCAGGGGAGCTGGAAGATAAAGCACCTGAAAATGGCGCTATGAAGGAATGTGCCATTTCTAGGGGTGGCTACGGGCTGCAATTTTCAGCGAGGGGGGCCCAGATCACTTGGGCCTTACTATGCTGAGAATCCCAGCACCCAGCTTCCTGGGTTTTACCTTGGCTGGCAATCAAAAATAAAGTGAAACCCATCCATTTATTTAAATTATTTAATTATATAATTAATAAAAAAATAGGCTTCCCTGTATTTTGATTGCCAGCCAAGTTAAAGCCAGGCAGCTGGGGATGGCAGCCCGTAGCTGTCCACCTTATCTGCGGTGACAATCAAAAATACCACAAAGCGCCATGCAAATTTTTTAAAGCATTTATTTGTACAGTACTATGATGTCAATCAATGGGTGAGGGGTACAACAGCCAATCATAGATGAGGTCACAGAGAATGGGTGTCTGTGATTGTTTGCTAGTGTAATCTGAAACCAACCCTTATATTCTAGCATCTACAGTGTATGGGCAGCTTCCAGATTACTCCCACAGCCAATCACAGATACTCATCTCTGTGACAGCCTCTGTGATTAACTGTTATGATACCTTTACACGCCGCTACAGAAGGTTGAAAACAACCGGGTTACGGAGACAAATGTATCTTGCACCATCAAATCAACCCGAGGTAGCGGCGTGTAAACTAGGTTGTTGCCACCCGTCACTTTCGGCACCTGTTTCAGAGCAGTGCTCTAAAACAGGTTGATTTCAACCCTATGGTAGCGGCGTCTAAATAAGGTACGGTAAGGTTTTTTCGCCACCTAGTGAACTCCCTGGGGCGTGACACAGCCTCCGGGAAACCGCCCCCCTTCAGCGATCATTGGTGGAAGCTCCTGCGTTACGATTGGTTGTCGCTGCATAAGGCGGCATATTTAAGGAGCTGACCAGTCACACTACACAATTGCAATAGCATCATGTATTAGGCAGCCTTCCTGCGCTGGCTGGCCAATCATGATGCTATTGCATTGTCCAATCATTGTACGAGCGTCTCGTAATCCACAACTCTGGCATGCCTATGTGTTGTCCCTGCTGCACCAGGTCCTCCCATATTACCCTCTGTAGCGGCGTGTAAATGAGGGACGGTGCTCTACAGAAGGTAACATGTGGCACGCGGCGGTGCCTCCAGAGATAGATTAAACCTTCTGTAGAGCACTTTGTAGCGGCGTGTAAAGGCGGTATCGGGTACCGTTTTCAACCGTTGATATGTGCTCGTGCACGTGAAACACCTGGTTGTTTCTAACCTTCTGTAGCGGCGTGAAAAGGGACCATTAGGTCCCGCTGCAGTAAATATCCAGGAAGTTAATGAGCGGTGAGAAGCGGTAAGTATAATGCTGTTTAATAACTATATTCTTTCTTTTACAGCTCCCCCGGCCCCATGTAATAACTTTTACAGTTCCAGTTTGGGATTCGGACTCAAGTTTGAGTCACGTCCAGCCCTGAACTAAGACATTAACAAAAGTCCGGGTGAGCCCGACGAACCCAAATATCGGTGGGTTCGCCCATCATTAGTTTTTTTTCATTGCAGATTTGGTGCATATTTTGAGGCAGAAAAAGAAATCTGAACCACACACATGTGTGCAATTACCTGTAATAGACTTTGCTGGCCTCAGGATAGACATGCAAATATTGATGCAGATTGTCAAAACCTGCGTCAAAAATAGCATCAAACAATGTACCATGGGCATAGGGCCTGTGCAGCTTTATGCTAAAATTGTACCAAAAAAGCATTAAATCCACGGCAAAAACCATGTCGCAGATTTGGTGCTTTTTTGGTGCACTTTTGCCACAAAGCTGGATGCATTGTCTGTGTTAATCTGCATCTCCTTGCTCAAAAAAGCACAAAACTGCCACACAGGTTTTGCTGCTGATTTCATGCTCTGTGAAGTGAAAAATGCTCACTTTACAGCTGTGATCCATGTGCTGTCATGCTGTTCATGGGGGTCATCTGAACTCCCTCCTGATGCAGCTCAGGTGTGAAGTTAGATGACCTTTCACACAGTCGGATTGTCTGTGTGAGCTTGCTAATCTTTCATGCCATACTGGATAGTTGCTTGGAGGTGTTAGAGATCCTCACATGGGATTCTCTTAGTCGAAGGCCTCTGGAGGGGTGCTACACATGGCTGGGAAACAGGGTCTCTGCCTCTTCTACCTCCTCCCATTTCTCATCTTCCTCCGCCTCCTCATTGTCCTCATGCTCCTGGTCCTGGTAATTGTGCTGAACTAGGAGCTGAGGCAGCAGCTGCAAGTGGAATACAGCCAGCCATTCTGCAAGTCTGTAAAGTCTGACATTTGTGTTCCCAGATGGCTTGGGGAACAGGTCACCTTCTGTGAGCTCCACAGCTCCTTCTCAGGTGTCCAAACCCAGCAGTGGATCTGGACCTCGCTTCATATAAGGCCCAATGTGGGTGGCGCGATGGAGCTCCAAGTCACATGTGTGTCCATGTTTTCCTGTACAGGCTGCTGTGGTTCTGGTGCTGCTGAAGCACCCTCTGCCCCTGGGGTGGTGAGGAAGATAACCTCCTCCAGAGAAGGCATATCTTGTGCGGGATCCATAGCCAAACTGCGTACTCCAGACATACATTAGCAACTTGGTAAACATTAACTAGTCTGAAGCACAGTGTTGTAATAGCCCTGGTAATGAGGTGCCATTCGTTCACTGCTCTCCACCCCCACGCAACATGCACAGCTGATAGAATGACCCTACACACAGGTCTCAGGGATAACAGCTGCTTTACTTCAGCATAACGGGGAGATTTAACATGGAATAATTCTTCATAGTTTAGGTGGGTAATCCATGGCAGATACAGTTCAGGTCAGAATCTGACATGAAATTGAGGTTCTGGCGCTTTAAGAACATGTGTTATTTAAGTGTGGCACTAGTAAATAGTTTCTAGAAAGTTCAGAGACTTTTGGTGGCATATAAGCAGAAGAGGAGATGTATAGCAACAGTATTTACAGACCTGGAGTCCTGTATCCATTTCACCGCTAGTCACGGTCCATGCAAAAAATATACTTGAAGCAAATAACTATGAAATGCGGTGGGGCGGGTGCCTTTTGATTTCCTTGGCACTCTTCCAAAATCGCTTTGGAGATGTCACACGAAGAGATCTCGTGTGCAACCTCCGACGATCCGGCGATTCTGAAATCGCCTGAAAAACACCAGAAGCAATGTTGCAGTTCCTGATCACCGCATCACACAGCACAACCACATCAGTGATGTGGGCGTACTGTTTGAAACAGGCGAGGAGATAGGCGTTCCAGAGTGTGTTCATCCGTGCCCCTACCACTCCGATTGGTCGACATTACGCATTTGCCCTTTCTACCATCTCGCCATCCAACTCTCGTGTCATGTGTTGAGGCTTCTGCAAGACACTTCGGCATCGCCAAAGTGTCACACAGGAACGCTCGTGTGGTGCTGTGTGGATTAAACTATGTATGGCTATGTGTACGTCTGTTGTTGAAGTAGGTAAGCTACACACAACACTATGGACATAGGCCTTGTTCACACATATCAGCTTTTTTGGCATTCTCTGCGTTTTTTAGCTGTTAATAAAAAACGCACATGCGTTAACGCATGGTGCACTTAAGTGCAGCTGCGTTTTTTAACAACACATGCGTTTTTTTTCACCATTCCAAAAACACTGCATGCAGCGGTTTTGGGTGCAGTAAAAAAAGGCATGAGTTGTTGAAAAAACGCATGCATTTTTTTAACATGGGGCCCTATGGGAAAAGCATGTGTTAACTCATGCCACATATAGGCACCTGCGTTAACGCATGCGTTAACGCATATGCGTTTTTAATGAAAAAATGACTACCATATATACTCGAGTATAAGCCGACCCGAGTATAAGCCGAGGCCCCTAATTTTACCCTCCAAAACTAGGGAAACTTATTAACTCGAGTATAAGCCTATGGGGGGGAAGGAAATGAAGCAGACTCTCATCATGGTATACAGCCCCTCTCATCATGATAAATGGCCCCCCATTACTGGTATGTAATCCCCCATCACTGGTATATAGGACCTCCCATCACTGGTATATAAGACCTCCATTACTGGCATACAGTTCCCCCCCCCATCAGAGGTTACAACCCCCATCAGTGGAATACAGCCCCCTATCAGTGGTATATACAGGCTCCCCCTCAGTGGTATATACAGGCCCCCCATTAGTGGTATATAAAGGCCCCTCATCAGAGGTTACAGCCCCCATCAGTGGTATATACAGGCCCCCCATCAGAGGTTACAGCCCCCATCAGTGGTATATACAGGCCCCCTATCAGTGGTATATACAGGCCCCCATCAGAAGTTTCAGCCCCCCTCAGTGGTATATACAGGCCCCCATTAGTGGTATATACAGGCCCCCTCAGTGGTATATTCAGGCCCCCATTAGTGGTATATACAGGCCCCCTTCAGTGGTATATACAGGCCCCCCCAGTGGTATATACAGGCCCCCCAGTGGTATATACAGGCCCCCCTTGCTGCCGCACACCTGAAAAAGAATACCTCATTCATACTTATCCCCCTCGCTCTTTCACAGCGCGTCCTCCAGTCTTCTTCCCGATGTGTATCGCTGTGCGCTTGCCTTAAGCAGACTCTAGGCAGCCTGCTGTGCGAAGTGGTTACCACGATACACATCGGGTAACCAGGGGCTGCGTTTCCAGGAAGCGCCGGCACATACGCACCTGCGCTTCTCTGACAAAACCGGAGAACCGCTAAATACTTAGGCTAGGGTCACATTTACATTTTGACCCTAGCCTACCGGCTTGCGCTTTTATCTTAGTACTTTTCCCAGTCACACAGGAAGCTGCTGGGAGTGCGCTAGCAGCATTTCCCTGTACACTCGCCTTAAGCGGACATTAGGCAGCCTGCTGTGTGAAGTGGTTACCACGATCCACATCGGGTAACCAGGGGCTGCGTTTCCAGGAAACGCCGGCACACACGCACCTGCGCTTCTCTGAAGTGGATCACACTTGAGGAAGACGCATTGGGCATTGAAACATGTTGTGGCAGGAGGAATCCTAACTATTTTGGTCTAATAAATCAGGAGGTAATCTTTCAAAAGCTTTTACCTGTACAGTGTCCTTCCTTAGTGCCGCAACTTGAACACTACTATTCTATATTTTCCCTGGTATAAAGGCAGGAAAGCAGGAATACATGGAAAGGAACGAGGTAGCAGACACCATCTTTGATAAGGCTGAGGAAACACAAAGGGTAATGTGAAGAGTTGGAATCCTCACATCTACTTTCAAAAATTGGTTCACTTGTGGAACATTTCCACTTTTTAGGAACATAAAGGGACCTACAAAAATGACATTGTGTCTACTATCGATTCCAGCTGATTTTGAATTCAAATAGTCAAATGCCACTCTTTTCCATCTAGTTTCCACTGTTTAGGCACATCAGGGGCTCTCCAAATGCAACATGGTGTCCGCTAAAGATTCCAGTCAATTCTGTGCTCAAAATGTAAAATGTCGCTCCTTCTCTTCTGAGCCTTGCTGTGCCCCCATACATAAGTTTTACATTATTTATGGGGTATTGGAGTATTTAAGGGAAATTGCACTGTAAGCTGCATGGTGCAATTTCTCCAGTTACCCTTGTGAATAATCAAAATTCAGGGCTAAATCATTTTTGGGGGAAATTTTTTTTGTATTTCCACCGCTCAATGTTCTAAGTGTCTGTGAAGCACCTGGGTGTTCAAAGTGTTCATCCCACATCTAGATAAATTCCTTAAGGGTTCCAGTTTGTAAAATGGTGCTATTTGTGAGAGTTTTGACTGTTTAAGGACGTCAGGGGCTCTCCAAACACAGCATGGCATCTACTAACAATTCCAGTGAATTTTGAATTCCAAAGGTAAAATGGCACTCCTTTCCTTCTATGCCATGCCATCTACCTAAACAGTAGTTTTCTACCAAAGCAGGGTATCGTGTACTCAAGAGAAATTGCAGAACAAATTGTATGGGACAATGTTTCTTTTTTCCCTCGAGAAATAAAAAATATTTGGGGTTAAAGCAACATTTTGTATTAAAATATATTTTTTTATTTTCACAGCTTAACGTCATAAAATATGTGAAATACCTGGGGGTTCAAAGAGCTAACTGCAGATACATTTCTTGAGGGGCCTAGTTTCCAAAATGGGTTCGCTTGTGTGGTGTTTCCACTGTTTAGGCTCATAAAGGGCTCTCTAAACTTAACATGCTGTCTACTATCGATTCAAGATGATTTTGATCTTCAAAAGTCAAATGGTCCTCCTTTCCTTAAAAGCCATGCTGAGTACTGAAACAGTAATTTGCCACCACACATGTAGTGTCAGTGTACTCAGGAGAAATTTCAAAACAACTTTTATAGATCAATGTCCCCTGTTATTCTTGTGGAAATGAAACATTGAGGGTTAAAACAACATTTTTGTGTTAAATATATATTTATTCATTTTCATGGCAAAACATCATAAAATTCTGTGAAGCTGCTGTAGATCAAGGTGCTCACCACAGATCTAATTAAATTCCTTGAGGGGTCTAATTTCCAAAATAGGGTCACTTGTGGGGGTTTCCACTGTTTAGGAAAATCAGGGACTCTGCTGTTCGCTGATGATTCCAGCCAATTGTATGCTACAAAAGTCAAATAGCGCTCCTTCCTTTCCGAGCCCAGTACAGTAGTTTTCCACCACATATGGGGTATCAGTGTACTTGGGAAAAATTCAAAATAAACCTTATGGTGCTTTTACTCCTTTTACCCCTGTGAATATGCAAAATTTGGGGCTAAAGTAACATTTTTAGTGGTAAAATTAGAATTTTAATATTTTCCTTCCACAATGGTTTAGTTCTTGTGAAGCACCTGGGTTAGTAAACGTCAATGTGGTTTTGAGCACTTTGAGGAGTGCTGTTTTTAGAATGGTGTAAATTTTGGGTATATTCCATCACCTAGACCTCTCAAAGTCACTTCAAATGGGATAAGGTCCCTAAAAAAAGTTCTGTAAATTTTATTGGAAAATTGTGATAAATATTTAACGCTTCTAACTCTGTACCAAAAAAAAATATGTTTCAAAAATGATGGTGATATAAGGTAGACATGTTATTTATTAACTGTTTTGTGTGATAGTTTTTTCTGGCTTGAGAGCATAAAAATTCAAACTTTGAAAATTTCTAAATTTTCAAAATTTTCGTAAAATTTCCAATATTTTCACAATTGAACGCAAAAAAAGAATTATAAGTTTAGTACTTCTCGAAGTACAAACAGTCATGAAAAAACGATCTCAAAATTACTGGGATTTGTTTAAGCATTCCAGAGTTATAACCTCTGAAAATTACACTGGTCAGAACTGAAAAGAATGGCCTGGTCATAAGGTGAAAACAGGCTGGGTGGTGAACAGTATCGGCCAAGACAACAAAACATTAGCAAATACCCTAACATAGGCCTTGTTCAAACATACCAATCCGTTTTTTAAGCCCTTAGAAAAACAGATCCGTTTTTCTAAGAGTGCCAATAGTGTCCCCTGAGGTTCTGAACGTTTTTTGGAGCTTTTGGGACTTTTTTTTCACCAAAAACCCATGCAAAAATGCATGCGTTAACGCATGGTGCCTATATGTGCCATGCAAAAACGCATGCGTTTCCCATAGGGCCCCATGTTAAAAAAAACGCTGCATGCAATGTTTTTTGGGATACTGAACAAAAACGCATGTGTTGTTAAAAAAGCATTCACACTTAAGTGCACCATGCGTTAACGCATATGCGTTTTTGGACTTTGAAAAAAAACAGTCCAAAATGATCCCAAAAATGGATTTAAGGCAAAAACGGATGGTATGTGTGAACAAGGCCATAAGTAAACAAATAGCAATAGTGCTTGTAAATAAAATTTGCTCATTTTTGCTTTACTCATGGGTATAGCTGTATAATGGCCAGTGAGAACAATACTCCTACACATTGATATTTTCGGTTCTTCTTGGCAATATAGTAACATAGTAACATAGTAACATAGTTTTTAAGGTTGAAGGAAGACTTTAAGTCCATCTAGTTCAACCCATAGCCTAACATGTTGATCCAGAGGAAGGCAAAAAAAACCCCATGTGGCAACACTAATCTCCACATTGGGGGAAAAAATTCCTTCCTGACTCCAGATACGGCAATCAGACTAATTCCCTGGATCAACGCCCTATCAAAGAATCTAGTATGTATAACTGGTAATATTATAGTTTTCAAGAAAGGCATCCAGGCCCCTCTTAAATGTTAGTAGTGACTCACTCATTACAACATCATGTGGCAGAGAGTTCCATAGTCTCACTGCTCTTACAGTAAAGAATCCGCGTCTGTGATTATGATTAAACCTTCTTCCCTCCAGACGTAGAGGATGCCCCCTTGTCCCAGTCTCAGGCCTAAGAGTAAAGAGATCATTAGAAAGGTCTCTGTACTGCCCCCTCATATATTTGTACATTATTATAAGATCACCCCTAAGCCTTCGTTTTTCCAAGCTAAATAACCCCAAGTTTAATAACCTGTCTTGGTATTGCAGACCCCTTAGTCCTCTAATAACTTTTGTCGCTCTTCTCTGGACCCGCTCTAGTTCAGCTATGTCTTTCTTATACACCGGAGACCAGAATTGTACACAGTATTCTAAGTGTGGTCGCACTAGTGACTTGTATAGAGGTAAAATTATGTTCTCCTCATGAGCATCTATGCCTCTTTTAATACATCCCATTATTTTATTTGCCTTTGCAGCAGCTGCCTGACACTGGCCACTAAATGTGAGTTTGTCATCTACCCATACACCCAGGTCTTTTTCAGTGATAGTTTTGCCCAGTGTTTTATAATGAAGCACATAATTATACCCTTTGTTTCCTCTGCCCAAGTGCATGACTTTACATTTATCCCCATTAAAGCGCATTTGCCATTTAGCAGCCCAAGCTTCTAGTTTACATAAATCCTCCTGTAATATAAAATTGTCCTCCTCTGTATTGATTACCCTGCAGAGTTTAGTGTCATCTGCAAATATTGAGATTCTACTCTGTATGCCCCCTACAAGGTCATTAATAAATATATTAAATAGAAGCGGGCCCAACACTGACCCCTGTGGTACCCCACTGTTAACTGTGACCCATTCTGAGTGTGTTCCATTAATAACCACCCTTTGTTTCCTATCACTAAGCCAGTTCTTAACCCACTTACACATATATGGCCTTGTTCACACATACCAATGCGTTTTTTTAGCCCTTAGAAAAAATGATCAGTTTTTTTAAGGGTGCCAAATAGTGGCCATGTTCACACACATGCGTTTTTTTGACCATCTCTGCGTTTTTGGGCTGTTAAAAAAAACGCAGGTGCGTTAACGCAGGGTACATTTGAGTGTAGCTGCGTTTTTCAGCTCCATTTGCGTTTTTTACCCCTAGTCCAAAAAACGCTGCATGCAGCGTTTTTGGGTGCTGTAAAAAAACGCATGTGCGTTTTTCCAAAAACCCATGCGTTTTTTAACATGGGGCCCTATGGGAAACGCATGCAAAAACGCATGGTAGGCCTTGTTCACACTCACCTGCGTTTTTGGCACTCTCTGCGTTTTTCTGCAGTTTTTCAAAAACGCAGGTGCGTTAACGCAGAGAGCGATTGAGTGTAGCTGCGTTTTTCAGCTCCACTTGCGTTTTTTTCCCCCAGTCCAAAAAAAGCTGCATGCAGCGTTTTTTGGGTGCTGTAAAAAAACGCAGGGGTTGTTTCCAAAAATGCATGCGTTTTTTTAACATGGGCCCCTATGGGAAACGCATGCGTTAACGCAGGGCACATATAGGCACCTGCGTTAACGCATGTGTTTCCCATAGGGCCCCATGTTAAAAAAACGCATGCGTTTTTGCCTGCGTTTTTGGGCAAAAAATGACTAAGTCCAATAAAGTGTCAAATCCTTTCAGACACACAAGGGACACTTTTTGGCATTTTTAGAAAAACGCAGTTGGTTTTTTCCCTGCTAAAAAGATTGCAAATTGAGTGTGAACAAGGCCTTAGACTCGAATGTTAAGTAAACACATCCGTTTTCAAACGGGCGAAAAAACTCTACTGACCACGTTCTGATGTGCGCCAATAAAAACACATAGTGCCAAACGCACATCAATTTGGCCATGAATTTTTTGTAGTCTATGGGTGCATTAGTGCATCCGTTTGCAGAAATTTAAAATGAGAATAACGCATCCTTTTGGCGGATGCTTGGTGCTAATGTTAACCTAGCCTTTTAGAGAATTAATAGAACAATGTTGCACAGGCACAGCCACTGCTGCTTCTTTCTAACAGGGCATTTTTGATTGAGATTGCCGCAGTTGGGACTGTCTTTAAGGCTAGGGCCACATTAGTGTCAGGTTTTTGCAGGACATATCCACCATAGACTAGTTTTACTGCAGCCTTAAAGTTTCGTTAACGCATTCTAACGCTGTTTTAACACTGCCATTGAATAATATGGGTGACGTACTCCCCAGCATATGGTAATGCGGGCACTAAAGTGCCAAAGATTGTAAACTCAAGTTATTTTGTAGCGGATGGGAAAAGGTTACAAGGAGTGTTTTCCAGTCCACCACAAAATAACGCGAGCTTACAATCTCAAGCTCTTTAGTGCCCGCGTTAACATGCACTGGGGAGTCCATCACACC
Source organism: Allobates femoralis (assembly GCA_033576535.1). Taxonomy (NCBI): domain Eukaryota; kingdom Metazoa; phylum Chordata; class Amphibia; order Anura; family Aromobatidae; genus Allobates; species Allobates femoralis. The sequence goes on from JARQOC010000006.1 coordinate 276,767,487, forward strand.
ATATTATTCAATTGCAACGTTAACACAGCGTTAGACTGTGTTAACACTGTGCTATGGCTGCGGTAAAAGTAGTCTATAGCAGATATGTGCTGCAAAAAACCCGACGCTAAAGTGGCCCTAGCCTAATCCACAATTTGTCACCTATTTTTTGTGTTGAAACTAACCTTTAAGCAATCAGTGGGGGTGTCCGGGCCTGTACCCTAGCTAAAGCTGCTTTCACACTCACATTTTTTGGCATCAGTGTGAATCCATCGCAAACTGGATGCACCTGCATGCATTTTTGGCCCCATTGACATTGAATGGGGCCTAGACACTTACTGGTGCATCCAGTTTTTACCATTTCCTCCTGATCCGGGTGTCACCAGATTTTTTACTGAGACCAAAATAACATTTCATTGCAGTTTCGGTCTCTATGACAAAACTCATGGCGCCCAGATCCAGAGCACTCCGGGCTCAAAGTAACCTGGATCCAGGGGACTACATATCCCCCTGGATCTGGACCCTGGATCTGAGTTTTAGAACTGCCCCTGTCCAAAACGCAATTCTAAATACACACCCCATAGGGGGCGTGTCATTTCTCCCCAAATCTGGCAGAAACAGGTATGCAACAGGAAGCAACTGTCACTGATTCGGGAGCCCAAATCAGTGATAATACCGGTGCGAGTATATCAGTTCATGCACGGGAAATCCGGGGGGTTTGCAGGATGTACCTGCATACCCTGGATAAAAAAAAGATGGTAGTGTGAAACCAGCCTAATTAAAAGTACTCTACAGTCACTAGTCACTATAACACGTAAAAAGGTTTCTCCTTTAACCTTTAATTAATACTTAAATCATCTCACTTGTCTTTACCTTAAGCAATGATTTATATTGAAGTATATTTTAAATATTCATCAGTAAATTTATATAAGAAAAAATAATTGATAAGAAACATAATATGTTTTCCTTGTTTTTTTTTACTTTTTTTTTAATGACTTCACATGACTTGTATCAGTGAGGGTTTCACATTTAACTAGACCTTAAAAACGTATTCTGCAATATATTCAAGGAGAGAAAGGATTGCTTAAATAGTATGTAGTACGTCAAATATAGCGCCTAAATTAGATAAATGGACAATCGTTGAACGTTTTTCCTAGAAAAAAAAGGGTAATCTTCAACATAATATGTTCAGTTTAAGAGCAAGAGACCGCAAGGTCAAGGCTGCCACACTTAGCAAGTGTCTGTGGCAATAACTTCTGGGCAACTATTTCAAAATGAAAGTATTTTTCTTTAAAACACACAAAGCGCTGTTTGTTTGCTCTGAACTGTACACACTTAGTTGCAGAGAGGTGAGAAAGTTGGCCCGGAGGTAGTGAAGACTCTTTAACCAATCAGAAGTTTATAAATATAGGTATGAATAACTGCTGTATGATTCCATGATTAATTGAGCAATGATGAGTTGTTAAAATGAATGAACAGACAGGAGAAAAGCTTTGCAGGATTGTAGACTGATTTCCAGCAGCCAGAATTCCTAATGTGTAACTTCATTCTGACCCACTGTGAAGTGTTATGTGAGTTAATCTGACTCTACATGCTACAATATTAGTGTCAGTAAAGCTATCAAGTTCCCAGGAGCTAAAGAGAAAGCAACTTGACTTCAGTTTGAAAGTGTCATATTAGTTAGCGATAGAAATCTACAGGTGACGTAACACTGCAAAAATGACTCATTCATCTATGCACAGATGCAAATGTTTCCCCAACTACTTTAAGGGTTTTCCTGAGGACACTTTTGTGTAGTGCATGCTCCCATCAGTTCACTGCTGTGCCTGTGTTCTTCACACTTAGATTGGTGTTACTACACTGGGCAAGAGACATGTGAGAGACCGGACTGAGTCTCGCATATATCAACCGACACTGCCGCTGGCTTTCTGGAGAGGAGCATGCAGCTGCATGTATTTCTATGAGTATAAATATTCAAAATCACCATACACCTTATATCAAATAATCTCATGGTTAAAGATGCATCATCCCTTAAGGTGTGCGTGCATAGGAATAAGTAACACTCCTCTCAATCATTAATTAAGTGGAAACCACTATGGAGTTTTTGTTACATAAAATATAACTTTTATTAAATATATAAAAGCAGACATATAAACGTTCTGAACGAAGTACAAGGGAAACCCACAGAAGGCTGCAGGGGCGTGCTGCAGGCCAGGGCTCCTTGAGTAACTGCCAGGTTGTCATCACAAGTGTGCACTATGGGTGAGTGATTGGTACTATCTGTTATGTGGGCTAACATACCCAATTACATTGTGCATTCTGCTATTGATGTGAATTTTGTACCTTATATGTGCAGTGCTTGCTCAGGGAGTTACTACCTGACTGCAGCCTTCTGTGGGTTTCCCTTGTACTTCGTTCAGAACGTTTATATGTCTGCTTTTATATATTTAATAAAAGTTATATTTTATGTAACAAAAACTCCATAGTGGTTTCCACTTAATTAATGTATTTCTATGAGGCTGCATGCTCCTCTCCAGAGAGGCGGCGGCTGTTGCGGGTGATGCACGCGTGACTTATGGCTGTCTTACCCGTCTGTCGTTCAATGTGACTCCAGTCTTAAGGAAAGCCATTATATGTTTTCTTGGCCAATCTCAAACAGATGTTTTTTTATTACCTGATGTTTTTATGAGATACTGGGTCTAGAGAAGCACCTTCCGAATAGCCCCAATGACGTTAAGATTTTACTAAGCATACCCAGAGAATATATATCCACATATAATCCCAGGCTTGAGGGTCTAGGCACTAACAATGCCTCTGGACTAATATCTTAAGGTACCGTCACACCATTCAACATTATTTCTGACGTCGTTCAAAAGTGACGTCAGGAATGATATTGAAACAACATCGTTGTTGCATTGTCGCGTGTAATGCAGAAAAACCTGTCAACTTCAACAACCTACGAGATCGTTTGGTGTGACACCGCAATAGCGATGTCACGGCCGATCCCGCCTATTCGCTGTATTGCAGCGGATCGCTCGCTGGGCTGATCCCAGCCCAGCGAGCGATCGCACCGCCAACATCGCGAGCGCGCACCCGTGGCATCGCATCCGACATCGCAGCTGATGTTGGATGGTGTGACGGGGCCTTTAGAGGTAATCCTTGATTTATTTTTTTATCTCCAACACGGTTAATTGCTTGCATAAGTCATGTCAGGTACATGTTAATTTATATATTTATATGTTTAGAGTTAGGGTCACATTTTGCATTGTTTTTTTCCATCCTGATCCGGTTTTAAGCATTAAAAATGTTCAAAACCTGATCAGGATCCGCAGCCCATAGGCTGCAATACAAAAACCGGATTGCCCAAATGGCAATCCGGTTCCCAGATCCGGTTTTGCAGCCTGCGGTAAGAATCATGCAGGCTGCGTCCATTGCAGCGGTTGCAAAACCGGATCCAGTTTTTGTATAATTGGAGTCTATGGCATAAATGTACTTTGCTGTACCGGATCCGGTTTTGAAAATTGCAAAAATCCTCATTCCAAAACCGGATGCATTAATGCTTCCAGATCCAGAATGAGGATTGCATTTTCACAAATTTGTGAAAGTGTGAAGGCACAGTCCAAAGCCGCATCCGGTAATGGATACGTTTACCGGATTGTGCCTTCTAAGTGTGAACCTAGCCTAACTTGCTAAAAAGAAATTATAGAATCCTGATCAGTAATAGGTTTTACTAACAATCTATATCACTTGTAATTTGAACATCAGTATAGTAAGAGATCAACTTATGACTTGCTTTGTTCTACATTTATATTTATCTACATGATTTCTAAGGCTAGGGTCACACTTAAACATAGAATTGCATTCACCGCATGCAGATCCGGATGCGGTGAACGCAATTGGCTTCAGACAACCAGGAATCCGGGAACTAGATTGCTGAAGTCGCAATCCGGTAACCGGATTGCTCAGGATGTGTAATCCTGAGCAATCCGGTTACCGGATAGTTTGCTCGGGAAACGCTGCCGGGATCACATCTCCGACAGGTAGGCAGTGCTGGAAGCGTCGCTGGATGGAATAGAGAGGTGAGTATCGATTTTTTTTTATTTTTAACCCTTGATTTTACTTCATATACATACATTGCGGAACTGAAATCTAACTGAAAGCGAACATGACCTTGAACTGCCAAATTTTCAGCAAATTGTTCTAATTCGACGAGCGACTCGAACATCACCAAAAAAAGCTCGGATTTGAGATTGGCGAACAATTCCATTCGAACACCGCTCATCTCTATTGTTAATCACAAAATCCAATAAAAACCATTTGAACAGGGAAGCACCTTCCACATCACATTTTTCCTGTTGTTTAGACATTTTGAAAAACACATTCAGGCATTTCTGATAATGTCTTCTGGCACATTATCACAGTAACAAACAATATCTCACTGCAATAATTCTCTTATGTGATTTGCAAATGTAAGTTACTTAAATTTACAAATATACATCATGTTCCTACTCTATATGTTTCGGTAATGTGATAAAGTGCGTTGTCTGTGTAAATTAATGTATTAGCTCAACCAGCCCCATTCTAGGTACAGCTACATAGACAGTGCAAATCCAGTAACGACCAACAGATTTGTCAGAAAACATTTAGTTTCCTGTTAGGCCTAATTCACATCTAATGCAGGTCTGCATTTTGCTGCATTTGCATTTCTATGCGTTTTTACCGCTAAAAATGCATCCAAACGCATGCCTTTTTGGCCCCATTGATTTCAATGGAAAACGCATAGAAATCGCATGCAAAAACGCATGTGCATTTGCAAAAATGCAAAACACAGCCAAAAATATTGGCTGTTGTGTCTAGGGCTGCATTGGCAAAAATGCATGCGTCTTGCATTTTTGCATGCGTTTTCTATGCATTTTCCATTGAAATCAATGCGTTTGGATGCCTTTTTTTGCTGTAAAAACGCATAGAAACGCAAATGCAGCAAAACGCAGACCTTTATTAGATGTGAAAAGGGCCTTAGAGTAAATATTCTCTATTGAATACCATGCTACAAAATACTCCACAAATATGAGCAAATTAACTGCAAACAAGATTTGTTATTTTGCATACCAAAAAGTAACTTTCCTAACAAGGACCAAGTTTCAAAAATGAGTACACACCAATGATAATTTTAGGTGCAAAACTAAAGTTTAGACTACAAAATTCTAATTAACAACAATTCAACTACAGGTAAATCTATATATGCATTGAATAGGTGTCCAGCAGACAAAAGAAATGTAATGCTGTCAGCAATGGCAACATATGAAAAGGAAATGTCACAAAACATGAGAAAGAACATAATTTGAAGAAAATTTAAATGCAAGATCTCTGAAGTTAGCTAAGGCTAGGGTCACATTTGCATTGTGACCCTAGCATGAAGCAAGCTCTAAATTCTTAGGGCCGTTTCACATGTATGTGGCGATGCATCTGGCAGCACTGCGCTAGCGCAGGTGCAAGTGCAGGTGCTAGTACAACCAAGTGCAAGCCAGCACACCGGCGCACAGATGCAGCGCAATGCGCATTGCGCTAGCGCCGCCATTATCTTCTATGGCCGAGCGCACCGCAGCGCATACAGAAAGCGCAAGTGCGACAGGGCCTGTGTAACAGCACATGTGCTTGTCCAGACGTACCGGAAACACGTCATGTGACATTTCCGGTGCATCCGGAATAAGTGCATGCGCTGGGACACAGGCCCTGTCACACTTGCGCTTCCGGGATGCGGTGCACTCGCCCATAGAAGGTAAAGGCGGCGCTAGCACAGTGCGCTGCATCTGTGCACCCATGCACTGGCCTGCGCTTTGCTGTGCTGGCATCTGCACTTGCACCTGCGCTAGCGCAGTGCTGGCAAGCGCATTGTACATAAATGTGAACTAGGCCTTAGAAATTTTTGCCGCAGTGCATAGCATTAACGCTATGCGCTGCCAGGCCACAGAGCCCCATAGTAACTCGCTGTTTACCTTAGCAGCCAGCTACACACAAGGCTCCAGGATGTGCACTTTTCAACAGCGCACAGGAAAACACTGCAGGACACGTCCTGTAGCTTTGTGTGTGGCCGGCTGCTAAGGTAAACAGCGGGTTACTATGGGGATCCGTTGCCTGTCAGCTCATAGCATTAACGCTATGCACTGCGGCGAAAATTTCTAAGTATTTAGCACTACCGTCATGCTAGGGTCACAATGCAAATGCGACCCTAGCCTAAGGAATAGTGATGAGCGAGTTGTGAAATATTCAGGTTTGGATTATTCGTGCTGAATAGTTTTTAAAACTTGGTGTCCTTTTATCAACACTGGACAATGTAAATTGCTATGGAATACGTATGCCCTATCTAAGACGATTACTCATATGCAGGAAAAGGAAAACTGAACATTGCACTTGGCCCAAAAAATGGACATGGTTGATGAATGTTTGTGGTAGATGTGCAACTGCAGTTTGTGGTCAGGAGGCATCAGCACCTGTTTCCAGGACAGCATATTGGGAAGGACGTAACACAGGGGTAGTGGCAGTGGTTTCACACTCAGACTCATTTTTGTTTCCCAGGCATTCCAACCAACTACTGGAGTACTGTATGTTAACAGAGGTATTATGAAGAATTTCACTTTTTAAAGGAATGTGTGGGTAACATTTTGAAACAAGTAGCATATATAGAGCCTATTTTATTATTCATATTATCCTTTTGTGTTAGTCTGAGACCTGAATAAGTTTGTGGAGCAAATTAATAAGGTAATGATGGACACTGTTACAGAGTTTGAGTGGAGCACTTCATAGGCTACAGCATGCCAATGGTGCTGTTCAACAATATTCAAGTGTGGACCCAAATATCAGAATCAGGCTCTCTGATACATGCTGGAAGAGACGTTGAGTAGGTCTTCTGAACTAAATTTTGAGTTAAAATTGCTACTGAGTGGGACTACTACACAATTAAGGCCAGTGCAGAATATAGATAGGCATACAAAAATAATTACAGCTGGGGGTATACATACATGAATATGAAGTATAATATAAGAAAATCCATCACTTAACAGTAACTGTCTGCACCCATAATAACCATGGGGAAACAAAGCATCCTCATATATGTCATTGATTCAACCAGGAAAAGAGGATTTAATTGCATATATTTTTATTTATTTATGAATAGACTTACAGCAGGATAAACACATACAGGACACATAACATTGCACAGCCCCGGATTCTCACATAATCATTTAGGTCGTACACTTTGTAGCCAGCACATAAATTATTGCACAACCCAGAAGTCTCAGAGGTAAAGCCGCCTATCACAAAAAGTGACAGCCCAAGTCATGGGTATACAAGTGTATAGTGGTTCAATAGACCAAGGAAAAGGTGCAAAGTAAAAGTGCAAATGCATTCATTACCTGCCTAAAGATGAGACCGAGCAGTTTAAGAGTGATTGGGAACAATTAGCTGACACTTGCTCCAATGGGTTCCTGTTGTTATTGTTTGAACACAGTGAAGGTGTATTGAAGAATTTGGAGTCAGATATGGAAAATCTGCAGAAGCAGATATCTGAGGATTTATCTGCGGAAGCCCTGAAAAAATTGGAGGATGACATTAGTTCCCAGGTTAAAAAAGTGGGATAAGGAGACAAAGGATATTAAATACAAAAAATTCCAGAGGGATTTGAATGATTTAAAACTCAACAGGGTTTATAAATGGAAGACGACGGGTGGGGGGAAGCCAAATACACCAGCCCCGGACGGGGGTGGATCAGCCCCACCGTCTAGAACTCCTTCTGTGGTATCTCTTGTCTCCTCTGAGGAATCCCAATCCGAGCCTGGGGGAAGTGATGACATCAGTACCAGGGCTAAGAACAAACAAAATCACAAGAAAGTTCCATCTGGCTCCAAACAAACAAAAAAAACCCTTGAGGTAATTAATCTGTCAGAACATGTTCTGACAGTATCACAACGGGAGGTCCTCCTGAAGGGTCTTAACTTTGCACCTACTGACGTGTTCAATTTCTTCACAGCCATAAAGGACCTCAATCTATTTTCAAGAAAGTTGCTGTTGAAGAGATTCCACCGCAGGGGCCACTTGGATTTACAGCTACCCAACACACAAGAAAGAGAGACACTGGAGGCACTTAAAGACCTGGCGGAAGATAATACTGGAATGGCTGAAGGTATGTTCCCTCCCGGCATATGTCCAAGATCAAAAAAATTTCCCCCCTTGTCAGTATGCCCCGCTATTGAGATATTCACGAAACTCGTAGCGGAGGATTTCAAAACAATAAAACAAGGACGTAGATTTGATAATCTTACACCTCAACATAGACAAGCCTTAAAAGAGATACAAGCTTGGGATGATGTTGTGATAAAGACTGCTGACAAGGGGGGAAATGTGGTGATATGGACATGTGAGGGATATGAGAGGGAGACGTACCGACAGCTACGAGATAGAACTACCTATGCTCGCCTCGAGTCTAGTCCTTTGAATAAGTTTCTAGCCGAACTACAACCAATCCTGGAAAGGGCCCTGGAGGAGGGTACCATTACTAAGAAAATCTTTGATGGATTATTTAATGTAAATTCCAAAATTCCTACTTTTTACCTCCTCCCCAAGATCCACAAGGACCCTATTAGCGCTCCAGGACGTCCCATAGTGTCCGGCATAGACAGCATGAGTGAACCACTATGCAGGTTTATAGATTATTATCTTAAACCTCTAGTGGGGACCCTGCCGTCATATGTCCGAGACACTACGGACGTCCTTAGGAGGGTGGATGGGGTCTTTGTGGATCAGGGTACCCTTTTGGTTACAGCAGATATAGAATCTCTGTATACCAGCATCAGACACCGGGATGGTCTGTCAGCGGTCCGCTTCTTCCTTGGGATGACCGACAGGGATCCTGGTCTGTGCGAGCTCGTGATGGAATTGCTCCAATTCGTGCTGACCCATAATTTTTTTGTTTTTAAGGATCGGTATTATCTACAGACACAGGGCACTGCCATGGGGGCGGCCTGCGCCCCCTCGTATGCCAACCTCTTCCTTGGTTTTTGGCAGAGGGATTTGTTTGGCGGCGAGGGGGTGGGGGCCTTGTCCCATGTGCAGTACTGGATCAGATATTTCGACGATTTACTTTTCGTTTGGACCTGCACGGTGGAGCAATTGGAGGCATTCATGGGGGAGTTGAACGCCAATGATATCAACATCAGATTGACATACACATATAGTCAGTCGACTGTTGACTTCCTGGATATCAGATTGAGTGTTGATGAGAATGGCTCTCTACAATCTGATCTCTTTAGGAAAGCAACGGCGGTTAACTCCCTCCTGCATGCCTCCTCTTCCCACGACCAGGCAACAATCAGGGCTATCCCTGTTGGTCAGTTCCTAAGGACGAAGAGGATCTGCTCTACAGAAGCTTCCTTTGAGGAGCGGGCTGGAGAGCTTAGGACTAGATTCGAGGAGAGAGGGTATAGCAAAAGATCTATCAAGGCTGGTTATAATAGGGCCAAAAGTGTCTCTCGCACACAGCTGCTGGCCCACAGTGGGTCTGGAGGGTCAGGTAAGGGCAAAGAGGAGGGAGTGGTTAGATTCATTTCTACTTACAATCAGGACTGGAGAAGGATGAGGTCCATTTTGTCTAAACACTGGGCGGTACTTCGCCCTGATAGTGTCCTTAGACACTGCCTACCGGATCACCCTCCCATGACACCCCGGCGTTGTAGGAATTTACGTGATTTATTGGTCCACAGCCATTACGTCCCTAAAGTGCCATTTTTATTTGGATCAAGAGGACCACGACAGGGATGCTTCCCATGCGGTCGATGTGCGGCGTGTGCCAATATATTGCGAGGACATGTGTTTGAATCAGCTGATAACACTAAAAGATATATGATCAGGGACTACATATCATGTAGCACCACATATGTGGTCTATTACGCTAAATGTAGTTGTCCTCGCATATATGTTGGACTCACATCCCGAGAGCTCCGTGTAAGAGTTAGGGAGCACTGCCGTGATATATGTGATGCAGCGAAGGTAGGAGCTGAGGATGTTGCTGGTCTTAAAACCTTACCACGGCACTTTAGGGAACATCATCACTGTGACCTACGTTTCCTCTCTTTTCTGGGGATTGATGTCATCCATGGGGGGATCAGGGGAGGAGACTTAAGGAAGCGACTGGCCCAGTGCAAGACCAAGTGGATTATCACACTTGGCTCTCTGGTACGGGTGGGTCTCAATGAGACAGTGAGTTTCTCACCGTTCCTCTGACGATATAAAAGATGATGTGACTTTGATTTTAACTTTTGTTCTTTTTTATATATTTTTTTTTATATATATTTTTATAGATCTGTGTGTTTTCACCCTTATCTGCCTCTCTGGATGGATGATCTTGTGCCATTGGTCGACGCTACCACCTTGTGCTATAATGTATCATGGACCTGTTTCCGTCTGTGGATTTATCCATTAAATATGACTATATGGAAGGGGATTGGAATTAGTAGGGTGGGATATAATTGTATGATACACCAGCCTACCCTTGTTTTCCTGTCTTTCCTCCTTTATCTGTTCCTAGTGTGGAAGGTTATGCCCACAGGCTCTAGCAGATCCAGCCTCTTACAGTGATAAGCCTCTACTTTCCCACCGCTGCTATGGTGACGTGTCCCATATTTGCGGCGGCATGGGCTTGTTTGCGGAAGCTCCCTGATCTCCCTGGCAACGCCACGCTCCCCTGCTGCGTGTTTACACATACACGTCAGCAGGATGTGAGGTGAGGACGCGGCCAGGATGTCGGGTTGTAGCTCCGCCTACTGCCTCGGCTCCACTGTAATGTCGCCTGGTGTGGTAGCGTATATAATGAGACCCGCAGGCACGGGTCATTACACTCCCCCCCGAAGAAGCAGGCAGTTTAGCCTGCGAAACAGCTGTTGGGGTCCATCCCACAGCAGTCCCGGTCTCATCTTTAGGCAGGTAATGAATGCATTTGCACTTTTACTTTGCACCTTTTCCTTGGTCTATTGAACCACTATACACTTGTATACCCATGACTTGGGCTGTCACTTTTTGTGATAGGCGGCTTTACCTCTGAGACTTCTGGGTTGTGCAATAATTTATGTGCTGGCTACAAAGTGTACGACCTAAATGATTATGTGAGAATCCGGGGCTGTGCAATGTTATGTGTCCTGTATGTGTTTATCCTGCTGTAAGTCCATTCATAAATAAATAAAAAATATATGCAATTAAATCCTCTTTTCCTGGTTGAATCAATGAAGTACATGTTGCAGAAACAGGAAGAGTAGGATGTATATCATGCCGGCTTCATGCTCTGTTCACACTGGTGAGTCTGATGAGCAGCCTTAAACCACTTTGTTGGTCTGTCTACGTTAGAGCGTCAGCATGGTTTGTTCACTGAGGATCAGCTTTGCAAGAGTTAACTTTTTGATTAGTGTCAATTGAAGTTTGAGGCTGCTGGAATGCCTTCACCCTTTGTGTATGGCTCAGAACATTCCTGGATGCCGACTATAGCATTTGTGTGCCTCTTGCATACTGGTCCTGTGTTGGAGTTGCTGTTGAAAATCAAACATTTGCTTGGCGTCTGGTGATGTATATCTTGTTGTTTTTTCATTCCCTTTTTGTATTTGTGTTCTCCTTAGACACATATTGTATCTTCCTGATGCTTTGCTGTTTACTTCATCCATGTCTGTCTTTATCTGTGGGATCCATTATGGTTCACGTCGTGGGTGGGGATTGGGGTCTTGCTCAAGGCTGGACAGGAGAAAGGGACAGGTTGGAGACTCAAGCCTCTCTACCAAGAGGGATATCCCTGAGTTAAGGAAAGTCAGGGTTCCCCTAACCTGAGGGGCAGTTCAGGGACCAAGGTTCCTTTCCACCTTTCTCCCAAAACACCCTGTGACATTATTATCTAACATTCCATGGATCCCATTGTTTCCCCTACTAGACAGTTGGAGGCTCTGTCTCTCTCGGTTACAAAGCTTAAAGGGACAGATCAGCAACAGGCTTTGTCAGCTTTTGCGGTACAGTCTGAAGCATCAACCAGGTCATCTGAACCAAAACTGACCCTCTCAGAGTGGTTAGCAGGAGACTGCAGAAAGTTTGTTTCTTTCCGTGAGTCCTGCAAACTGTATTTCCATCTGCATCCTCTCTCTTCAGGGAGTGAGGCTGAGCGTGTTGATTTTGTGGTCTCTTTGGTAAGTTGGGACCCACAAGCATGGGCTTTTTCTCTATCATCTGATTTCCCTGTTTTTGAATCAGTGGATATTTTCTGCACACAGCCTTATCTATGATGATCCAGATAAACTGGCTTTGGCCAAGTCCAAGATTCATCAAATCGGCCGGCTGAGGATTACTGTGCTGAGTTTCGCTGCTAGTCCGTGGATACTCAGTAGAACAACCCTGCTCTTATGAGCCAGTTTTTGCAGGGGGTTTCTGAGAGGATCAAACAGGCTTTGGTGATGTATGAGACTCCCGCATCTCTGGAGGTAGCCATAGCACTTGTAATCTGATAGACCCTTTACGTCAAAGGTCTCAGGAGACCACATCTGTATGGGAAGGGATAGCACCATCAATAGCAACCTCAGAGACCGCTGTAGAGCCAAAACAGATCACTGGGATGTCACATGAGAATAAAAAGCCCTTTATCCCAAAAAAAGGAGGGGTCTGTTTTTTCTGCAGCAAAAAGAGATGTTATATTAATGCTTATCCCATGATACCAAAAAAAGGTGTACTGGCAGAAAACTGGTAGCCTTAGGGGCTTTAGAGGGTCCCAGCCTGAGCCTATGTATATACTCTATGATTGCTGAGATAGATCTCAGTCTATTCTCCCTGCAAAGGTAATAATCGGGGGTCAGGATATTTGTATTGAGGTTTTTTTTTGGATAGCGGTAGGGATGAGCGAGTATAATCGTTACTATTCGGTACTCCCCAAATAGTAACAATATTCAGGCTACTCGCTACTCCTGAGTTTCTTTTGATTACTTGGGAGTTGCGAGTAGTCCTTTAACTTTCTCAGTGTATCTATATATAGACTGCGAAAGTGCACAAAAAGTGAATAAAAGTAGTTAAAAAATAAAAAAATATCATACTCACCTATCCGACACCTGCAGCGGGACCGGCAAAGAAGACATCCGATCAACGGCAAGGACCTGCGAGTCTGACAGCCAATCAGATGGCTGGTAGCTATCTGGCCAATCAGATGGCCTGATGTCACAAACCACCTGATCGCTACCAGCCACCTGATTGGCCAGATTGCCAGGTCTTGAACGTGCATCAATGACCACCTGAGGAAGACGGTGTGTGACCGTTGAAACATGTTGTGGGGAAGGAGGTTTTGCTAATAAAGGATTTTCAACTGGACCGGAGCCCGCGCTGTGATTTGAGCGCCCACAAGAGACCGTGCTGTATATTAATTCAGACTCACAGGTCCTTGCCTTTGATCAGATGTCTTTTTTGCCGGTCCCGTTGCAGCCATCGGATAGGTGAGTATGATATTTTTTTTATTTTTTAACAAATTTTATTCACTTTTAGTGCACTTTCGCAGAGTATATAGATACACTACGAAAGTGAAAGGACTACTCGCTACTCTCGAGTAATCACAAGAAACTCGGGGAGTAGCGAGTAACCTGAATAGCGATACTATTCAGCGAGTACCGAATAGTAATGATTCTACTCGCTCATCCCTAGTGTGTACCTGTTATGGAACTCTGCATTGGGGTCCTCCATTAGAAGCGAGTAAAGTGCAATGTTCTAAAAAGTCTAAATACACAGGTGGTTTTGGGGTTTCCCTGGTTGTCGGTTCACAATCCAGTAATAGACTGGAAAACCAAGGACATAGTCCAGTGGAATTCATATTGTAGAGAGAACTGTCTAGGTACGTGTATTTCAGCTGTGACTCCTAGTATCCTTGAACCGTTTGTGGAGTTTTCTAATGTGCTCTCTGAAAAGGGGTGTCAGGAGCTACCACTCCATTGGCCCTTGGCTGAACTGGGGGCCAAACATCCTAAATGCAGATTGCATAATCTGTCTGGCCTGGAGAGACAAGCTCTCAAGGAGTATATTACCGAGAGTTTAGCCAAGGGTCACATTAGACCATCATTGGCTCTAGTGGCTGCCGGTTTCTTCTTTGTCAAGAAGAAAGATAGCGGATTACGTCCGTGTCTGGACTTTAGAGAGCTCAATCAGATTATGGTTAGTGATCCGTATCCTATGCCATTGACTCCGGAACTGTATAATCCGGTGTCGGGTGCCAAATAGTTTTCTACAGTTGACCTTAGGGGTGCGTACAACCTCATAAGAGTCCATCAGGGGGATGAGTGGAAGATGGCTTTTAATAATACTGAGGATCACTTTAAAAATGTAGCAATGCCTTTCGGTTTAACCAAAGCACTTGCGATATTTCAGCATTTTATAAATTATGTACTCGCTCACCTCCTAGGTACATTTGTGATTATTTATTTGGATGATGTACTCATTTATTCTTTTGACCGCGATTCGCACATAAAGCATGTTTGATAGGTGTTACAATTGCTTAGGGAGAACAAGCTATACTGTACGCCAAGCTTGAAAATGTATTTTTACTGTACAAGAATTACCGTTTCTAGGCTTCATTATTTCCGCCTCAGGGTGTAGGATGAATCTCGCTACATTGTAGGCTGTGTTAAACTGGGACCGTCCTGATAACCTCAAAGCACTACAGTGATTCTTTGGTTTTTCAAATGTTTATTAAAAACTCTTCCGTTATTGCTAAACCTTTGACTGACATAAAAAGGGTACTGAATTTACTAACTAGTCTGAGAATGCTGTGCGCGCATTTTAATGTTTGAAAAGAAGCTTCGCTTCGGCACCCATCCTGATTCAACCAGATGTCTCCCCTTCACTGAGGAAGTGGATGCTTCTGAGATAAGGGTAGAGGCGGTGTTGTCGCAAGGCCTGTGTCTCGGCAAATTATATCCTTATCCCTTTTTCTCGAAGAAGTTGTGGCCAGCATTTATGACATAACAGGGTAAAAGGGAATTGCTTGCTATCAAGTTGGCTTTTATGGAATGGCGACACTTCTTGGAGGGGACCACTCATCCTGTTAGGGTGATTACTAACCATAAGAATCTCTTGTATCTGGAGTCAGCCAAGCATCTTTCTCCTACACAGGCTTACTGGTCACTATTCATTAACAGATTCAATTTCTTCATTATTTACCAGCCGGGTGCTAAAAACACTAAGGCTGGTGCATTGTACAGATGTTTTCCTGGTAGAGAACAACATGAGTAGCTGGTTCCTATCCTCCAGAAGGGTGTTGTAGTTTCAGCTGTCAGTACTGAGGTGAAAGCTTGGATAGCTGTGGCTCAGGAGGAGGTACTGCTGGATCTTCAAGTTAACAGGGCTTTTGTTCCTCTGCACCTTCGTCTTAAGGTGTTGGGGGAGCGTCAAGGTTCAGTCCTGGCTGGTAACCCTGGGTTTAAGGGCAGGTTGGAACTTCTGTTGAGTCAATTTTAATGACCCAAAATCATGAGGGATGTAGCCTCCTATGTATTAGTATGTTCCACTTGTATGCGTTCGAAGTCTTCGCACTCTCGTCCTTCTGGTCTTCTTTTTCTATTTAGTGTGCCTAGCAAACCATGGACAGATATTTCCATGGACTTTATTACAGATTTATCATCCTCTGCTGGTAACACTTTTATTTTAGTTGTGGTCGACTGGTTTTCTAAAATGACACATTTTGTTGCATTACCATCCTTACCCAATGCCAAGACCCTGGCTCAGATATTCATATGCAAAGTGGTCAGACTCCATGGGGTTCTGTCTGACATTGTATCCAATAGGGGTACCCAGTTTATTTCTAATTTCTGGAAAGCCTTCTGTTCTCCCTTGAGGATTAAGTTGTCTCACTTATTGGCTTTCTATCCACAATCTATTGAAAAACAGCGCATGAATCAAAATCTGGAACAGTATTTGCGCTGCTTTGTCTCTGAAAACCAGGAGGAGTGGTCAGCTTTCCTTTCTCTTGCGGAGTTCGCTATTAATAATGATCGTCAAGAGTCATCTTGGGAGTCCTTTTTCTCTGTTTATAATCAACATCCTCAGTTCAGTACTCTTCATCAAGGGTATTCTTCCAGGATCCCTGTAGAGGATTGGGTGGGTGTGGCATTATCGCCTACTTGGAGAAAAGTTGAGCATCATTTACACAGTATGGGTTCTAAGTACAAGCATGTAGCTGAATGTAGTCGTATGCTTGGTCCAGACCTGAATGTGGGTGATTTAGTGTGGTTATCCACCAGGAACATCAAATTACCTTCACTTAATTTAGGTCCCTGTTTTATCGGTCCATTCAGAATCGGCCATCTTCAAACCACTGACCTTCCAGTTGGAATAATTAACTGCCATACACAGGATTTATAATGTTTGCCATAAGTCTCTTATAAGACGTGGGTTCAGGGGACTTTATTCCCACTTCTCTACCACCAATCATAGTGGATGGCTCTTTAGAGTTTGAGGTATCAAGGGTTGTCGACTCTCGTATCGTTCGTCGTAGTATCTGGTGCATTAGCTAGGCTATGGCTCTGAGAAGAGAACTTGGATGTCTGTGACAGATATCCATGCTCATCGGCTAGTCGCTGGGTTTCATCATCGTCAACCTGAAAATCTAGGTCCATGGCGTCCTGAGGGCCCTGAGGGCCCTCGTAGAGGTTGGGGTACTGTCATGCCAGCTTCAGACTCTGTTCACACTGGGGAGTCTGATGTACAGCCTTAAGCCTCTTTGTTGCTCTGTCTGAGTTAGGGTGTTGGCGGTGGTTTGCTCCCTATGGTTCAGCTTTGCAGTAGTTAACTTTTTGATAAGTGTCAATTGAAGTTTGAGGATGCTGGACCAACTTTACTCTTTAAGTATGGCTCAGAATATTCCTGGATGCCGACTATAGCATTTACGTGCCTCTTGCATACCGGTTCTGTGTTTTAGTTGCTGTTGAAACTCAAATCTTTGCTTGGTGTCTGGTGAAGTATACCTTGTTGTTTTTTCATTCCCTTTTTGTATTTGTGTTCTCAATACACACATATTGTATCTTCCTGATGCTTTGCTGTATGGTGCTGTTTATATAATCCCTGTCTGTCCTTATCTATGGGATCCATTAAGGTTCACCTCCTGGGGTGGGGGTTGGGAGTCTATCTCAGGGCTGGACAGGAGAAAGGGATAGGTCAGAGACTCAGGTCTCTCTACCATCAAGAGTACCCCTGAGTTAAGGAAAGTCAGGTTTCCCCTAGCTTGATGGGCAGTTCAGGGGCCCAGGTTCCTTTCCTCCTTTTCTCCCAAAACTCCCCGTGACAATGTGATTTCAAGAACAAAATGGGTTTGGATAGGAACTAAAAATGCAATCAGTCAACACACTAGCAGCAGGGTAGGCCAGCACCTCCAAGTCGTACAAGGAGAGGTTGGGCCAGATGTGAAGCTTGGACACCCAATAGTTAAAAGGCACTTAATAATCAGTGTGGCTGTGTTGCACTTGATGTGTCTGTCCCTCCCCTGTAATTTTTGTGGTTGAAAAGAGGTGGTACCTCTGCTGCCAGCATTGTCTGAATGTAAGCTTTTCAGCAACTCGTCAACAATGGCCTTCTGACATGCACACATTGAAAAACCTGTTTCTGAATCCGATATGAGAGAAGGAAATTACTTTTAGTACAGTGGTTCAAGAAAGGTGCACAACCAGTATTTTTTGATGACCAAATTATCTATGATTCAAGGGTCTTGGGAAAGGCAGTTGGACTCAAAATGTGCCATCTGTGGTAAATTAAAAATAGCCAAAGTTTCAGTGTCCCCACCAGGATGAACAGTAAATATTCTCTCCTCCTCACACCACCTCACCTCCTCATCCTTGGACAGACAGGAAGCTGGGGCTGGGTATCCCCTTTGTAGCGTATCCTCCTACTATTCCTCATCCACTGATGTGGGCTGAGAATTTTGGCTAAAGCTGGGTAGTATCACCAACTGCAAAATCTTGCTGCATAGCCACCTGCTGTTCTTTCAAAGCGTCATCTTTCAGATTGCGCAACAAGCATTTCAATAAACAGAGCTGCAGGGTGGTTTCACTGGTAATAGTGTCATCACCACTCAAGATCTAGGTGAAGTATAGAAAGCTTTCAAGAACCTCACAAATATCAGTGATTGACATACTTGGCAGTTGTTATGTGTGGAGGCTGATGGGCATTTAGAAACTGAAATTCAGCTACTGCCTTCTGATGCTCATTAAACCTTGCCAGCATAAGTAATTCAGAGTTCCAGTGCTTAGGCAGGTTTCAAATCAGCTGCTGAATGAGGCAAATTAAAACGCTTCTGCAGCCTTGAAGACTGGTGAAAGTGGGAGATGACTTTAGGAAATGGGTGCTGACATGGCATACCTTGACAAGTATCAGAAATCAGGGTATGTTTTTAGAAACAAAAGTAAGGCAGAAAAATCAAGCACCACGGGTAGAAGCTCCAAATACTATATTCCAACATGATTAAAAGCAGGGATTACAGGAAAAAACAGACATCTTTCAGAGCAGCATCACCATAAAGCCGGTTTACGCATTTCTGGGTACTACCCCTTAATAATGATTTATGGTTATGATCAAGGGGCCATAGTCCAGAAAAGGGGCAGGTGAGCTGGATTTTCCTTTGAGATTATGTTTTTAGAAACCGCTGTAAAACTAAGTTCAGCACACGGCCTATGCATGGAGTGTGTACCAGTTTATCAAGCTTTAAATCCATCACAAGGTTACGCCCATTATTGTACATGATGAGACCTGGTTGGAGGTTCAGCAGGAAGAGCCATTGATCAGTCTACACTTCTATCCCTTTCAACAGCTCTTCTGTGGTGTGTGGTTTATCATCTAAACAGATGAGCTTCAGCAGAACCTGTTGCCGCTTCATCGAGTGATAGTGAGACTAATTTACATGAGGATGAGGAGCAGGAGAAGGAGGTGGGACAAGAACTGGCATACGAGGAGATGGAAACCCTGATGGAAGTTGGGCCTGTTACTCTTGGCAAGGGTAGGATGTGTGATGTCCCAGGCTCCAACAGATTCACCCAGTGTGCCATAAAGGAAATGTACTGTCCCTGTCCTCAAAAACCTGTCCATGTGTCTATGGTTAAGTAGACCTTCCAGATTATGGCATTGGTCAGAGCGCAGGTCAGAGCGCAGGTGATATTGTTTAACACATGCATATGTAACACGGGATGCCACAATGGAAATAATAGCTGAGTGGCTGAGAACTAAACCCAGGGGTTCATCAACCACCAAGAGGTCTTGGAAAGACAGCATTGCTACAAGCCAAAATGGCAACATTTACAGGGCTAGCAATCTGGCAATGTGGGCAATTAGTGTTTGAGCCTGTGGGTGCATAGCTGAGTATTTCTGCTTCCTTTCCATGTCTGATGCAGGGACAACTGAACACTGCGCTGGGCCAATGAAGTGGACATGATGATTTGTGTACGCAACCGCAGATTGTGGGCAGGAGGCATGAGCGCCTTTTTCCTATATAGAAGAGATTAGGAAGGACATAGCACAGGGAAAGTGGCAGAGGTTTCATCCTGAGACACAGGTTTTGTAAACAAGCGTTTCGCCCACTTACTGAAGTATTTGGCTACCAGGTGCATGCTTGTGGTGCTCAGGTTGGCATTCTTCTTGCCTCTACTCAGCTTGGTATGGCAGATGCTAAAAATTGCAGTGTTTTTGACTGAAGGGCTATAAGACAATCAAACAACCATACAGCGGAAGAATGTCTCCTTAGCCTGGGATCTGCCCGAGTGGGGGTACCCTTGGGAACCGTTTACCAAGTTCTTACTCTGGTCAAAGCACCTCTTGCTGCCTATTTTGGTGCTACAGATCAATTTCCCTCTGCACTGCTGTGCCTCGCTATGCGTGCCAGTGGCCCAAGTTGCATCAATGACCTCATTATCAACCACCTCGTCTTCCTATTCCTTAATCTGATTCTCTTCCTGAGTTGAGCTTTTAGGCTGACCTGATGGCAACTGTGTCTCATTATAAGCATCTTACACCTCTTTAGACAGTAATTGCCATTTCCCAACATGGCTTTCTTCTGACCATGGGTACTCAAATATTTGTGCATCACCGCACTCCACCTTCATCTGTGCTTCTTGTATGGTGCAATATGAGAGGCCAGAAATAAGAAAGGGGCCCGTAAAGGGTTCCTCGGAGTGCCAAAGTTTGGGGTCATATGTCTTCTGGGACTCAAGATGGGAGGGGAAAAAGGACTAGGTTGAGGATTGGCCGTCCCAGACTTTTGGCTAATGAGAATGGACTGCATGGAAGATTTGGTGGTGCTGATTGTCAAGTGACTAAAAGCATTGTCTTCCATTCAAACGTTAACCTCCTTGCACTGTTGTGGCTTCAGCAGTGGTTTACCTCGCAGACCGGAAAATTGTGAGAGCTAGAGCTACATAAAGCAATCTTTTGACCTGTGTCACAGCTAAAGTGACCACCACCGTCACCCACCAGATCCACGCCCCCATCCCTTAATGACAGCCTTTCGCATTTTTTTTTTTACTTTTTGCAGATGACAAGAAAAATGAAAGCTCAAGATTATGGGGTGCAGAAGTTCCACTTTTGGCAAGCCAGAAAAAACTGTTAGCACTATTTCAGAATACTTCAGTAATGTCAGTAGTACTCATTAATTGTTTTGAACTTTATTTTACACAGGGCTGCAAAAATGTAAACCCAAAATTAGAGGGGCACAAGTCCCACATTTGGTAGGACAGACAAAGCTGCTAGTACACTATTTGAGACTACTTCAGCAAATTTTAGGGCGGGCAAAAGTTCCATTTTTTGACAGGCCAACATAAAAAAGGTAGCAAAATTTCTTCAGTACTTCAGCAATGTCAGTTGTATTCTTTAAATGTTTTCAACTTTATTTCATACAAGGCCACAAAAATGTAAGAATCAAAATTAGGAGAGGCAGAAGTCCCACTTTTGGCAGGCCAGGAAAAACTAGTAGCACAATTTCAGAATAATTCAGCAATGTCATTAGTACTCTTTAAATGTGTTGAACTTTATTTTGCAAACTTTATTTGCTGCAAAAATGTAAACCCAAAATTAGAGGGGCACAAGTCCCACATTTGGTAGGACAGACAAAGCTGCTAGTATACTATTTGAGACTACTTCAGCAATGCGTGGGGACAATTTAGCGCTAAAAAGTGCCGTTGGCCTAATATACAGATACTGGATCTTTACTCTGCTTTTGTGGCACCCCACTATGGAGGTGCCACAGAGGGGTACTGCATCCGTAAAAGAGGTGTAAGACAATGATGGGAGTGCTGGTGTGTCACGGTCCGCGCTGCTGTGGTATGAATAAACTCACCAAAGAACCAAGATAGTTGTCATCCTTTATTTCCTCCTCTCTCCTACACGTTTCAGCGCCACACCCGGCGCCTTCCTCAGGGACATTACAATCATAGCAGCAGTGGGGGTTTTTATAGCCCCTTGCTATACAGACAAAGAGGTGTCATCTGTTTACCTGATGATGTCATCCTCATCATCAAAATGGGTGGATCTGCCCATTTTGGCGCTATTTTTTACAAAAACATTAGATACATCTCAAAATTATAAAAAATGGGGCTTAATACTTTCATAAAAATACAAATAATGATATCATGATAAAATTTCTTTAAAAATCACCAAATAAAAGCTTAGAAACTACAAAAAATATATGTGTGCCATCTAATGATATATATAAAGATAAGACATACATACTATGACCATATGGGACTAGAACCCGTGGTATTTCATTTATATAGGAGAGACATCAATGTTTTAAGCTATGTGCCACCACTGGATTTGATGTTAAAAATTATTACTTATAAAATCTCATGGAATAAAAAGGTGGCGCTGAAAGGAATTTATATAAAAGGGGAGGAATAGTGATTTGGAAATATAAATATAAAAGATATTTTATTTTATTAATTAATTAAAAAAATATGTTTAAAAAAATTTTTTATGGACTGTAGACAAAACTGATTTAAATAAAAAATCTATGTATGTTCATCCCTGTGTGGTGGCGCAGCAGGAAGGTGGTGCTCCAATACTTCAACACCCCAGGTTCTACTCTCTGATAGGGATAGGGTGTTGAAGTATTGGAGCACCACCTTCCTGCTGCGCCACCACACAGGGATGAACATACATAGATTTTTTATTTAAATCAGTTTTGTCTACAGTCCATAAAAAATTTTTTTAAACATATTTTTTTAATTAATTAATAAAATAAAATATCTTTTATATTTATATTTCCAAATCACTATTCCTCCCCTTTTATATAAATTCCTTTCAGCGCCACCTTTTTATTCCATGAGATTTTATAAGTAATAATTTTTAACATCAAATCCAGTGGTGGCACATAGCTTAAAACATTGATGTCTCACCTATATAAAAGAAATACCACGGGTTCTAGTCCCATATGGGCATAGTATGTATGTCTTATCTTTATATATATCATTAGATGGCACACATATATTTTTTGTAGTTTCTAAGCTTTTATTTGGTGATTTTTAAAGAAATTTTATCATGATATCATTATTTGTATTTTTATGAAAGTATTAAGCCCCATTTTTTATAATTTTGAGATGTATCTAATGTTTTTGTAAAAAATAGCGCCAAAATGGGCAGATCCACCCATTTTGATGATGAGGATGACATCATCAGGTAAACAGATGACACCTCTTTGTCTGTATAGCAAGGGGCTATAAAAACCCCCACTGCTGCTATGATTGTAATGTCCCTGAGGAAGGCGCCGGGTGTGGCGCTGAAACGCGTAGGAGAGAGGAGGAAATAAAGGATGACAACTATCTTGGTTCTTTGGTGAGTTTATTCATACCACAGCAGCGCGGACCGTGACACACCAGCACTCCCATCATTGTCTTGGATTCAAACCACTATCCAGTGGTCGGTGGAGGTCCTGCAGCAGCTGGAACATAGTTTCCAAAACGCCTTCAAACCAGTTGTGGGGATCACAACTGGACCAGGTGAGCAGCTTCATAGCACCACCAGCTTACATAAGTGTCACTAGTGATAGGGCACTATTGCGCTTCTTGTCCCCCTCCCTATTTTTCTTTTCACAGTAAAAGAGGTGTAGTCACCCCAGCTGCAAGTGGATTTCAGGATGATAGGCGGAACCCTAAACCCACACCCCACACTAGGTCACACAGTGGGAGGTAACCTGGAGGGAGTACAAAGCCACCTCTAGGGGGAGTTAGAGAGTAGAGTTTGAGTTGGAGAAGTCAGGTGGATGGCCTGAGGGAGCAAGGAGGGTCTCTCGGCTGAGGGACCCGGGAACGACAAGGACAGATCCCAGATACAGAGAGTGAGTGGGGGATAGAGGAACTTGAGAGAGTTTGCCCCAGGAGAGAAACCGGGTACCGGAGTCTGGACCTGTGGGAACCTTTAAGGCCCGCAGAAAATTCAATGTATGGGGGTATATCTATATACGGCCCTGACTCTCAAGCGACCAGAAGAGAGTACCAGACACAGCAAGGGCAGAGCCGCAGTGTCCAAAAAAGGCAACCTGACGGGAGTGAGGAGAGTGAGAGACAGCAGGAGGTCAGATCTACTTTATGGGGTCAGACTTCACACCGACTACTGGGAAGCAGGGAAGAATTGGAACAGGAAAGGCACACGCTGGGGGTTCCGTCCAGCTACCAGAGATCCGCTTGCAGCCACCCGTAGCCACTTGTCATTTAACATCTTACTGCACTGAGGACTGTAATAACGCTGCTAAAGTTCCAGTAAAGTACCCGGAGTGAAGTGAATTTTACTCTGCTGCATCTTTTTTCTATGAGCTTATTCCTTTCACAGGAACGCTGCCCCGGAGGTCTTGTTCCTGCCTGCGGAAGACCACACCATCTCGGCCGCAATCCCATCGGCCTCTGGCGGACTGTGGCGGCGCTGGTGCACATCACCAGACACTGCAGGTGGCGTCACGACAAACTATAAACTTGTAGATAATCCCCTGTAAATAAATCCCCTTTTCAAAAAGATCAGTCCCTCAGGACATGGGATCAGGAGCGGCCACCAGTCCCCGTGACAACAGGAACGCATCTGTGAGGCCTGATACCCGAGTACCCCAAACCCTGAGGGGCGACACACGTTCTCTCTCGTTGCTCCAAAAACTTTTCCTATACTATACTCAGCCAGCAGAGATGTGTTGTTGCTCTTAAAAGAGCTGTTGCTGTATTTATGTAGCAGAAACACCTTCCCCAGACGATGCAGATGCTGTCTCTATGCTCGCACTTCGCTGGTTCCAGAACAACTGTATGGAAGATGGCAGAGGCAGTGCTTATATAGCCCATAAGATGCTGGACATCCAACCAATCACAGTAATGTCACAACTAAGATGGCTATGGCATTACTGTGATTGGCAAGCAATTTCAGCATGTTTAGTGGCTGAAAATAAGGAGCTAAACATGCTGGTTGAGTCACTGGAATCTAACAAGGCAAGCACACAAATACTCACTGAGTACTGAATTGTACGAATACGTCACCCATATTTTTTTGTGCAAGTAATGAGTAGTGATGAGTAGATTTGCTCATCACTATTAAGGAAGTAATTAAACTGGTGGGAGTGTTTTCTGAGACACAATACTTGATACACTGCAGAGGAACAGCATATATGGGTGCAGTCAATGAAGGAAACTGCTCCAAAAGCTTATTGCTGGGAAGCACCAGCTAAGTTCTTGATGTGTTCACAGCCTATTGCTGGGGAGTACCAAATTACACCTAATGTGTCCTTAGCCTATTGCAGCAGGTTTTTACTACCTCATCTGATAGCAACATAATGTAGGCAGAAACATTAAAACCAATGGTGTATTACACAGATTACTGACTGAAGCTATTCTGATGATATCAAAGAATTTAGTTTCAGGGACACAAAAGAGCTGAGATAGCTGCCCCCTCACACACATCAGGGTCTCAATAGAGATTATGCATTGAATGTGAGTTGTCAATCACAGCAGGGGCTGTGTTGAACTAGCATTCATGTGACCTTGTAGTCTTGCAACGATAATCATAGGGTTGTAAAGCCATTAGTTTACATTAAAAATTGCACAGAGCCTGAAAAGAGAACCACAGTTGCTTTTTGTTTTCCAACTCTAGCAGCATGCAGTCCTCAGCTTACATAACAAAAACCTGCTAACAGATTCCCGTTAAGTCACCCTTCCCAATTGACAGGGGCCTGTCAGTAATTAGTCTTCAGAGGCCTGAGTACCCTGTGGTTACTGGCTCATTGTCTGGTCCTTGGATCCTATTCCAGATTCAGTGCTGGCTAGATCCGTTCCTGATTACGTATCTGTACCTGTTCTGAATTTCTGAACCTGCTCCAGTGTCCTGGTTCTTTCCATTCCTTATTCCGCTCCTGGTTCATGCACAATGCCTGAGTTTTTATTTCATTACTGGTTCCATCCCGATGCCTGAGTTCTGATGCTATTACTGATTCTGCTTCTGATTCCTGGCTCCTTTCCGGTTCTAGGTTCCAGTCTAAATTCCTGATTCCGTTCCATTTTCCATTCCTGGTTCTTGGCTCCGACCCAATGCCTGAGTTCCTGATTCCATTCCTTGTTCCCGTTTCTAGCCTGGATTCCTGATTCCATACCTGTGTACAGCTACCAGCCTTTGTTTCTGATTTTGAACCTGTGTCCAAGTACCAGCCTGTGTTCCTGATTCCGTTTCTGGTTCTCAGTACCAGCCAGTGTTTCTGAATCCTTTCCTGTGTTCCAATACTTGCCCGTGTTCCTGTATCCATGTTTCTGCCTGAACCTGAACCTATACCTGATCACATCCTAACACATCTTTAGTATTACATTAATGTACACGTGAACAATGCATTATGTATGCATTTGTACATGACAGTAATTTTCAAATTGCAAGATGCACTTTTTTACCAAAAAATGTTTTGGAGGAAAGTGAGGGTGCCTCTTAGGGTGCAAGCAAATGTTTGCGCACTGCGTTCCTATGTTTAACATGGAACACATGTGCCTGCGTTTGGCTGCATTCGGATGCGTTTGCGTTCAGATGCGCACAATTTGTGCGCCCTCCTCCGCACTCCGAATGCAGACTGTTGCATTTTTTGAGCCTTACTGTATATAGTAAATAAGTAAGTACTTTAAGTCTTTAATGTTTGCTGCTATAGTGGAGTTCATGTACTTATTAATTACAGTGTGTTGATGCACAGTATATGTGTGTATGTACAGTTAGGTCCAAAAATGTTTAGACACTGACCAATTTTTTGCCATTTTATCTGTTTACCAGTGTATATTCAATATACAGCTTTTAAATCAAAGTGGACTTAAAGTGAACATGTCACCCCCTAGTGCTTTTTAAACTGAATGCAACACCTTCAGCAGCGCCTATGCAGTAGACTGTCCAGACCCATCATCAATTCCCCTCCCCTCGCCGCACAGAAAGCACACCAACAACAGTTACTTTTTCAATACTTTAATGAGAGGTATCAACATAACACCTTACTCATTACTTGTTGTAAAACACTTTCATTGTGTATTACTTTTTTCTTTTGTGGATAAATCAAAGGCCGCAGCTCAAGCAAGGCACAAATCCGCCAGATCACGTGAGTGCAGGAGTCGTCTGCCACTGGCCGTCCAGCGCAGGATAACTCTCAAATCACTCTCTCCACTGCCACGGAGGAGCGAAGGCAACGCCTGAGCTGCGACCCCCACCAGGAGAGAGCACAAGGCTTGTTCAAAACCATCCCGGAGCACGGACAAGAAAATGTCGGTGCCAATACCATGCAGATGTACTCCGTTAGACAGCTTCGAGAAACTAGGGTCAGATTCTAGCCGCAAATGCCATACTGATGTATACCAATGCAGTTGGCAATGATAAGTATTACATCCCCTTGAATTAACGAAAAATTTAGAAAGCGGCTATCAAGGTACGCCAATCATATACTGGCACAAAAATCCATCCAGACGCCTGGCTGGACTATGCTGGGAACGACCATGCGAATAACTGACTCCAATTCAAAAATAAAAACGTGGAATTTAACCATAATAGCTCTTGTATATTACAACAGCTCCACAGGGTAAAACAAGGCCGAGGATGCCATAACCCATGTGGATGATGAGGGCGAGCAGGCCGGAAAGGGGGCCTAGCAATTACACTACTTCGAGTGTCGTTCAACACCATTTTATCTCCTTCCTTCCCCATGAAACTTCGAACCCAAAAACCAAATGATCTTCCTCCGGCGGAAATTTCTACCCACCGAGCGGCCCAGATATATAAATACACCATGGCACAAGATCTTCTTACTAAGGATCGACACCATCTGAAAAGAAACAACAGTTAGCAATCTCACCATCGCACAAAACATTATTGTAAAGAAATGCCTCTCGTTCTTCCACTTTCTTTTATTTTTTATTTTTTTTTTTTATTATTATTTAATACATTCTTTATGATTCACTTTTCCGAGAGGATTGTAAGGTTCACGCTAGCAGCAAGCCACAATCATCAGTGCTAGCAAAACAAACGCCCAGAACAGATCACCCACCCGTAATGGCTCAGCATAACCCGCATTCACTTCAAGCCTTGAAACACCTAAACAACTCAATTCCTGAACTATACTCAGACACACCGGAGCGGCACCAACGTATACCCATATACACATATATATATATATATATATATACACACATACATATACCCAAATACACGCACTCTTATATCCGTGTACTCCCGTACACACCTGAATACCCATATGAACGCGCGTCACCCACACCCGTACACACTACTTATACATACCATACCAAAATATTCCCCACAAATACTCCAATAATAACATTCGCTAACAGATTCACACCATAGCAATTCGCCCCAATATCAGAAACTCAAAGAAGGATGCTGCGCAGACCACACACTAGCTCTACACATTGAATCACCCCTGCATGCGCGGTTTAGTAACAACTCCTACCCAACTGAATGGATTCCAGATTCCTAGGGAAGAAAATGACACCCCCATCAACATGTATGAGGGTAGAAAACGTGACAGTGGGGGGTCCGTAGAACGCGCCCAATTTCGAAGCCGTAAATCGTGGCCAAAAGCAGCCTGGTAATAACACTGTAACAATACTTCCGATAAATAAATAGCAAGACATGTCATTCACACCGAACCTGCTACCTCCCCTGCCATGCCTTTATTGTCAACAAACTGCTAATGAATATTTAACGCCGAGCTGGACAAACCTGGGGTTGCCGGCATGCAATGGAACGACCAGTAGCGTCCAATATTAAGGAATCCTAGAACAAACTGGATAAAGCCCCACTATTAGGGATGAGCGAGTCTACTCGCTAGGACTCGTTACTCGGCGATTCTTAAGGGACTCGCTGGACTCGGTAATCGGCGAGTCTTTTAGCGAATACTCGCTCAGTAACGAGTCCAATGCAAGTCAATGGCAATCTTAGTTTTGTCAGAGTTTACTTTATCTCACTCGCTAGACTCGCTAGACTCGCTCTATCACATCACTATATAGCTTGAATCTCCCCAAACAGCAGCGAGTCTGAGCGAGTCTACGAGTCCGAATCCTAGCGAGTCTGCGATTCCGAGTCCTGTATTCTCTATTCGGGACTCGCGAATCCAGAATCTTTTATGTTACTAGTCAGCATTGCGTGTTAGGTCAGAAAACTTGTGAAGAAGGACAAGCATCTTAGCCAATCATAGTCAGTAATGCCATAGCAGCTTTGGTTGTGTCAGGACTATGATTGGCTGCTGTCCATCGTGATGCCTATGTCATCTATGACAGGCAAGGCAGTATATAAGGCTTGCCCCCGCCATTTTGGGCACATTCCTGAGAAGAGCTGACCTAGTGCAGGGAGACTTGGAGCAGATCTAGGGACAGTTAGGCAGTGTAGGAGTCACATATAACCCAAAAGTTCTTTTCAGAACTAACAGGACGGAGTGTAGGAGTCAAGATTCCTCACACATAACCCAAAAGTTCTTTTCAGAACTACCAGGACGGAGGATTGCTGTACAGGACTGTAAGGAAGGGGAGATAGGAGCAGCCTTACAGTGAATCCAGCACCATCCTCAGAGCTTAGTTCACCCAGCTTTCCGCAGAGCTGTAATCCTAAGCTTTTTCTTATTTTTGGCACTAGTCTACCAAATAATTTTGGTGCCATTTTTCCACAAAACATTTCCTGTGCCAGTGCGTTGCTGTACGGTGTCCTGCCTGCTGCTCGCACGGTACTTGTAAACTTGCACGCAGCCAGCACCGCAGCCTAACAGTGCCTGGTTCTGCGTACTAAACAATTTTTTCCTGTGCCAGTGCGTTGCTGTACGGTGTCCTGCCTGCAGCTCGCACGGTACTTGTAAACTTGCACGCAGCCAGCACCGCAGCCTAACAGTGCCTGGTTCTGCGTACTAAACAATTTTTTCCTGTGCCAGTGCGTTGCTGTACGGTGTCCTGCCTGCAGCTCGCACGGTACTTGTAAACTTGCACGCAGCCAGCACCGCAGCCTAACAGTGCCTGGTTCTGCGTACTAAACAATTTTTTCCTGTGCCAGTGCGTTGCTGTACGGTGTCCTGCCTGCAGCTCGCACGGTACTTGTAAACTTGCACGCAGCCAGCACCGCAGCCTAAGGCTACCTTCCATTTGCGTTTGTGTCTGCATGTGATGGCATGCAGAACAAATCCTGTCAAAAGCATGGTCTTTGATGTGTCCGCAGCGATAATGTCCGCCTGGGGAACATTGTAAACTCACTAGGGAGCCCGGCCAGCCAATCGGCTTTGTCCGGGGGCGGGCCGGGGCGGAGATCAGCGCCGGAGATCTCCGCCCCCCGGCCGCCGGTAAGCTCCGGGACTGTCGGCGGGGAGAACAGCTGATTTGACAGCTGTTTGAATCTTCCCGCGCCGACACCGAGAGGAGATGTCGGCGCGGGAAGATTCAAACAGCTGTCAAATCAGCTGTTCTCCCCGCCGACATCGCTAGGAGATTACCGCCGGCGGGGAAGAAGACAAGAAGAAGGGAAGAAGAAGAGAAGAAGCAGAGGCTGAGCTGATCTCCCGGTGGGCGTCGGTGAGCTCCTGTGACATCACCGGCGGCCACCGGGAGATTTTTCAATGGGTCCGCAGCGTTCTCCTGCGCTGTCAAGCGCAGAACACTGCGGACCCATTGAAGACAATGCAGGTTTTGTGCGCTTGGGGACGCTTGCTGATCTTCCAAGGTCCCCGAGCGCCCAAAAAATGCAACATGCTGCGTCCCGGGTGCGGACGCTGGACCCTGAAGAGAGCAGATATCGTCCGCATCCGCACCCGAACGCAGCAAACGCTGCCAAACGCAGGCACTATGCGTTCCTATGTTAAACATAGGAACGCAGTGCGCATGCGTTTGGATGCGTATGGGAACGCAGCATACGCTGCGTTACCATACGCAAATGTGAAGGAGCCCTAACAGTGCCTGGTTCTGCGTACTAAACAATTTTTTCCTGTGCCAGTGCGTTGCTGTACGGTGTCCTGCCTGCAGCTCGGCTCCAAATAAGAGAAAAACCTGCGAGTTTGGACTCGCACACTTTCAGAGACACATCAGCGATTTGGAAATAGCATTATTCGTTATTACTCGGTTCCCTATTCATTAACATTGGACTCGCTAGACTCGCAACGAGTAGCGAGTCCTGGGCTCGGACTCGTGCGGGTCTAGCGATTCCGAGTAATTTAGGACTCGCTCATCCGTACTGATAACCCAAGCATGACAGCCCCTAAACGTAATGTCAAAGGTCATCATATTACATCTACAATCTTGTCAGATCCTTGACCCAGAGCGACAAACTAGGTGTTATCCTGCAGACCTCACACCTGACGTATCGGGATACAGCTGAGATGCTCCAGAAACCAATACCAATGACTAGAATTAGACCGAGGTGCATATGCCACTCGCCAGAATGAAATAGACCAGCATTTTATGAGTTCAAAATCAACTCTAAAACCTAAAGAGCCCTCAGAAACAAAGTGAAGTGTGCTTTTTTGCGCATTCTTTTTTTTTTTTTTTTTTTTTTAATAATTCATTTTACCAGTCCCAAAAGAACAGATACGGACACTTAACCAAGCAAAGCTCATTCAGCATTGTACCATACCTTGTTTTCATGTGAAAAACAACTTTCGACCTGGCGCACCGGCTGTGCACGTATTTTTTTTTTTTTTTTTTTTATTTATTTATGTAATTAAATTAATTATTTATATAACTTTTATGGTATGTCCTATGAACAATATCCCGTAGGATGGGTTTAAAGTTTTCCAAGTACATCTTGGTGCATAACAACCGCTTATGCAGTGGGGCGCAAGACGCCCCCATGCTGGCTGGTGATGACTAATGGGAAAATTTTACGCATTAATCAACCGGCGTGCAGGGCATCTACCCCGAGGTAGTTTAAATGGGCAAGAGAAACAGGGAAATCACCTGCGGAATTTTATATATTTATCTATATATATATTTATTTATTTAATTTTTTTTTTTTTTTTTTTTTAATTTTGATTGAAAAACAAACCACAAAAACTATTATCGGAGATTATCTTCTGAACCCGACAAATTGGTTTGGCTTCGGGAAGAATTGCACCCGGCACAACATGACCCAAAATTCCTATGGGAAGTGCAGGCATGTGATTGTCTCTAAGAAACATCAGGAATCGTGATAACGTGTCAATCGCCCGATGGATGAAGCAGGAGGAGGGCAGTACAGGCGCGTTGGAGGGTCAAAAGGAGACCGGATTGGTCATCAGTGGCTGGACAGCCTCAAATATAATTAATTGCGTGGCCTGAGGTGAAAAGAACTACAGAACGCCTCACCGGGATACTGCTAAAAATGACTGGACTGGGTGGGTTAAGGGGTGCGAATAGCCTGCATATCCCATAGTAAAATGGAAACCGCAATAAGAGGGGAGGGCTGTCCTAAATATAACTATTTAATTATGCATGTAACATATATATACATATCTGTAGTCATACACACACATATCTATATATATATATATACACACATGCACATATACAGTGCCTACAAGTAGTATTCAACCCCCTGCAGATTTAGGTGGTTTGATAAGATGCAAATAAGTTAGAGCCTTCAAACTGCAAACGAGAGTAGGATTTATTAACAGAAGCATAAATCTTACAAACCAAAAAGTTATGTTGCTCAGTTGAATTTTAATACATTTTAAACATAAAAGTGTGGGTCAATTATTATTCAACCCCTAGGTTTAATATTTTGTGGAATAACCCTTGTTTGCAATTACAGCTAATAATCGTCTTTTATAAGACCTGATCAGGCCGGCACAGGTCTCTGGAGTTATCTTGGCCCACTCCTCCATGCAGATCTTCTCCAAGTTATCTAGGTTCTTTGGGTGTCTCATGTGGACTTTAATCTTGAGCTCCTTCCACAAGTTTTCAATTGGGATAAGGTCAGGAGACTGACTAGGCCACTACAACACCTTGATTTTTTCCCTCTTCAACCAGGCCTTGGTTTTCTTGGCTGTGTGCTTTGGGTCGTTGTCTTGTTGGAAGATGAAATTACGACCCATCTTAAGATCCTTGATGGAGGAGCGAAGGTTCTTGGCCAAAATCTCCAGGTAGCCGTGCTATCCATCTTCCCATGGATGCGGACCAGATGGCCAGGTCCCTTGGCTGAGAAACAGCCCCACAGCATGATGCTGCCACCACCATGCTTGACTGTAGGGATGGTATTCATGGGGTCGTATGCAGTGCCATCCAGTCTCCAAACGTCACATGTGTGCTTGGCACCAACGATCTCGATCTTGGTCTCATCAGACCATAGAACCTTGAACCAGTCTGTCTCAGAGTCCTCCAAGTGATCATGAGCAAACTGTAGACGAGCCTTGACATGACGCTTTGAAAGTAAAGGTACCTTACGGGCTCCTCTGGAACGGAGACCATTGCGGTGGAGTACGTTACTTATGGTATTGACTGAAACCAATGTCCCCACTGCCATGAGATCTTCCCGGAGCTCCTTCCTTGTTGTCCTTGGGTTAGCCTTGACTCTTCGGACAAGCCTGGCTTCGGCACGGGAGGAAACTTTCAAAGGCTGTCCAGGCCGTGGAAGGCTAACAGTAGTTCCATAAGCCTTCCTCTTCCGGATGATGCTCCCAACAGTGGAGACAGGTAGGCCCAACTCCTTGGAAAGGGTTTTGTACCCCTTGCCAGCCTTGTGACCCTCCACGATCTTGTCTCTGATGGCCTTGGAATGCTCCTTTGTCTTTCCCATGTTGACCATGTATGAGTGCTGTTCACAAGTTTGGGGAGGGTCTTAAACAGTCAGAAAAGGCTGGCAAAAAAGATAATTAATCCACACATGTGAAGCTCATTGTTCTTTGTGCCTGAACTACTTCTTAATACTTTAGGGAGACCAAACAGAATATTGCTGGTTTGAGGGGTTGAATAATAATTGACCCACACTTTTATGTTTAAAATTTATTAAAATTCAACTGAGCAACATAACTTTTTGGTTTGTAAGATTTATGCTTCTGTTAATAAATCCTACTCTCGTTTGCAGTTTGAAGGCTCTAACTTATTTGCATCTTATCAAACCACCTAAATCTGCAGGGGGTTGAATACTACTTGTAGGCACTGTACATATACACATATACACCCATACATATACATACATATATATAAGCATACATATGCGTACACATACATCGGAATTTGGGAGGGGGGGGGTTGTTACAAATTTTGAAAATCATCTTAAGTTTATTATATCTGCCTCTCACCATTCATAACCATTCCTCTATTTGTTCTCCATTAAACTCCATCGTGCATCTCATGCTACATAATCCAGTTCTGCCCCTACCCCACTATATTACTACTTACCAACAAGACACGGACTGGAACTTGATAAATCCTCCGCCAATGAGAGACGCGGGTAGAAATACGGATCAGTCCTGAGACACCACGGAAAACCCTGCAAAGGAATAAATCTCCACAGCGAAGAACAGGAAAGATGGATCCATCCATCCTCTCTGGAGCAACAGCTCCTGAGGTACAATGAAAGCTGAAGTCATTAATGGAAGGCTCCTCTCAGTACTGTGTAATAAAGAGTACCTTGAGGACCGGGTGCTGCACCCATGCTTTTCATGGGCCAGAGATCCATCTCCTCAGAAGCTAATAGAGGGATACAGTAGCTGGATGTGTACATCTGCACTCACATGTCTACCTGCTCCACAAGTCATGGCTGGGGCAGGGGATACTGTGTCATGGGCTGCAGGGCCAGGGAGCTTAATGCTTCACTCTAGTTACAGAGGTGGCTGATTATTGAGAGGATGGGGGAAGGGGGGGGGCAGAGGGCAACTGATTTATGTGTAAAATCACTACCTGCTCACATATGGAAGGAATTGAATGCCCCAACTGAATTCTCACAAGCACCTGTACAGCCCTCTGCTAGCTACTTCATGTACAGTGGAGCTGCCTCCTCCTGGAGGAGGGGCTGATAGTCTGTGTGAGACTCACAGTGTAAATACGTGCTGCAGCTCCTGACCCAAATCTCCTGTGTGAGGCCAGGTCGGGGGAGGGGTGATAAGAGCAGGCACTATGTGTAAAACATGAATACTGCAGTGAATCTAGCTGCTGTGTCCTGATCTACCTCCCTCTCATGCAGCCAGGGTGAGTGCATAACATTCCCAGCAGCATGAGGTGCACATTATGTCACCTGCTGCCAGCCAGCTGCACCGCGCTACCCAGTCTGACGATGGGCGTGCAGTCACACTGGGCCCAAAGTGGGGGGTGGCTGACCCCACCGCAGAGCGAGCGCAGGGTCTGTGCCTGCTCTGCTCACTAAATATCCCCTGGCTCAAATGCTGCAGCAGGCGGGAAGGTTTGAACGATTCCTGTCAGCCATGCTGCCGCCTTTGTGCCTCGCCAGAGAGGACACCAAGGACGCTGAAAGCCCAGCGAAACCGGCGGCCTCCTCCCTCACGATTCTCTCCCTTACCGCAGTTCCAGCGGATCCATCTGTTCCAGCAGCCATTCTGCCCTGGGTTAAGATGGGAGGAGAGACAAACTGCTCTTTGGGCAAGCAGCAGGGGACAAGACAAGATGGCTGAATCCCAGAGCATATATAACAGGTGGGGGAGCTTAGGCAAATAAGGGGGGTGTGACAGACAAACAAATCAGCCACTGTAAGGCGAGGAGGAGGGGGAGAGAGGAATTAACCCCATGAGGGCTGGACAGTCAGGTGGCAGTGGGTAATCCACAGTGCCACACATTCTGTGAAAGTGTCTATAATCTTTCTCCTCCCCGTACACCTAAATAAACACTTTATAATATTCCCCGCAATGTAAGTAAATCATTACTTAGCCAGTCCCATGGGTTTTGTCACTGCGCCCTAACATCGCCACTAGGCCGGTCTTCCCTGCCTCCACTATGTGTCAGGCGCCTCCTCTTTTCTCTTTGTCCCCTCCTCTTTGGCTCCTGCACAGATTTATCTTTGTTCACACAAGTGCACACCCCGAAACACAGCGTCTGCAGTTTTGGGTTCTGATCTGGCACAAATCATAAGTCATATTAAAAGGCTTATTGGGTGGCAGGAGGTCACAGTACCCATAATAAATAAATAATTAAACTAAAAAACTGACACCAGACAATAAATATGGATTAAAATAAGCTTTATTGGTCGGTACTTTGTAAGGTTAATAAATTACTAAATAAATTAATTAATAATCATTAAATGTCATAAATAATTAAACCATTGGAGAATACCATAAAAATCTCCTAAATTGAATAAATAAATAATTAAACCAATAAATATATATTTGAAAATTACAGATCCACCCAGATTACTGAGTGACCCACCCAATAGGACCCTGTTCAAAGGACAGGCCCCCCCCCCCACAAAGCCAACCGACCAAGACTCAATCAAATTTTGAAAATCCCAATTTAAAATGGCATTCCCAATATCCGATAAGTGAACAGAATCGTTCCTATATAACCCTATAACAAATCCTTCTAATTCCTCGTGCCGAATGGAAAAGCCATTCAGGCTAGGCATAAACTTGGCCAGTTCTCTGTTAAGTCTGCTTTTAATTTTCTCCAAAAACAAATGTCCACCAGTCTTCCAGGCCAAGCGAGACACTATTTCTGAGAAAACCAAAGTAGTCCAAGGAAACCTCTATGAAATCCACAGAAGATCCTGTTTCACCTGCCATAGTAGGTCAATAGAGCGAAACATACCTACGTCATTACCCAGTATATGAAGTATAAGAAGATCAGGAACAGGATATTTAACAGACAAGTCCATTAACGTGGCCTTTAACTGACTCCAACGGAGACCCTGAAAACCGTGCCAAAAAATTTTTACTTGTCGTTCATCAAGCGATACATTTTCTGTATACACCCTCTTGCTAACTCGACGTTGTGCCCAAAATATGTATGAATGGCCGATGATCCACACACATTTCGGCCCTATGAGAAAATAAAATTAACAAGAAAACATTAAACGGGGTCGAACATAAAGTTGATATCTCTTAGACCTCCACCAGCCTATCTTTTTTATATCAGTTTCATTCATCCCTGCGCTAGCCGCCTCAGTTGCCGCTCCTATACGGAAGGAATGAGCAGTTATACGTATGCCTTCCAAATCCAGAGCTTTCAAAGCCCTTTTTAATCTAAAAGGAAATTGGAACTTGGCAACAGGGCTGCCGTCCGCGTGAATAAATAGTGACGTATGGCCGGAAGGCCTTATTGCTAACCAATTACGTAAATGACGAATCGGGCATAATAAAAGTTTTCAATTTTACGTAAAACAATGTTAGTGCTAATTCCAAGTTGATCAGTCTTTGTACGCTTCAAAGAAATGACCACCTTATGAGGAAAGACAGCAACATCACCCATCAAAAGACCTGAAAATTGGGTTCTGCTATGCGATAGCAGCTCCCCAATTCTCATTGCCGAGAAAAATATAATAACGAAAATTTTTCTAAACAGCAAAGTCTCGAAAGTGTCGGTGCAGATCCTATCTAAAATAGCGCATATCTTACCCAATAGTTCCACTGTCACTGGACACCTATCATCGGCCATGTAAGAAGTCTTCCTAAGCCCTTTAAGAAATTGTCGAACAGAGAATAATGAAGACAATGGCGCAGATCCAGACAGCTTAAGGAAAAAAGAAATTCCTGCCCTAGCAATTGCCGAATGAGACAAGCCTTCTCTGGTCAACAATTCCAAGAAAGGGAGGGCCGAGGCAACTTGACAAAGTAAATGGTTAAAGTTATTATCCATACAAAAACATTCCCAACGATCCCATGAATTCTGATAATCTATCCACGTGCGAGGGGCAAGTGACTGGATAATATGACTCGACACGTGTGTTAGTCCGTTACCCTGAAGTCCTTCGACCTCCAGTGCAATGAAGTCGACCATCCTCTGCTGAGATAGAATATCCCCAATTGAGTTAATATAATCAGGTTTAAAGCACGTCTTCAGACAAATGTTATTCTGCAGAAGGACCAACATCAACTTCCTCAAAATTTTTGAGACAAGTTTATTTATTGATGACATTGTATTGATCGCCAAACAAACTCCTGAAAACCTGCAATGTAACAAAATGCGTTTATCTTTAAGCTGGGAACCCCATAGAAAAAACGCTGCAAAAATTGAAAAAAGGTCAAAAAATGTATGGCTGTACGAATGCCCGAAGAAAGATTGTGGCCATTGTTCCTTGATCCAATGGCCCGCAAGAAAACATCCAAAACCAGATGAACTACTTGCGCAAAAAAAATGTAAACGATCAGCTGCTCGAAAACCTTCTTGTCAACAAGACACTCCGTTATCTAAAAACCTGGACCAAACCATAAGGTCGTCCTTAACATCAGCTGAAATGGTAATCAGCTCAGATGGCAGAGTACGATCTGTAGTGGCATCATAAAGGCATCTCAAAAATATGCGACCTACAGGAATTATTCTTAAAGCAAATTCAGCGAGCCGAGCAGCGATTGAAAATCGCGCAAAGACGCCCTATCATGACATAAAAACAGTGCAACTATTTTTTTTAGCTTAGTTACCTTCTCTACAGGTAACCTACAAACCATGCCGCATGAATCGAGTTCGATCCCTAAAAATTAGGATTTTAATAGGTAGGAACGCCGAAAATATCCATTAAAGATAAAAAATTACGTAAAAGTTGAGAACAAACATCAGAATTTGCCGCACCTAAAAATAAAAAATCATCCAGATAATGGAGGACGAAACCGAACGGAAAAATAAACTCAATGCACCATTGTAAAAAAGAGGAAAAAAT
The DNA here is from genome assembly GCA_033576535.1 of Allobates femoralis. Lineage (NCBI taxonomy): Eukaryota > Metazoa > Chordata > Amphibia > Anura > Aromobatidae > Allobates > Allobates femoralis. Next base: position 276,805,758 of record JARQOC010000006.1, read on the forward strand.
TTCAAAATAAAAACAAGACAACGAAAAACCCATAGGGAGACATTAATCAAAAAAATAAGTACCTTCGAAAACAAAACCTAACGAACAAAAACCCACAGGATTAAATGGCAATAACCGAAAAGCAGATTGCATGTCAGTTTTAGCAAGGAAACAATTTTGACCAGCATCCCTTAAAAAATCGATTGCCTTGTCGAAAGACGTATAGTGAACTGAAGACAAGGTCTTATCCACTTGGTCATTAAGCGAATCACTAAATGGATAAGACAAATGATGAATAAGGCAGAAAGACCCGCGTTCCTTTTTAGGTACTACTCCAAAAGGCGAAATCCTAAAATTTTCAAAGGTGGGGGATGTTCACACATCTGCCCAATTTCAATTCTTTAAGAATTTTATCCCGAACTACCTCAGGATAACGTCTGGCTGAAGGCAGATTTTCAAATTCTAAACAACCAATCCCATTAAAAGGTGGAACGGAAAAACCAAAACAAAAACCATTAAAGCAGCTCCGCTTTCGATTTGTCTGGATACTGGTTTAGAAAAGGAAGCAATTCTACCAGTTTCACCAGCGTCATTGCTTTTAAGAAATGGCTCTTTACTAGATGAGGATTGAGAAGCCTGAGAAAATTTTTTAAAACATTTGCTCATGGGATGAGCGCCCCTGCGGGTGGAACATTCATGCCTGTAACGACAATTGTGCAACCACCTGCAGGAGGACTCATTAAAGGCATAGCACAATCCTTTCCTGATTGGCGTATGCGAAATCGTTTAGCTGCAGATTGCCTCTGAGGAACCATCATCTGCAGCCATAACCCCACATCTTTTACTCCCCATTGCAAAGATGGATGGACGGCCAATTTTTGTCTAAAAGCTTCATCATAGTAATGCCACGCAGAACTGCCAAAATGGCGGTAAGCCTCAAGAATTATATCTATGTGCTGGAGAAGTCCACAACATAATGTCGGGGACCTCTCACCAAGCACAGCCGCATAAATAAGGAAAGCCTGCAGCCAAGAATTAAATGATCGAAATACTTTCTTCTTGTCTGCATCTTCCGCCTTATCTGTTTTTAAAAATATCTTTGCTGGGGAGCAGCGAAAATATATCCTTAAATTCACCTGCCCGGATTTTATCCTTCACCGAGGAAGCCAAATGGAATCCTAAAGGGGAAACCTCGCACGGCATAGCCTCCTTGAAAAACAAGCCCGGATCAGTAGGTCTATTAACCACTCTATTATCAGCTACCTCTAAAGTGCCCAGCCCAGCCACCCCTCTAAGTGCATCCTGAACTGCAGCATTAATAACGTTTCTAATATTACTAACAGGAAACGACTCTGAATTAAAACCTAATCCTAATGGGAGTGTCATCTCACCATCTGTAGCACCAGTCGGCTGGTGTTGATGTAGCTCTTCTGCCTCCGGTGTCCTTGAAGTCTGCCAGCCTGCAGAAAAAGTTTGGGCACCCCTCTTAATCTTACCCTTTTTTTTGTTTAAAATTATTTTTTTGCAACAGCTATTTCAGTGTGATATATGTACCGTATATACTCGTGTATAAGCCGACCCGTGTATAAGCTGACCCCCCTACTTTTGCCCCCAAAAACTGGGAAAACTTATTGACTCACGTATAAGCCGAGGGTGGAATCCATCACAGTGTATACAGCCCTCAGCACAGTGTATACAGCCCTCAGCACAGTGTATACAGCTCCCAGCACAGTGTATACAGCTCCAAGCACAGGGTATACAGCTCCCAGCACAGGGTATACAGCTCCCAGCTGGTGCAGCTGGTGCAGCTGCACCAGGGCCCCAACCGGCTAGGGGGCCCCTTCAAGCCTGGAGGGGGCCCCCAGCTGACTCCCGCAAGCCGCCGTCAAAGGAGAGGAAGGTCAGGCAATGGAAGCAGATCCTGCTCCCCTTGCCTGATCCCGCCCCTCTGGCTCCTACAAGCACCCGGCGCGGCTCTCCCAGCAGCACCGGGTAGGAGAGCGCAACACCGGGTAGGAGAGCGCGGCTCTCCCAGCAACAAGCAACGGGTAGGAGAGCACGGCTCTCCCAGCAGCACCAGGTAGGAGAGCGCGGCCCTCCCAGAAGCACCCCCCCTCCCGGGACGCGCCGCGCCGCCGGTCAGTAGCACCCCACCCCCCGTCCTCACCTGCACCAGGGCCCCCGGGGGTGACGATCCGCCTTGGCTCCCAGCACAGGGTATACAGCCCTCAGCACAGGGTATACAGCCCCCAGCAAAGGGTATACAGCTCCCAGCATAGGGTATACAGCTCCCAGCACAGGGTATACAGCTCCCAGCACAGGGTATACAGCTCCCAGCACAGGGTATACAGCTTCCAGCACAGGGTATACAGCTCCCAGCACAGGGCATACAGCTCCCAGCGCAGGGTATACAGCTCCCAGCACAGGCTATACAGCTCCCAGCACAGGCTATACAGCTCCCAGCACAGGGTATACAGGACCCCATCCCTGGTATACAGGCTCTCCCTCACAGTATGGCGCCCCCCCTCACAGTATGGTGCCCCCCCTCACAGTATGGCACCCCTCCTCACAGTATGGAGCCCACCCTCACAGTAAGGCCGCCCCATGCTGCTGCTGCTCACTGTACAATAAATAGTGTTATTAGCTCTCACCCTCGCTCCTGGCTGTGCATCTTCCCTCCTTCCTGCTTGTCCTATGACCGGGGCTCACGGCGATGACGTCACCGGCCGGTCACATGACATGCAGGGAGGAGGGAGGAGGGAGGATGCACTGAGCCAGGAGCGAGGGTGAGAGCTAATAACACTATTTATTGTACAGTGAGCAGTGGCAGCATGGGGAGGCCTTACTGTGGCAGGGGGCGCCATACTGTTATGGGGAGCCTGTAATGCAATATGCACTGCTCCCCCCGCGGATGGGCGGGGGATGCAGTGCATATCATGAATAAGTTATGAGCGCCTCCACGTCACGAGCCGCTCATATTACAGCCTTCCCCCACCTCCTTCAGCCTCCTCCTGGTCCCGAACACAGCCCTCACTTCACACAAAAATATATGACTCATGTATAAGCCGAGGGGGGGACTTTGCAGCCCAATTTTTGGGCTGAAAAAGTTGGCTTATACACGAGTATATACGGTAATAACTGATGGACACAGTAATATTTCAGGTTTGAAATGAGGTTTATTGTCCTAACCAAAAATGTGAAATATGCATTATTTCAAAATTTGACAGGTGCCAAAGTAAGGGCACCCTTCTGATTTTCATGATTTGAATACTCCTAACTACTTTTTACTGACTTACTGAAGCACTAAATTGGTTTGGTAACCTCATTGAGCTTTGTACTTCATAGCCCGGTGTATCCAATCATGAGAAAAGCTATTTCAGGTGTCCACTTGCAAGTTGTTCTCCTAGTTGCATCTTCTCTGAGGAGTGGCATCATGGGCTCCTCAAAACAGCTCTCAAATGATCTGAAAAAAAAGATTGTTCAGCATAGTTGTTCAGGGAAAGATACAAAAAGTTGTCTCAGAGATTTAACCTGTCAGTTTCCACTGTGAGGAACATAGTAAGGAAATGGAAGACGACAGGGACAGTTCTTGTAAAGGCCAGAAGTGGCAGGCCAACAAAAATATTAAAAAGGCAGAGAAGAAGAATGGTGAGAACAGTCAAGAACAATCCACAAACGACCTCCAAAGACCTGCTGCATCATCTTGCTGCAGATGGTGTCACTGTGCATCGGTCAACAATACAGCGCACACTGCACACGGAGAAGCTGTATGGGAGAGTGATGCGAAAGAAGCCGTTTCTGCATGCACGCCACAAACAGAGTCGCCTGAGGTATGCAAAAGCACATTTGGACATGCCAGCTTCTTTTTGGAAGACGGTCCTGTGGACTGATGAAACAAAGATTGAGTTGTTTGGTCATACAACAAGGCATTATGCATGGCACCACAAAAACACAGCATTCCAAGAAAAACACTTGCTACCCAGTGTCAAATTTGGGGGAGGGTCCATCATGGGGCTGTATGGCCAATGACAGCACCGGGAATCTTGTTAAAGTTGAGGGACGCATGGATTCCACTCAGTATCAGCAGATTCTTGAGAATAATGTTCAAGAATCAGTGTCAAAGTTGAAGTTACGCCGGGGATGGATCTTTCAGCAAGACAATGATTCAAAACACCGCTCCAAATCTACTCAGGCATTCATGCAGAGGAACAATTACAATGTTCTGGAATGGCCATCCCAGTCCCCAGACCTGAATATCATTGAACATCTGTGGGATGTTTTGAAGCGGGCTGTCCATGCTCGGCGACCATCAAACTTAACTGAACTGGAATTGTTTTGTAAAGAGAAATGGTTAAAAATACCTTCATCCAGGATCCAGGAACTCATTAACAGCTAAAGGAAGCGACTAGAGGCTGTTATTTTTGCAAAATGTGGATCTACTAAATATTAATGTCACTTTTCTGTTGAGGTGCCCATACTTTTGCACCTGTCAATTTTTGAAATAATGCATATTTCACATTTTCGGTTAGTACAATAAACCTCATTTCAATCCTGAAATATTACTGTGTCCATCAGTTATTACATATATCACACTGAAATAGCTGTTGCAAAAAAACAATTTTAAACAAAAAAAAAAAGAGTAAGATTAAGAGCGGTGCCCAAACTTTTTCATATGACTGTATAACAAGTCTTGAAGGCATATCAATCAGTTATCACATATCATTGGTATTACCTGCTGTGGTCATCTACATGGACTCAAAAACCAGGTGCTGTCGACCCCTACGGCCGTTTCGGCTATTCCTTTGTCAGGGGGAAACCTTCTGAGGGTGACAATGGGGATTAAAAAGGCTGGCCAGCCAATGAAGTTCGCAGTGCCAGTGGGGAGCCCACTGGAACGGGGTACTCGGTACCGGACCGAATTGCTGCTGGGAAATGTCACGGCGGTCCTGGTCCGGACCGTGTCCCGGGTTCGCACAATAAAATGTGGTGTATTTACAAGGGATTTGGTTTGTCGTGACGCCACCCATGGGTTGTGGTCAGTAATGGGACCACCGCTGCTGCAGAACCTCCGGGGATGATGTTTGGCAGCTTTAGATGGAATGGCTCCCCGCAGGTAGAGCCTGGTTCCCAAGGGCAGTGATAATTTAAGTCTGTGATAGTTGTTATAGATGTTGCAGGGAAAGGGATGAGCCCGCCTGGGGTTAGGGACAGCTCCTGACAGGGTGAAATGGAGGATTTGACAGTTCTTTATACCTGAAATCAGACACAGACACTGGAGCAGGGTTCACCCGGGTTTACTTCTTTAATTCTTCAGTCAAACAGTGCATGGTACAATACAGTTTCCACAGCTTTACTCAGTTGACTCCGGTACACTTGAACCCACTGCAGCCAGGTTGTCACTCTTAGACTCCTCACTCCAACTATGTGTCCTTTCAGGCTGATTCTCTGTCTTTTCCTTCAGGTGGATTGTGGAGCGGAAGCTCAGTCCCCAATAGTAGCTTCCCCCTAATGGTACCTTTACACGCCGCGACGGCAGGCTGGATACATCCCGCTACTTCACGTGCACGAGCACGCTCAAACGGCTACAAACGGTCAACGCACCCTCTTTACACGCCGCCATAAGGTGCGCTACGCCATGCTACATCTGTAGCTAGCTACATCGCCGGGTGTGTCAAGTAGCCAGCTGTAGCTTAGCGTACCACGTTTACACAGCGCTGCAACAAGCTAATATGGGCGGACCTGGTACAGCAGGGACAGCACATAGGCGTGCCACAATCTTGGATTACGAGCCGTCCGTACGATGATAGGACAGCGCAATATCATCATGATTGGCCAGGCATCGCAGAAGGCTGAGAAATACAGCACGCTCGAGCGATTGTGTAGTGTGACTGGTCAGCTCCTTAAATATGCCGCCCTAGGCAGCGACTACCAATCGTCATGCAGGAGCTTCAACCAATGATCGGTGATGGGGCGCGGTATCCCGGAGCCTGTGTCACGCCTTAGCTACATTGCAGCTACAGCCCCGGGTGTCCAGAGTTCCCTTCCGTTGCCTCTTTACACGCCGATACAGCTCGCTACCATCGGCGATGTAGCCATCAGTTTTCGAGCAGAGCTAGGAAACAGATGTATCTGTTGCCGGCTGTAGCGTCACGTCTTCAGACGCCGCTACGACGGGCTACATTGGCGCTACAAGCTACATTTGTAGCCTGTAGCGGGATGTATCCAGCCTGCCGTCGCGGCGTGTAAAGGGCCCTTAAGTCTATGGGTGTAAGCCGGGTCCTCTTGATTGCTGCTGTGCCCCCAACCATGTATTGGGAACACAGACCTGGAATCTGTGTCCTCCGTCAGTTTGTCTGGGGAGCTGGTCTGAATCCTCAGTCCCCCTCAGAGCTAACACTCTGGTTTAGCCTAACCTTAGGTGTCCCTGTCTCACAAGGGATCACCGGGTTCTTCTCTACCCGTAACTTCCCAGATATATCAGGAGAGGCTCTTCTGTTGGTTATCTGCTGGCCCTAGCGTCTTCCCTGGACCTGATGGTACTGGTCCGGTCTTGGCTGCTCGGCACCCGCCTACTCTTGGTCTTTTATGATCAGCACTTGCCTACTGGCTAACTACTTCTTTTTCTCCCTTTTATACTCATCTGTTACCATGACTATGCTTCACCCACTCATATCTAGCCCTACTATCCCTTGCCTGTCTAGAGTCTCCGGGTTAGGTCCCATGTCAGTGGATATGTGATTTGAGGTGTTAGCTATACAAACTGTCTTCCCTCCTGCCTGGCTGCAGTTTCTACCTGTGGCCACCCTGGTCACAGGGGCGCCACACCAGCGTCCATGTCGCGCCACCGGAGATCCGGAAATGGGCAGGCGGAGCTGCCGCCGCGTCATCGCTGGACCGGTCACGTGGGTATCCCATGACCCTGAACAGCGAATAAGACTTGGCGGCCGCCCTCCGCATCCACAACACTATGGAGACCAGGGAGCGTCATCACAGTTAATGCAGCTACCACACTCGCTCCATGGACAAGATTAGTCAGCACAGTATACACACTTAATGTACCGTCACACGTGACAATATTGCTAGGCAATTTCACTGGCAATTTGCTGGTTGCAGTGAAATCATGGACACATTGTTCTATTTTGTTGCTATGTACAAATGGAACAATGTGTCCATGATTTCACTGCAACCAGCAAATTGCCAGTGAAATTGCCAGCAAGGAATCTGACCGGCAATATGTCGCTTCGGCACCATCGCCGTTAAATTGCCTCGCAGTTGCGCGGCATTTAATTAGGGATTTTCTCGGCGATAAAAAAGTTGTCGCCTGGTTCCGATTTCACAGCACTGCTCCAAAATCAGAGGCAATCATGAAGGTGACGTTCCCGACTTTTAGCGTGTGAATGGGCGATAGTGATGGAATCTGGGTCACCTCTTGATTTCCCGTAGGCGTGCCACAGCGTGCTTGAGACCGCGCCCCGTCAGCGATGATTGGTGATGGCTACTGTGTTTCCATTGGCTGTCCCTTCACAGGGCACCATATTTAAAGAGCTGTCACTTCAGCACCACACACATCTTCACATACATAACCATTCACTACATCAGTCCAATTCAATAGCGCAAGCTATGCTGGGCACGTGTATTGGAAGTTTCACTGTGTCCACCATACTGCCACACATGACAGTTCAGATGTTGGCCGACACATCGCACATGGGTGCCATGGGCAACGCACTGCAATCGTTTGTGAATTTGGTGATGCTGATGGCTATATTACGCTACTCCCGCTCCACGGACAGCTCTCTTGTTAGCATCCTCAATGTTGTTTGGTGTCGCCAGTGTGCGTGGTGATGTCATGACGTTTGTTTTGGTTACTCCCTGCCTGCCAGGTGCCTGCCCCTCCCCTGCACATAGAAGAATAGTCATGGCTGCTGCACAGCGCGCTGCCACAAGGGGTCTGGCAGAGCTACTGCTGCTCATAGACCTATGTGACCGCCATGATTACTGGTGTGACCAGCGTCACCGGCACCCACGCCTGCCCAAGCGCAGCATACTGAGGCAAATACAGTGGGCCCTGCTCCAGAAACTGGGGTGGAGAGGACCTGCAAGCAGATTCAGAAGAAGATCGCAGACCTGAAGCACAAGTCCCCAGGGTGCATTGTGGATCTTCGTGCCAGGATTGTCAGGCTGCGTGGTGAGTATGTGGCAATGCGGGGGCGTGGCCTAGCTGAGCATGCTAGCAGTCGCTTGATTCAGGAGCTCCTGTTCCCGGGATTGAAAAAGCGGCAATTCCACCGGCCACGCTACTATTTTAGCTTCCATTTCTTGCGGACATTCTTCCTACCATCCCTCTGCCACGATGGGGAAGACGAAAAACCGGCAAGAACTGCTCCCAAAGAGGGTCTCTGACTTTTTCCCTCCAGGCCGGGCCTCGTCTGCATCGACGTCCAACATGGCGCCGGCATCTCCTCGAGCTATTAGAGCTTCCCGTCGGGAGCTACTCGTGCAGACCCCCGCTGCTGCTTCCCTGCCTCCAGAGACTCCGGTCACCCTAGCACTTATGAGGGAGCTACTATCAGACCTACGCAACTCGCTCCAAGATCACATCACGTCGGCATTGGCGGATGTTAGATCTGAAGTGGCGGAAATTGGCGGGAGAACCGACCACATTGAACATAAAATGACGGAACTAAACAATCCGGGGTGGCGATCTTCATTAGCGGCGGCCTTGCGTTCGAATTTGTGTCGTCCCTCCCAGACCCTGAGGGCCGCTATCTGCTGGTGAATTGCCGCCTGAACGATGTCTTCTACTCCCTCTTGGTGCTGTATGCCCCCAATGTGCGCCCAGCCACTTTTCTTAGATCCACTCTGGAACAACTAATCCCTGAGATGAAGGGCCATAAAGTTGTGGGTGGGGATCTAAATGCTCCGCTCTTCAAACCTCTCGACTGTTCCTCCTCCGTGTCTTATAGATCGGACCTGGGACATTTGACCTCCTCCTTTCACCTCCATGACATTTGGCGGTACCTACACAGCACCGAGAGGGACTATACTTTTTTCTCTCCGCGACACAGATCGTTCAGTCGCATTGACTATATACTAGTGGGCGATTCCCTCCTGCCCCTATGTACAGCAGCCTCCATCGGCACAGCGTCGTGGTCTGACCACGCTCCAATCACACTGTGCATCTCTGACTCCTCTCCGAGGTCCCCATTGGCCCCATGGAGACTCAATGAAACCCTCCTGCTCTCTGATAGTAACATCCAGGCTTTAGAATCACTGCTTCTCGAATTCTTCTCCTTTAATACCTGCCAGGACTCCCCCCCAGACACGATTTGGTTTGCCCATAAGGCTGTAAAGAGGGGCCACCTCATCAAATTAGCCTCATTGGCCAAAAAACGGTACACGGCGACTCTGGACTCCCTATTGGATGAAGTTAAGGCCCTTGAAACTACCTGTGCCGCCTCCCCGTCCACATCCCACTTTGCTGATCTCTCTGCCGCCAGAAGTCGATTGCGGGCTCTTCTACTCGCCAAGGTCGAATTTCAGCTTAAGAGGTCTAGGGCCCGATTTTATGGCATGGGTGATAGAGCTGGAACCCTGCTAGCGCGACGTGTAAAGAAAGCCGAGGTGCGCTCCAGAATTTCCCAGATCTCCTCTGCGCGAGGCCCCCCCATCCGCAACCCCATCCATATTGCAGATCGCTTCCGCGAATATTATGAGGAACTCTACAACCTTGCGTCATCTCAACAAACCCCACAACCGACGGCGTCCTCAATCTCCTCCTTTCTTGATCGGGCTAAACTCCCCTCCCTTTCCTCAGATCAGCTCTCCTTTCTGAATAGTCCCTTATCCCTCCAGGAAATCAATGCGTCCATACGTTCCGCAAAAAAGTCATCGGCTCCTGGCCCTGATGGTTTCTCTTACCGCTATTACACCACTTTTGCTCACACTCTAGCGCCCCACCTTCTATCTCTCTTCCAATACTGGCAGGAGAGAGGCACCATCAAGCCTGAAGGCTTACAAGCCTCAATCTCAACCCTTTTAAAGCCTGGAAAGCCTCCCGTGGACCCTGGGAGCTACAGGCCGATAGCGCTGCTGAACTGCGACCTAAAAATATACTCCAAATTGCTAGCGGACCGTCTCAAGTTCGTTCTCCCGTCCTTGATCGCCCCGGACCAAGTCGGATTTATTCCAGGCCGTCAGGCGAGAGATGCCACAAGGCGGGTTATCAATCTCCTTGAAATCCTCGAGGGCAGGAAGGACCCCGGTGTACTAGTCTCTTTAGATGCGGAAAAAGCCTTTGACCGCGTACACTGGGGTTATTTAGCGGCAGTTTTGGACAAATTTGCTTTCTCTGGTAATATTAAATCAGCCATATTAGCGTTATATTCAGCTCCTTGCGCCTTCGTTAGAGCGGGAGGGTTTGCCTCCACGGAATTTCATATTACCAATGGAACCAGGCAGGGCTGCCCTCTTTCTCCCTTAATCTTCGCCCTTGCGATGGAACCGCTGGCCGCAGTTATACGCGCTCATCCAAATGTCACGGGTATCGCAGTGGGTCCCGTAGACCACAAGATCAGTTTATATGCAGATGATGTGCTTCTCTCCTGCACTAATCCCTCTATCTCGCTGCCTGCTATCCTTTCTATCCTCACGGATTTCTCCCACGCCTCATATTATAAGCTCAATCTCTCCAAATCTACAGTCTTTCCCGTACACATCTCTGAGAACGATCAACACGACCTGGCCTCCAGATTTCCCTTTAAATGGGCCTCGCAGGGCTTTACCTACCTGGGTATCCAGATCACCCCCTTAAAAGACCTAATACGACGCAACTGCGACCTCCTACTAGCTTCATCTGCGGACGGCAGCTTAGGCTGTGTTCACACTGGCGTTTTTGGCTGTTTTTGCTCAACAGTTTTGTAGCCAAAACCAGCAGTGGGTGATTAAATCCAGAAGTGGTGACGTGTTCTATTTGACTTTTCTCTGATTGCTCTACTCCTGGTTTGGCTACAAAAACTGATGAGCAAAAACAGCCCAAAACGCCCAGTGTGAACACAGCCTCAGACTACACCACTCACCAATCTCTTGGGTAGCACGCATCCAAACCGCCAAAATGATGCTCCTTCCAAAGATCCTCTATGTCCTACGTTGTATCCCTCTATCATTCCCGAAACGCTGCCTTTCGCTCTTCCAATCTTCCCTAACTCGATTCATTTGGAATCACAAAGTACCTCGTGTCGCTCTCTCCTCTCTCTCCCTCCCATACAAGGAGGGGGGATTTGGAGTCCCAGAGATAACGTCGTACTACGCTGCGCTCTCGCTTGATATTGCAAGGATATGGTGGGCCGAATCACCATGGCCCCTCTGGCTGCAGATTAAAGCGTTCTTTGCCCCCTCTCAATCCCCTCGCCTTCTACTCCAAATGAACCTACTGAAGCGCCACGTTCCTCCTGCTTCATTACGCTCTATTTCCTGTGTTTTGGAAGTGTGGAGGCGGTACTCGGAGTGACATCTCTCCTTCCTACACGGTTATATCTCTCTCAAAGCGGTCTCCTCTGTAATGGGCGACATCTCTTTCGCATCGTGGGGAGACGGAGAGACGATGACTTTGAAATCGGTACTAGATAATAATCGGCTTCTTCCCTTTGCGTCTCTTTCTGCAAAACTCAACCTCCCCCCTTCAGCTCTCTTCTCTTATCTGCGTCTCAAACACTTTCTCGCTACCGTAACATTCCCCACGTTTGATATCTTAAACGTCTCGTTCCAACTTCAATCCTTGTTTAAAAGTACTGGACCGGTTAGTAACGGGGTCTCCATTATCTATAAAGCCCTCCTCCTACCCCGCACCGTAAGCAAGCTTCCCTATATGTCCAAGTGGGAGTCCAGACTCGGGTTTGCCGCCACCGTGGACCAATGGTACGCGGCCTCGGGTCATGCTGCGAAGTATTCCAGCTGCATTAATCACTTAGAGCAGGCAAAAAAATTGATGTTTCACTGGTACCTAACCCCCTCCCGTATTGCCAAATTTCATAAAGTCCGTCCGTCTCCATCTCCTTATTGCTGGAGAGGCTGCTCTGTCGAAGGATCTGAACCCCACATATGGTGGTCTTGCTCCCTCATAGCGCCCTTTTGGCGCTCAGTTACTGACTTATTGCGCTCTCTAACAGGACTTCCCATTGACCTTTCAGCTCCACTAGCACTCCTAGGCATCGATCTCAACCTTTTCCCCACGCCTCTGAGACCAATTGTGACAAATGTTTTCATCGCTGCTCGACTCACGGTCGCCGCTCATTGGAGATCTGCCACCCTCCCGTCGTTCTCAGAGTTGGTCGCGAGACTGAATTCGCATTATGCCCATGAACTTTACCTAGCACATTCACTGCACCGCAAGCGAAGAGTTCTGAATTGGTGGGACCCTTGGTCGTCCTCCGCCCATAACACTGTCCCCTCACCACCCTCCTGACAATGCTGATTATAGTGTTTCTGATCTTGGTATCTCACTGTTGTACCACTGCACACATTCCCCCCCCCTTTTTTTTTTTTTTTTTTCCTTTTTTTTTTTTTTACTCCCCTTCATTTATCGCCTTTGTTCTTATGTCTATCTACTGATTGTATGTAACCTCTTGGGAATTTTCCCATGTCTGTACCCCTGTTTTAAAAACCCTAATAAAAACTTATTGGTTTAAAAAAAAAAAGTATGTGGCAATGCCAAACACACACATGGCAAGCTAAATACTCCAAACCCTACACAAACATCATGTGGTATTGTGCCATGCAACATAATGTGGCCTAAGCCACCATGTGGAGCTGTCACCAATGTGGATCTGCATGTTGGTTACACTGCAACATGAAGGTGTACAAAACACTCATTTTTCATCCAAATGGTGATGGCTCTAGTGGTCCTTGACCTGTGTGGTGGCAAAAATAGTTGTGTCCTAACTGCAAAGGTGACACCAACATATCAATGCGATGTTCAACACCCACATGGCACCTTGCAGCTCATATGTGTGACCTGTGACACATACATTTTTGCTACACATTGATCACAATACAGAACACTGAATAAAAAATCACTGCTATGTGTTGGCCCCCATGGTGCAAACACCTGATGCTTACTGGCTGCTCTTGTGTTCAAGTTTCAAATATCTACCATGCTAAGCCAAGGGTTATCTAACATTCAAAATATGTGGCCACTGGTGTTGGACTCATGTCCCAAACCAGAGTGGGCCTTCACCATAGGGTAGGCGCCGACCATAACCTTTTACCGTACCATTCACGCCGTCATGACATTCATACACACACAAGGTGTTTTCCCTATGTTATGTTCCTTTTCTAAAATTGCTCTGTTATCATGTTTGATATTACAGATGACGAGGACTCCGTGTCTGGGGATGCTGCACAGTCCACAACGGCACCCGGGACACCCCCACCACCTTCCCCGGAGGGTCCAGAGAGTCCCTCCCCACCCGGGACTCAAGCAGCCCCAGCCCTGGAGGGCCCAGCCAGTCCCTCCCCACCCGGGACTCCAGCAGCCCTGGCCCAGGAGGGCCCAGCCACTCCCTCCCCACCCGGGACTATAGCAGCCCCAGCCCCGGAGGGCCCAGCCAGTCCCTCCCCACCTGGGACTCCAGCAGCCCCGGGCCCGGAGGGCCCAGCCACTCCCTCCACACCAGGCCCACAAGACTTGCTGCACCCAGCCCTGGAGCCCTGGGAGCACCACCCCACCGCAGCATCCCAGCTCCCAGCCGAGCCCTGGTGTCTTGTTGGCGATACACCCTCAGCTTGAGCTGCTGTTTCAGTGTATGGTGGTAAGTGTCTGCTAAGCCTACCAGCTTGCTAATGTACTTATTGTTGTGTGCTCCACACACCAGTATGTGAGTCCTGATTTTTGTTTGTTTTTTTTTGATGAAGGAGAAAGAGCCCATGCTGAAGGCTGGGCTGTCAGCCCATCCCCATCTCCTACAGATGGCACTCGGGATGGTGATGTGCTGCGTACGTATAATCACTAACAATTCCCTCAAACACACACCCACCCATACACAGGTAACTCACTAATATGCTTCTTTCCCATACAAGTGTACCAACCATTGAGGAGCTGCTGCTGGCTCACCAGGAGGCACAGCAGCACATGGAGAGGGCACACCAAGAAGGGCAGCAACACCATGACTGCTTGGGTGCCATGATACATGCCCTCCAGACAGCCCAGTCCGGCAGGGCCCCTAATCCATCACTCCTCACCCAATAATGGGACCAGACTCCCTTAATAATTGTTGTCCATGTTGGACCCTTGTTTTCTTCCCTGTTGCCATGTTGGCACCTTAGTTTTTTAGGCCACATTGGCCTCTTTTCTTATAGTGTCCCACATTGGTAAAGTGGGTAGTGCGTATTGGCTACTCCATGCCTGACCAAGGCATTTTCATTTTGTTGGCAATGTTATTTAAAAATGTTGGTCTGTAATAAAATTCTGGCCAGCTACATCCTGTGTCATCCCTTGTTGCAACACACACAGGGTAAAGTTTGTGAGGTTACATTTCACCAACCACACTGGGCCACTGTTTATCTAGAGGTATATGGTGTCACATGGCAAACATGTCCCCATAACTGGACCATTACAACCGCCATGCACCCCTTTATGACATCAATTTCTACTATATGACACCCACAGTACCAAACACACACACACAAACATACTGGTTAACGTGACACAGATATGAACAGAGTTGTTGGTAAATTAAGGTGTTTTTGTTTGTTTTTTTTTCTTTAGAATTATTTTGGGAAAAAAACGGAGAAACACCTGCCCATCAAACTAGTGTCTGTGATGGCCAAGCTTGCGCATTGGCTAGTAGTGCTCTTGTTTTTCCTCCTCCTCTGCTGGCTCAGACAATGGGGCCTCCCCCTCCTCCTCATACACCCATCTCCCATGTGATGGGCCAGCTCTGGTGAGCTGTCTTCTCGGGGAAGGAGGAGTATCACGATTTTGCCGCCTCCTCACCATGCGTCTTGCAGGCGCAGTGGGCCCTGGGGTTGTCTTCCAGGGGAATGTCCAAGATGCCCCCCATCACAGGGACCCATCATGCCCACCTCCAGGACATGAAAAATGGCCCGCTCGGCGATGTCATGCTGCTGTGGCTCCATGTGAGCCAGCATCTCGCTGGCGACATACCCGATCCCAGAGTCAGGGATCGTCTCTCGATCTAGGAGGACCCGTTTCACCCAGGTACTCAGCTCCATGTTGGGTGGGGCAGGTGGTCTTCTTCGTTGGATTCCAGAGCTGGGCCCTGGGCCCGGCCCCCCACCACTGGGCTCAGGCACTGGCTCTCTGGCAGATGTTGATGGGAGAGCCTCGCCAGCTGCTGGGTCCTCATTACTGGAGCCAGGCTCCCGAGGGGCCTGAAAAATAAACAAAAAGAAAAAAACATCAGCCACATGTTGATCTTTAATTAAAGCTAATAACACAACCAAACATCCAAGACAACATAGAGCCAATCTCACCAAGGCTAACACCAAAAGCCACAGAAGCAGAGTTTAGAAAACAAAATACCAAAGAAGTAGACCAGTGCAGTATACTCACCTGAGGGTCCACATTGATATGTAAAGTGCCAACAAATAACACAACAAAATCTGTGATAACTTAGACCAAAAAACAGATAGAAAAGAACAATGTACATGATTTGTGAAGAAAAAGCACAATGGTGACTACCACATGTGCTGCAAACCACACATCAGTGCAAAGAACAAGCTGGGTAGATAGATCACACAAACACAATTACTCACCTCCTGCGATGGGGCAGGGTCTTGAGCTGCGGCCACAGCTAGTTGCGGACGGCGCCTGCTGCACCATGTTGCCCGAGGCCCCTCCTGGCCCAGGGTGAAGGTGAGGAGGTCATAGTACCACAGACGTGGCCTACCGACCTCCTCAGCTCCAGCCCCGGACCAGGCCTCAAGCCACTTCTTGTGGGTCTTGGTGAACACGGTGCGAAAGGCATTTTATCTTATCCGCAACCCGGGCCTCTGTCCAGTTCTTATGGGGTTGGAGCCGGTTATCAAGCTCCACCAGTGACCTGTAGGCCGCAGCCCTCGCTGCCTGGTCATGATATTCAGGCAGCGACACCCGCCACAGGCATTCGTGTTCCTGGTACATGGTGAGGAGCTGTGCCACAAAATCGTGATACTCAGCCATCTGGAAAAAAAAACATATAATTGTGTTATGCAAACAAAGACATGCCCATCACAGGTGACACCCTACTCTGTGTGTCCAGCCCAATGTCCAGCAATACTAATTACATGTGTTCTGGTAGTCAGCTTGGCTATGCAAAATCATAATTGGCATTAACATGTGTCCATACATGGGGCATGCAGGACATGCCTGGTGATTTATGTATTTTGGGCCACTGCAGGGAAATATGTCAAGGTCTGTCATTACAAATGGCACACATGGGCTTACTAACTACATTTAAACAAACACTCACCAGATACACACATATTTAGGAAAAAACATTGTGCTGTAGTACACATTGTCCTGGCAAGGATCTCACAGAACAATAAGTGACCTACAGGACACGGAGTGTATTTACGATGCGTACACGTCGCTAAAGACACTTCTACAGGACGCTACATGAAACTGTACATAAGGCGCACAAATATAAGCCAACATATGGGTCTGCAGCACACAGAAAATAACGTCCAGGAGTGCCCAATAGCATGTGCCCCCACTTACTGTCTGTCAAACAGAGATCTTGTGATGAGACACTACTAGCTCAATGCATATTCCAGTCGGAGCAGAGGTGGCGCCCCAGCACGTGCTTATTTAAACACAACCTGACCAATCAAAAAAGCGCAATGGCGCATAATATTGGTCGCACCTTTGTACGCCCAGGTGGCTACGATTACAAGTCTGATTGGTTGGTTACCATATAAAAAGCGCTCAAGATCGAGGTTAGTCATGCTTGCTGCCCAGAGTCATTAAGTAAGTACTGATGTGCAAACATGAACTGTGATACGGCTGTGTTGCGTTTACAGCACCTTACCATTAGGGATCGCTATTGTGTAGTGTAGCTCATGCCCAAGTGGTGGGGTATGTAGTTACTCGTGAAGTTTTTTGGCATATTTACTATTGTGTCCTGGCAAATGGATGCATGAGTGTTTTGACAACCTAAACCCTATCCTCATTGAAAAGCCATTTTGCCTTTGCCATACAGGATCATGTTTGAAGGATGCGTGTGTCTTTAGTTGCAGGGATCATCTGAATTGAGGACACATAGTACTGTCGTTTACCACACACAATGGGACGTTTAAGGCCAAACTCAGATGTGGAGTGGGGCGTGTGGCTTCTGCGAATATCTGCCTCAGAAGATCCTGCATTTACAACACATCAGGGATGTCTCTTGAACATGATGAGTTTTCAATAGTCTGCTGCGTGGCGTGATATTTTGAGCATAAGACACAAAGGCTGGGCTACGCGTGTAATGTAATATAGATGTTGAAAAAAACATGATTTAATTAATGTGACCTATGTCTTTGGCCATGCCTTGTGGTCAGACGTCAACATTATGGCCACATATATAGCCTTATGCTCATGATGTGTTGCATTTGACAAAGGAATGTATTGTACAGGAGGGCCAGGGGTGAAGAGTCACCAGGTTTGGTTGTCAGACACTGCAATGTTGTGTTTGGGCCTTGAATGGTGGTCTAAATGTATATGTGTGGGCTGGTGATCGCACTTGAGTATGCTGTGGTACAGTGGCCAGGAGATGTATAGGGAAGGAGGTGGTATGTGTTGATGATGTGTGATGAAGTGTTCTTGTAGTGATGTTTCTTTTTCATACTTTTGCAGGGGTTGGTACGTGAGATGATGTTCGACCCTGATGGAGATACTATCGTGGCTCTTGCCTTGGTGGAAGAGGACTTATGGCTGGAGGATAGATATGAGAGGTTGCGGGCTCGCAGACCACAGCGTGTGTCGGCTCGGGATTGGCTTTGCCACCAGGACAACAAGAGCCACATGCAGCTGGTGCGTGAGCTGGAGGATCGTAGTCCGCATGATTTCAGGAACTACCCCGCATGTCCTCTTGGAACGCATAAGGCCATTGATAGCCCGACAGGACACTTTGATGCGTTGAGCTGTGCCACCTGAGAAGCGTTTGGCTGTTACTTTGCGGTTCCTGGCAACAGGTCGTTCAAGGACCGACCTGCAATACACTTCACGTGTATCACTGTCCCTGCTGAGCCGCCTGATCCCCGAGATGTGTGAGGCCAGCTGTAGTAGTCTGTTGCCATCCTATATGCAGTTTCCAAACACACCCGCTGAATGGATGGATGTTACCAGAGGGTCTGAGGACCGCTGGCAATTTCCAAACTGCGGTGGTGCATTGGATGGTAAGCATGTGAGGATCAACAAACCCCCAAACTGGGGTCTTTGTATTACAATTACAAAGGATATTGTAGTGTGGTCCCCATGGCCCTGGTGGATACGAACGATGAGTTAATCTACGTGGACGTTGGAATGAACGGGCGTATCTCATATGGGGGTGTATTTGCACACTGCTCCTTGGCCCAAGACGTAAGGACAGGTGGGCTAAACTTGCCCTCAAATGATGAGACAACCCATTATCTCAACTTTGCATTTGTGGGGGATGAAGCGTTCCCACTTCAGGCACACCTACTACAGCCATATTCCCAGAGGACACTTACTTCTGAGCAGCACATTTTCAATTACTGGCTATCCCGGGCCCCCCATGTGGTTGAAAATGCGTTCGGGATCATGGTCAATACATTCCGGGTTTTTCATACACGTATGCATATGAAACTGGAATCTATTGCTGTGGTAGTGCTGGCCTGCTGTGTGCTGCATAACTTCCTGCGTCGTAGGGATCGGTCATCACACATGCCGGCAAGTTATGTGGATTCAGTGGACCCCACAACAGGGGAGGTCCGTCCCGGGGAGTGGCGTGCTACCGACCATTGTGTGGCACCACTCCAGCCACTGATCTAGGGTTGGACTCAGCAGGATGCCAGAAACAGTAGAGACGCATACTGCTCCTACTTTAATGGCCCTGGGGCAGTGGCCTGACAGCACCAGCAGGTGTAGGGTGGCTGGTGTTGTGAGGCAGCAACATGATGAGGAGGGTGTAGTCACCAGGGTGGCTGCACCAGGAGGATTTGGGTTGGCTTTTTGTGTGTGCACATTCTTTAGTTAGTTAGTTAGTTAGTGAGTCTTTTGTATTTTTTTATTTTGACATGTTTTTTGTTTTACATAATTTCTCATCATGTTGCATTTGTTTGTGTGATGTGAACACTTGTGTTTTATGTTATTTTGTGTGTGTTGTTGTACTTATTTTTTATGTGCACAAAAATAGAAACTAAAAAAAATTTTATCCAAACAACAAACTGTGTGTGTCGTTACTTTGGGATACAGGGCAGTTGCACATAGCT
Organism: Allobates femoralis; assembly: GCA_033576535.1. Classification (NCBI taxonomy): domain Eukaryota; kingdom Metazoa; phylum Chordata; class Amphibia; order Anura; family Aromobatidae; genus Allobates; species Allobates femoralis. The sequence goes on from JARQOC010000006.1 coordinate 276,825,165, forward strand.
TTATGCTGTGCACAGAGGTATGTGATCCATAAAATGCTATTGATGGGTCCGTGAAACATTGTGTGTTAATATGCAATACACAGGTTCAGCCCTTTGGGCCACAGTGTATGGCGCAACTGTGTGTACATATCCATTGTGATGTGTTGGGCCCACAGGGGCACGTGTCCACACACATTGAGCAAGCAATGGTGTTTGTGGGGGATGTAGGTACAGTCCATTACACACACAAACGTGTTCACAAACATAGTTCAGTTGTGCCATTGGCAGCTGTGACATGGCATGGACCAATGTAGGCACATATGGGCATAGTGTTGTGTGCATGTTCCTACCATCAGCTACAGACGCACACATAGCAAATCATTGTGTAGTGTAAGCCACTGTCCATCACAAAACCACTCCTGTGTGAAGCTTGAGCGGCTCGAAAGTGTGTCGCAGCAGCCACTTTGAACATTTCAGCATCACCTCCATGGAGAGCAGCGGCGGCGGCTTAACTACGCTATTATTCTAAGTACCTGGGACAGCTCCTCTTTGAGAACGCTGCCCGGCAATGTAGATATGCTAAGAGCGTATCTACCGCGCTCTGACAGCCAGGACCCGCCGGCTGTCAGAGCACAATACTGAAAGCCGACAAATGCCGGCTATTCAGTAATGGAGCAATTTAACCCCTGAACCACCAATGATTATAAGCACCATGTCTCTAGGGAGGGGGCCAATCCCTAGAGACATGGTGACAAGTTAATTGCCACATATTAACCATTTAGGATCGGGGAACATTGCCGCATATGCAGCATCTGTGCTCATATGCTGCACAGATGCTACATATGCAATTTAACCCCTCAAAATATACAAAATTGCCCATCAGCTGGGTGCTTAGTAATCATCTGGCACCGCTGACACAGCTGTACAAGATGCTTACTTACTGTACATGCAATGCGGGAAATTTAAACTCTGTGGCTTTCACAGCCGCAGAGCTTTAATTTCCCGACAAATGCTGCCCGCGGTCCTGCAGGACTGTGGACAGCATCACAGTCACGCACCACACACGCACTCACACCACAATCACAGCACACTAACATACATACAACCAGCCACACTCACCATACGCACCATACTCGCACCATACACCCCCACAAACACGCACAGCACTTGCATCACTGTCATGCATCAAAAACGCTGAGCTTTTGATGCATGATAGTGTGCCTCCACCCTAAAAGAAAGGAAAGCGATCACATCTCTCTGTGAGAACAAGAATATAATTATTAAAAAAGCGGATAAGGGAGGTAGTCTGGTGGTGATGAATAGATCATGATACCTCAATGAAGGGAGAAGAATCCTAGAGGATCCGGATTATTATGAACCGCTAGACCAAGACTCCTCAGTTGTAATATATTTGAAATAAAATACATTCATTAAAGATGCTCATCAGAAAGGTCTTCTCTTCTGAATAAGAGGAAGAAGAAATTTTTGGATATTTCTCAATATAAAGTAGTACCCCTTTTTCTCCCGAAGATGCATTAAGACCCTATAAGTCCATCAGATCATCCAATTATCTCCGGGGTTAACTCTATAACCCATAATCTATCCCACTTTGTAGATGTGTTCTTACAGGGATATGTTGTGAAATTGGATTCATATCTCAAGGATTCCACTCAATGGATTAGGGAAATAACGAGGCTGCCTCCTTTAGAGAACTGTTTACTACTTATGTTAGATGTATGTTTTCTACATAACAATATCTCACATAAATTGGGTTTCAAAGCAATAGAAGATGTACTATCTAAGGATGAGAGTCTAGTAGCGGAGCAAAGAGAATTTTTGTTAATAGCAATATCGTTCATCTTAGAAAATAGGATGTTCACTTTTGAAGGATCTTATTATCGACAGATAAAAGGCTGCGCAATGGGGACGAGATTCGCACCCAGTTATGCAAATTTGTGTATGGGTGCATTTGAGTCTGTCTCCATTGTGCAGTCAAAAATTGCAGGGATCATGTTATTCTGTACCGTCGTTACATAGACAGTCTATTCTTCCTATAGAAGGGGTAGGTACAGGAAGCCATGGAGTTTGTAGTGGAACTCAACAAAAACGATTGGGGTTTGACCTTTACAGCATCCTATTCGGATAAGTCCCTCCAGTATTTGGACCTGCAGCTTTGGATAGACCAGCTGGGGAGGATAACTATCTACCCACTTCAAGCCTGTGGATGTTAATAGTTACCTCAGGTTTGAAGGGTTCGAAACGTGGCAAACAACGTTTTGGGCTGCGTTTGCAAAAACGCATGCGTTTTGCGTTTTTGCAAACGCACATGCGTTTTTACATGCGTTTTTGCATGCGTTTTTCCTGCGTTCCCATTAAAATCAATGGGGACAAAAACACATGCGTTTTGATGCGTTTTTGCGATAAAAACGCATGCAAACGCAAATGAAGCAAAACGCAGCAGACGCATAGATGTGAAAGGGGCCTAAGATAATAAGAATTGGAATGAAGGGACAGTATTGTATAATATTATCTTACATGGCATCAGAGGATATGAAAGAACGGTCCGTACTATGACGTTTGAAAGAATTTTATTATATAATCATTTTTTATAGTCTTTATAGTTCTACATTGATCAAAGTTATGAACATGTATAGGTGTATGTGTAGATGTGTATTTATATATGTATGTATATGAGTATGGGTATGAGAATATATATATACATTTTCATGTATTTGGGGATTTTTATTAGTATAGAAGCATATTTTAATAGATTATTATTTAAGTATAGGGTTTTAATGATTTTATGGATATTTATGTACTATATTGTGATTAGTTTTATGAGATGATTAGTTTTATGAGATTTTATTTGTGCTATATTGTGATAGAGAATGATGTACAACGTAACCTTTGGTATATCAAGTGTGAGGTTGCGACGTTGGTTGGGCACAACAGAAGGCAGGGACCAGGCACAGTTCACACTGCACACCGTTTATTAATACAGTTCCTCTTATGCACAAACCTCCGGGTTCCGGGACGCAGCCGGATATACTTCATACAACCAGCATATTGGCCCACGAACCCTTATCACAGGGGTCTCTCTGGTCCAGGTCTCACCGAGATCAAGCCCTCCAGGCTAGGCTGTGTTGTATCAGCACACAACCTCTGCACTCTCCTGACCTGGCCGCTCACTACCCTCATCAGTCTTCCCTCAGACCGAAGCTCAACTCAGAGAACCACACCCTGTGTTCCTGCCTAGCTTTTAACCCCGTGCCTACCTCTGGGGAATCCTCTATGAACCCGGAGTGGAGTGCTTCCTATACGTGGAGGGAGCACAACCTGGGAGACACATACCGGTCGTCACAGATTATCCCGGTCACTGTCTCACACAAGGTACATTTAAGGTTAGTTTCATAAGATTTTATTTGTGCTATATTGTGATGGAGAATGATGTACAACGTAACCTTTGGTATATAAAGGTACATTTAAGGTTAGTTTCATGAGATTTTATTTGTGCTATATTGTGATGGAGAATGATGTACAACGTAACCTATGGTATATCAAGGTACATTTAGGGTTAATTGTTGAATCAATGTATAATTAACCAATCAATTACCTATGGGCTTGCCTATCAATTCCTCTATATATAGCAATTTTTGTAAGGTTCCCTTATATCACCTGAGGAAGACAACATACTGGTTGTCAAAACGCATATAACGGACCACCAATAAAAGGTTTTGATGATACTATAATTTTCCCCCTTGTTCCTTCTATCTAGCGCTCCACTAGATCATTTTTTTTTTTTTTGCGTTCCCAATACCTTCATTCCCCTTGTGGGAAGTACGGCAGGAGCTGTGGTGAGGAGGGAACTTGTAGAGCTGGTACGGACCTGTGGTTGTTGGGAGACCGAGCACAACAACACGAAATACTACAGGACCTGCAATGACAAAGTTCCTGTAGGAAGAGTCACGTGACGTCTGAACTGGAAAAGCTGCAGGAGCGGAAGCGGTGAGTGAGCTGCAGAGCCCTGCAAACAGGATTAACTACACCAAACACTGGAGTTGGTGAGGACACACAACCCGCTAAGATGAGCAGAACTTTGGCCCCTAATTTAGCCCACAAATTTGTCCACATGTGCTTTGCGCCCCAACTTTTTTCTTTTTGTTTTATTACATCTAATCTATTGAGGAGCACCTAGTCGTGGCTAGTTTATGGTGAAATTATGTTCTTTCACTTCTGGATAATAAAGTGCTAACTGGAACATTCAATAATTTAGAAATTGTTGTGTAAATGGCGCCCCACTGGTCGGGACGTAGGGGTACTGCTCTCACAAGAGAATGTGTGGTATCCCTGTGACCAGGGGACTGGGATGTCAATAGGGGACCCTCATTACACACATCCACACACTTTAGGTCAGGGGACCATAGGGATAGCCATTGCTACAAAACCGGTCCCGGTGGGAGGATCTTATGTATGTAGTGGAGAGTGGGAAAGTTAATGAGAGGAGTAGGAGGCTGAGAAAAGCGCAGTGGAGGGCACCTCAGGAAAGGTAACCCAAAGAAAGAAAGGGATCCTAGGGTGTTGAGGTGCACCTGAATCTGGACCGGTACGACTCCCAGCTGGAAGGATCCAGTCCAGAACTGGAGGACCAGCTCTAAGAGCGGGGCAGGCGTTCATCCCCGAGCCGCTAAACCAGAGGGCACAGGCTTCTTCAGAAATCGCGGCCAACACCCGGCATAAACCCCTAAAGCCCCCGTATAGGATCCGGAGGCCCAAGACGGGAACCTTCCACAGGGATCCGTGTGCGGGAGTGCTAAGGAAGGAACAGAGGGAGAGCACAGCAAGGACAGATGAAGGATCAAGGCAGGTAAACTCCAGAGGGTCCCAAGTGAGAGTCCTAGTTCTCTGCTAACTACCCAGGCCAGCAATAACCGTTGACTGTGTAAAGACTGTGTGCTGCCTGAGTCACCAGTAAAACCTGTGCAGAGTTTAAAACTGTGTGGAGTGTTATTTCTTCCCACCTGCGGAGCCACCTTTCTTTCTAGCAGTACTGACAGGCCAGCCTGAGGAGTCGCACACTTGTTCCCTTGCTGAGACTGTGACAGAGCTGCCTCCCTGTGTAAAGTCCCTATTCATCCATCGCTGCCCCGAGAATCCCACTCCACCTACAGGGAGAGTTACCAACAAAGCTGCCTCATCATCACCTCGGAGGTATGCAAGCAGTGTCGGTATCATTACCGGATACCATAGGTGGTGTCACAAACTCTTTTTATCTTTATTTTAACCCCTTTTCAGCAACCACCAGGGCCATGGGCCCAGGCTCAGACTGCCCGTGACATCCCCCGTGAAACCAAACGCCCGGGACCGGGTACCCCACGACCCTGGGGTGGGTAATAAACCAGTGCCATCAGTATGTTTTTGCTACAATAAGATTGTGAAGGTCTTGGGAGAACTCACAAGTTTTACCCAACATGAGATGTTTCTTGTGTGGCATCTTGGAACAGAAACACCTTTTTATAGGTCATAAATTGAACCAGCTGATAGTATTTTTCACTAAATATTGGGATTGCTTTCTAATTACTGATAGATTTCAGATTATGTCATGACTTTCCATGGCTTTTTCCTTGTGTCATTTCTGATTCTAACACATAATTTCATTTATGGACATCTATAGTTTGATTTATTTTCCTGTGTGAATTAGATTGTTACAAAGATCTGGTGAGAAATTCATGTCAATAGCACCGTTAGAAATAGATTTCCGGTACTTAGAAACTTGGTGATGTGTTCAATACTTATTTCTCCTATTGTTTATCTCAGGAAATAAACTCCAGACATAGGCCTTTGATTTAAAACTGTAACTTATATCTTAAGGCCCAGTTACACACACAGATAATTGTGCAGAGATTGTTCGCAGATCTCTGGTTTCAGTGAAATCATGGACACATGGTTCCATTTTGTTGCCAAGTACAGTGAGATACGTCACACATAAGATATCGTTATAAAAATGTTCCTTTGAGTAAACTACAATTCTACTACTGCATCTCAATGAGTTAGAATATCATCACAAATCAATATCATATTACCATGCTTCAGGGCGTTTCTGGGAGTCCTGAAATGCGTTGATTAATAAATCAATATTATATTCACCCTTTGATGTCGCATGTAATAAAGCAGTGCGGTTTTTAACCCTTCATCCTCCCTACTTTAATTTTCTGAGATAATGACCTTTGGGTTTTCATTGGCTGTATGACATAATCATCAACATTAACAGAAAAAAAAACCACTTAAAATAGATCACTCTGTAATGACTCTATATAATATATGTGTTTCACCTTTTGCATTGAATTACTGAAATAAATTAACTTTTTGAGAGTAATCAAATTCATTGAGATGCACTAATATGTAGTTCTTTCTATTGCTTTAAATAAGAGAAATAAGCTGTGCACTATTCGGTCACACTACACCAATAAACCAAGACTGCCTTTAGTTTAGATAGGGAACGCTTGCTTCTGGGGTGGACATATAAACTGAGATGGTTAAATAATCCAAGGGTTTCAAAGAAAGGACACTGCAGCACCAGGTGATATTCAAAGTCTTCTTTTATTGCCGTTTAAGCCGTGGTAACCTGTGCAGGAAGGGAGAGAGTCAGGAGTGACAGATGACGGTAAACCGTTTCACAGCAGGTGGCACTTCTACGGCTCCTATTGGGGAAGGTGATGTCAGTACCTTTAACTGAGCATGTGTGAGGAAACCCCACCTATTGTCACCGGCTACATTCAAATGCTTTTAATTAAAAACAAAAAGCAAACTATACTACAGAAAAAAATAAATAATTTTAAAGAAATGCTGCCATATCATTTGGGTCATTCAGCCCGGCTGATCCCATGGCATCCAACTCTATAATCCACCGTGCCTTTCTATGAGTATTACCACCATTGGGATGAAACAACTTTTTCCAGCCCAAAAATTTGAGCACATCGGTATTTCCAAGATGGTAGGCTGATATGCTTAATCAGTCTTGGAGAGCCATTGCCAGAAAGAATAAAATTATAGTATTCACAGAACTTGACATATAGTGGCCTGATCGTTTTGCCAATATAGTACCGACAAGCCATTTAGTTTTTCAGGAAATGACAGTTGCTGCTGTGTTTAAATGTTTAAACTGAGTTTTATTTCTTTCTGGCTTCCTGTGTTCTGCGGCTCTGCAGGTGGAGGAGTGTTTCATAGTCATGAGGTGGAGGTGAGGTGGAGGGGTGTGGCTTAGTATTCTGATCTCTGCTCCCTACACCTAGAAGTAGTTCCACTTTCCTCCAACTGGTGTCACAGAAAGAGTTAATTCCTCTTCCAGGACCTGTGCTATTCAGACTTGTTTGCTGGAGCTGCTGCTGTTCCCTTTTATTGAAGTGGTTGTCTTTTACTGGTCTGTAAGTGGAGGAAGGGGCTCTTAGCCGAGGGCTAATCAGGAGCAAAGGGCTAGGGTGGCAACCCGAACCTCCTTACCATCAGAGGTACCTTTAGGAACAGGGTGAGTTAGGGAACCCCAGTCTAATGGTGGGGTTACACGTCCCGATATCGGGACGATATCGCATACAACGCCGCGGGAGCGCGCATTTCGGGAGCGCTTTTCCCGATATCGCATCGCCGGTTTTACACGCTGCGATATCGGGAAACAACGTCCCTCCGATGTCTACGCCCACCAACCCAGGAACGACCAGTTAACATGGGAGTGAATGGTGACGTGAGCGTAGACATCGGAGTTGGGCTGTCACACGCAGCGATGCTGGTACAACGGCCTTGCGATATCGGCGAGTTGAATAGCTTTGCTATTCAACTCCGATATCGTTTTGGCATCGTTCCAGCATCGCGTTGTACTGTCAAACAGTACAACGCGCACCCGATATTGGCTCCAACTCGCGACCCACGTGACTTTTTGTCGGAGTTGGGTCGGAGTTGACGCCGATATCGGACGTGTAAACCCCCCATTAGGGTCAGACTAACTCCTCTGAACGACTTGCCCTTCTTACCATTTGCTTCCTGACTCCCTATCTGCTATACCACCCCGTGAGAGGAAGTAAAAGCTTGGGTTGAAATGAGTCTTCCAAATGAACGATGACCTGAAGCATACTACCAATCTGACGATAAAGTGGCTTACTGATAACAAATTCAATGTTTTGGAGTGGCCATCACAAAGCCCTGATCTCAATGCTATTGAAAATTTATGGGCAACGCTGAAAAGGCAGGTGTGAGCAAGGCAACCTACAAATATGGCTCAGTTACACCAGTTCTGTCAGGAAGAATGGGCACAAGTTCCTACCAACTATTGTGAGAAGCTTGTGGAAAGATATCCCCAAGTCATATAGTTTAAGGGCAATGGTACTAAATACTAATGAAATAACTTCAGACTTTGCAGAAAGTAATAAAAATGCCTTAAAACATTCTCTCTCTCATTATTCTGGCATTTGACAAATATAATATTTATGGTGATACTCAGGGGCGGGCTGGGCTGGGGGGCAGGGAGGCAACCGCTCCCCAGGCCGCACCCCCAGCAGCTGTACAGGGCCGGTGGATGCATGCAGCATGATTACTGTAAGTATTAACTATGGCTGCACACAGCAAACTGCTTGTGGCCTTCTCTGTACTGTGATGCGTCGGACGGAAACTTGCACAGAGCCGGCCCCCCACCTGCTCGCATCCCAGCCACGAACAGTGGCGTACCATCTAAGGTCGCAAGTGAGACCGGGCCCGGAGGTACAGGGGCCTGGAGGTAGCCGACCCCTGCACCAGCTTTACATGGATGTGCGTCCCTGAGGATGCACATCCATGTCACTGCGGCGCTCTGCCCGGCTAGTCCCCAGGTGGCTGATCACGGCCGCCGGAGGACTGGCACTCACCGCTGACGTTAACTTTGCTGTGAGGCTGCCGCGCTGATGCTGCTGTTACCCCGCCCCCCTTCTTCCTCTCGCAGTCAGACCGCGGGAGCAAGCTGAAGAGTGTAGGACTGGAGACATGCGACAGCACGCCTACCTCTCTGCCGAAGAGGAGTTGGTTAGAGTCTTCCGGCCTGGGCTGCTCTTCTCCTCCTCACACAGCACCGCTTGAGTCACTGCTTGGAGCATAGAGGACAGAAGGTGCAGTGTGTGTGTTGGCTGTGTGTGCAATGTGCGGTGCAGTGTGACTGTGTGTGCATTATGACTGTTTGTGCAGTGTATTACAAAAAGAGAGATTGCTGCAACACTAAACATTATATGAATGTGGAAAAGCTAATGGCTAATGACTAAGGGATAACAATGACACACAGGGCTATATGTACAGCTAAAGGGGATATATGAAATAGGATCACAGTAAATACTGCACTGGAAAAAAGAAAAAGAGAGACTTAGCTTCAACATTGGCGCCACTGTGGAAGAGCCCGGTAACTACGACAAAGTGCTCTCATCTTACCGGGTCCTACGCTAACACTCTATGCTGTGTACTACTGCTTGGAAGTATTTATGAGCCTGTGAATGCAGTAAAATCAGCTGGGATGGTGTGTCCCAGGACCAGGGCTACAGCAAAATGGAGGGGCATGTGTAGCTACAGGGCGGGGGAAGGGTGCACAGTCCAAAAAAGTCTAATATTATATATAAGTAAGGGACTGGCAACACCAATGTTAAGGTGCAAGCAAAAAAAACAATATATTACAAAAAGAGAGATTGCTGCAACACTAAACATTATATGAATGTTTGTGGCTGTTTTTGCGGTGAGCAGGCTGTGTGTGCAGTGTGCTGTGTAAGCTTTGTGTGCAGAGTGAATGTGTGTGCAATGTGACTGTGTGTGTGGTGTGCAAGCTGTGTGTGCAGAGTGACTGTATGTGCGATGAGCAGACTGTGTGTGCAGTTTGCTGTGCAGGGCGGCATCCGAGGCAACGAGATGACTGCAGTGCCATGCTCCTGCTGAGAGCAGCGCTGGTGGGGTGGACTGGTGAGTAGTGTCACTGTGTGTGTGTCCCTGTGTGTGTCCGTGTCCCTGTGTGTCCCTGTGTCCATGTCCCTGTGTCCTTGTGTGTGTGTCCCTGTGTCCGTGTCCCTGTGTGTGTGCGTGTGTGTGTCCGTGTCCTTGTGTGCATGTGTGTGTATGTGTCCCTGTGTGTGTATGTGTGTGGGGAGGATGAATGCTATATGGAAGGCTATGAGGCTGCATTATTGCATTATACTATATGAAGGGCTGTGACGCTGCATTTTATTATATGGAGGGCTGTGACGCTGTATTATATTATGTGAAGGGCTGTGACGCTGCAATATATTATCTGGAGGGCTGTGAGGCTGCATTATATTATATGAAGGCCTGTGATGCTGCATTATACTATATGGAGGGCTGGGTTGCTGCATTACATTATATGAAGGGCTATGATGCTGCACTATACTATTTGGAGGGCTTTGAAGCTGCATTATACTCTATGAAGGGCTGTGAGCTTGCATTATACTATATATGGAGGGCTGTCAGGCTGCATTCTACTATAATGGCGGACCATATGTACCAGGATAAGGGCATATTCCAGGAGGGGAACCATATATAGCAGGATGAGGGACATTAATACATAAAGAAGGGGAGAGTGGTCAATTCGTGAGTCTTTATAGGATTTAGAATGTTATGTGGGGCCAATACATCTGACCAATAATGGTGCGCGGGGGAAGGGGGGGCCCCATGTCCAAATTTTGCACCGGGGCCCTTCGGACTCTAGTTACGCCACTGGTGGCTGCCACCACACGAGGGTCACTGCCCTGTAACTGCCCCCAGGCTGAAATGTGCCAGCCAGCCCCTGGTGATCCTAATTGACCTCAAATGGGAAATCTTTATTCTGATTTCATGTCAGATAGTGAGAAGAACATGCATATGTGTCTTTTTAGATAGTGTACAGTATGTAAACTTCTGGTTTCAACAGTAAGTGTACACCATTAACATAATGTGAACAGGAGCTAAGAAACATGTAATTTTGCTATTCTATACTACAAAGAGCTGAAAAGGAAATATATTCACATGATGAGAGTACCAGACATCATACAATCTGGAGATAGACAGCAGGAGTATGGTTATATCAGTTGCGTGACTGTAGGAAAGAGACATTTATCCTACAGAGAGTAAATTACTAAGTAATTACCATTTTGCATCAAAATCATGTACACATAATTTATTAAAGGGGTTGTCCAGGCTTGGGACATAAGTCTGTAGTGATTCTATGTGACTAAAAACTGCTAATTTGTGATGGGTTGCAGTATGCACACTGCCATGATTTCTTGGTATTCCCGCTGCACAAAGATGGTGACATGACTGCTTAAAGGGAACCTTTCAGCTACTTTATGCCCCAAACCTATAATTTCCTGTCCCTGCTGCTTCCTACTACATCCATAAGCATCCCTGTCTGACCTAAATGTGTAGTATAATGGTTGTAAAAACATTTGTAATAACATACATTTTTCACCCTTTGTCTAGATGTGTGGGTGTTCCCTAAGGGCCTATGTCTCCCCTTGCTCTGTTGTTATCACACCCTAGTGGGTGTGATAACCTAAATCCCATGCACGCGTCCAGTGTTTCAAGTCTGTGGGTGACTCCTTTTTGGTATGACACTGCTGCGCATCATTTCTGGTCCAGCACATTAAGGGGGATTATTGGGTGCACTCGATGGCTTTAGAATGCTCACTGTGCATGCTTTGGAGCCGGTGAGTACACCCAATAACTGACCCACAATAACCAGGACCAGAAATGACGCAACTGCAACGTCAAAGCAGGAAGGAGGCCACAGATTTCAACCGCAGGACCTTGAATTACAACCGAGGCGTGATAACAATGGAGCGAGGAGAGACATGCACTGTTAAAGGCCGTCCACATGTCTAGACAATGCCTCATCATGGGGGGAAAATGTAAGTTATAAAAGCGGTTTTTCAACCATTATACTATACATTTAGCTCAGACAGGGATGCTTAGGAATGTAGTAAAAAGCTGCAGGGACAGGTAGTGATAGGTTTGGGGGTATAAATTAGCTGACAGGTTCCCTTTAAATGCAATTTGACTACTTGCAGTCACATACCAACTAGACAGCAAGCAGGCAAATTGCTTACATGCAGTCACATGACTTCCTGCTCGCATCGGGAATACCATTGTATTGTAATAGTTTGCACACCACATGCTGTCACGATCAGCAGTTTTGTCTCGAGCCTGGACAACCATTTTATAGATAAGAAAACTTCTCTTCTCTAGAATTATGTCGGTGTTTTCATTTCTATCTATGGTTTCCCACATAAATGTTTACTGCTACGATTTCAATAAATTAACTTTTTTCTACAGACTTAAAGGAGTTACCTGGTCTCAAGAAATTGATAAGTTATCCTGCAGCCACCACATATTGAGTGGGGCTGTATAGTAAGGCAGCATTCAATGAATGTTTAGGTCCAGCCACAGCTAGAGCTTATATCAGCTGATCCAATATGATTGTCAGGTGTTTGACCCTATTGATCAGATATTGATTACCTGTCTCAGGTCTTATTATTATTACTTATTTATTTATAGAGCACTATTGATTCCATTGTGGTGTACAATTAGAAAGGGTTACATACAAACAAACAAAAATACAACGAACAAACTAACAGTGACAGACTGATATAGAGGGAAGAGAGGACCTTGCACTTGCAGGCTTACATTCTACAGGGCAATGGGGAGAGAAAGTAGGTTGGGTCTGCTCTTGTGGTGGTGGAGCGCCGGGTCCAAAGGTGGTGGACCGTCAGGTCCAATAGTGGTGAGGTGGCACTGTGGTCAATGCGGGCTGTAGGCTGTTCTGAAGAGATGGGTTTTCAGGTTCCGCTTGAAGGTTCCGAATGTGGAGGATAAGTCGGATGTCTTGGGGTGCAGAATTCCAGAGAATGGGGATGTTCGGGCGAAGTCTTGCAGGCAGTTAGATGAGAAATGTACAAGTGTGGAGGAAAGGAGGAGGTGTTGGGAGAATTGAAGATTACAAGTTGGATGATACCGGAAGATTAGTTCAGCGATATATGGGGGGGACAGATTGTGGATGGTTTTATAAGTCCCCAATTCAAAGTAGTTTAAATTGGATACACTGGGGGAATTGGGAGCCAGTGGAGGGATTTGCAGAGGGGAAAAGTGGAGGAATAGCGAGGAGAGAGGTGGATTAGTCGAGCAGCAGAGTTAGGGACAGATTGAAGAGGTGCGAGAGTGTTAGGGAGGCCGCAGAGGAGGTTGCAGTAGTTGACATAGGAGATTATGAGGGCATGCACTAGTAGTTTAGTAGATTGAGATTTAGTAGGTTGAGGAAGGGATGGATTCTAGAAATATTTTTGAGCTGGAGGCGGCAGGAGGTGGCGAGAGCTTGGATATGTGGTTTGAAGTACAGGGCAGAGGCAAGGCTTACTCCGAGGCAGCGGACTTCAGATACATGGCAAAGTGTGATGTCATTTATTGTGATAGATAGATCTGGTAAGGAAGGTGTGTGAGAAGGAGGAAAGATGATGAGTTAGTTTTGTCTACATTGAGTTTTAGGAAGCGAGAAGAGAAGAAGGATGATATGGCTGACAAACACTCCGTGATTCTGGACAGGAGAGAGGTGACATCTGGGCCAGAGAGATAGATCTTAGTGTCATCAGTGTACAGGTGGTAGTGGAAGCCATGGAACTTTATGAGTTGTCCCAGACCTAGGGTATAGATTGTAAAAAGGAGGGGCCCCAGGACAGAGCTTTGAGAGACCCCAACAGACAGGGGATGTGGCGAGGAGGTTGTGTGGGAGTGGGAGATGCTAAATGTGTGGTTGGAAAGGTAGGAGGAGATCCAGTAGAGGGCAAGGTCAGTGATACCAATGGAAAAGAGGATCTGTAATAAGAGACAGTGGTTGTCTGTGTCGAATGCAGAGGACAGGTTTAGAAGGTAGGAGGATGGAGAAATGTTTGTTAGCTTTGGATGTGAGTAAGTCATTAGTGATTTTGGTCAGGGCAGTTTCAGCGGAGTGGTGGGGGCGGAAGCCGGATTGAAGGTTGTTAAAGAGAGAGTTAGTTGAGAGGTGGGATGAGAGTACAGTGTGGACTTGCTTTTCGAGAAGTTTGAAAGTGAATGGAAGCAGGGATATGGGATGGTAGCTGGATGTAGAAGTGGGGTCGAGGGATGCCTTTTTTAAGATAGGTGTAATTGTTGCGTGTTTGAAAGCATAAGGAAAGGTACCAGAAGTTAGTGATAGGTTGAAGAGGTGTGTTAGGGCTGGAATAAGTGTGGTGGTGAGGTTGGGGAGGAAGTGGGATGGGATGGGGTTCAGTGCACAAGTGGTGAAGTGCGATCTGAAGAGGAGGTGTGCAAGTTCTTCTTCAGTGATGGAGGGGAGGAGCATTAATGGGGCAGGGGAGTGGTCTGGTATACATGGGGGTTGTGGTGGTTGGGGAGCAAAGAGTTGTCTGATCTGATTAATCTTGCTGATGAAGTGTGTTGCAAAGTCTTCTGCATATATATGAGAAGTAGGTGGAGGCAGTGGGGGCAGAGGAGGGTGTTAAATGTGTTTAATAACTGTCTGGGGTTGTGGGACAAAGAGGATATGAGGGTAATGAAGCCTGTTTAGTGGTGGTGAGTGCTGACTTGAATTTGAGAAGTGCTTGTTTTAATGCTGTGTAGTCTTCTTGAGAGTGTGTTTTCTTCCAGCACCGCTTAGCAACCCTAGACGCTCGCCGCAGCTTTTTATTGGTGCCAGGGTTGTCTGTTGAGTTGTTGTGTTCTGCCATGAAGAAGAGAGGCACCTGCAACAATAGCTAATGTAAGTGTAGAGTTGTAGAAAGCTGTGGCATTATATGTGTCGTGGAGTGAGGATATGGATGATAGCGGCAAAATGGCATTGTAGAGTGAGTGTCAAGATGAGTGAGGTTTCTGCAAGAGTGGGCGAGTTGGTGGACATGGGTGGCAGGTGAGGAGACAAGGAGGAGAAAGTGAGTAGATGGTGGTCAGAGAGGGGGAGAGGGGAGGTTGTGGGTTTAGTTAGGGAGCAGAGGCGGGTGAAGAGGAGTGTATGTCCATCTGTGTGGGTAGTTGTGGAGGATCATTGGGTAAGGTCAAAGGATGAGGCAAGTGACAGGAGTTTGGAGGATGTAGACTGATGGGTGTCAATGAGGATGTTGAAGTCGCCCATTATGATATGTAACCAGTCAACTTCTTTAAATCAACAGTTACATTGTGTACATCCAGCAATACCTCTCATCTTGTGTAAAACTTAGGGACATGATATAAATAAATAATGTAATCTATATCACTGTGCAATAAACTATTTACCAAGTTTTCCCTTTGAAACTATTACTTCCAAACCAAGATAATTCATTTTGCAGATTTGTATTAATTTAGATGCAATCTTATCATATTGTCGTGATTTATACATCTGTTTACCATATGGAATCCCTGCAAACTGTTGTACGGACACATCTGGAAAGTGAATCTACAGCTATATTCCCAATTTGCCACTTCTATACTACCACTTGGTGACTGTAAACTGATTTATCTAAAATCCGTAATGATTATTAAGTACGGTATATATTAAAAGTAGAAGACATCTGGCAAGATTCAATAATCCAAATTTGAAGTAAATACTTGAGTTGTCAAGTTCCTAAAAGGGTAATTTTAGGGGAAAGAAAAAAATATAAAAAATGGGAAGTTTTGATTGGAGGTGGTCCAGGTGCTGAGATCCCTTTCGATCACTGCATCTTTCTGTTGATCTTTTCAGTTGTGATCCTTGGAGAACCTATGAAGAAGATAGTCTGAACATGTACACCCACCATTCACAACTTTTGACCTGTTACAATGGCATATCAAAAAACATTTTGAAATGGCAAGTCTTTTATCGATAAGAAAATGCTTAATGACAGCTAATAAATATATCATTATAGCTCACACAAATCTTGCAGCTCAACTTTGCAGAGCCATCAATCGTACAATCTCCCCAACTGTGAAGTGATGTAACCGTGAAGAAGTGTCATCATATTTTTTATTTAACGGTCTGATTAGTAAAACATGTAAGCACTATAACAAGGACCATACCTATTGTTACTCAGTTTTCCTGAAAAAAGTTATAATTAGAAACATTTCATTGGGTTTTATAATTTTAGGGTTGAAGGTAGACTTTAGTCCGTCAAGTTCCATCTGTAGCCTAACATATTGATCCAATGGGAGGCAAAAACGCCATGACGCTGACCCTAAGCTCCATATTATGGGATAAATGTCTTCTCGATTCCACATACGGAGATCAGACTAGTTCCTTGGATCAATGCCCAAGCCCAATCGCAGACTCTAGTACACATATGGCTGTATTATATTTTTCAGGAAGGCCATCCAGGTCTTTCTTGAATTTTAGTAGTGAATCAACCATTACAAGATTATGCGGCAGACAATATTGATAGAAAAGGGCAATCAAATACTTCTGGTCTATCAATAAATGTCATTACTGGTATTTAAAGGCAATGATTTGGACAGAGAGGTGCAATAGTGTTCAATCTGATATAGATAATGAGTATCGGTTAGGTATGGTGCCGCTTACCAGGTAGGGTTGTGTCAGACACAACCACTGTTATAAGCTTGATTCATCAGATAGCTGCTGCAGTCCCAGTATCAAGGATACAAAGATATCAAGAAAGGAAGGGTTAGTTATGACACTGCTGTAGTCTTCAATAGTGATTTATTCTATGTGTTTAGAAGAATCACTCCATCAGGTCCTAATCACATAATCCTGATGAAGGAGTGAATGTTCGAAACGCGTAGAATAAATCACAATTGAAGACTACAGCAGTGTCATGACTAAAGATAGCAGCGCGGTTAACCCTTCCATTACTGCTATTTAGGAAGCTCTAGAACACTGGGGAACACAATTTTTTAGGAGTTAGGTCAGACAACTGTTCTTAATTAATTTTTGGATGCTGAATCCAGAAATGATCTCAGTTTTTCTCTATTACGTCAAGTTTTTGAACTATAGGATTTTTGTCTTCTCAAAAATATGTAAACTACTGTACCTAAAAAGTGTTTTTTTTTTTTTTAAATAGTACAAATATGAACAAAAAATGAAATATATAAGAAATAGGCATGAGAAATATAAATATAACTCTTACAAGTTGCCACGCAGCTCTATATGAGTCGAATTGTAATCAGATAACAAGTCTTATTACAGACATCAGTGCAATTGTGCTTCTCTGGCATGTAAGTTGTGGAGGAAAAATTTGAAGTGCTAGAAAAAAACTGACTACATTTTTGGAATCAGCATGCCAATTTTAGTATAAATCAGCTCAAAAACCTAACTCAACAGAAATTTTTTTTCAAATTGTTCCCCAGGGTAATGGAACACTCTCAATCCGTGCAATAAAAGGGCAAGTTATCAAAGCATCTTCTGGTGTCAAAAAGTTGCACATTTCTTTTGCACGCCATTCTTTTAACATGCATTTTGCAACTTTTTGCTTTTTTAAAAGTTGATGGGTGTAAAAAGTGGTCATGCAAGTTAGCTGTAAGCCAAATTTTGGAATTACAACTTTTTTCAAACTCACTTTAGTATTTGGGGGGGCACAATAATTGGGAGTCAGGCTGTGTGTTCACCATCTGGAGGCACTGTGTGTTGGACGCAGTGCCTCCGGACCTGTGGGAACCCATGGGTGCATGCAGGGAGATCGCAGTCGCCCTGTACTCATGATCTGCGGTGGGTGCAGGGCTGCTTCTTCTTGCATTCACCCGATGGTTATGTCTTCTGACTCCGCATCATAAAATTAACATGCTGTGCAGCACGGCAACCTGCACCGCAGCTGCGGTCGGCAGGAGAATAGTGTGCATGGGTTTTCTTAAAATACCATCTACTATGCTGCTACTGTACAACGCAGAATTTTGGACACAGAGCAAACACGCTCGGTCCAAAACACTGCAATTCCTGATCGTGAGCACACACATTAATAGCTCTAGACATAAAACATAATGAGACACCTTGATAAATACAATAGATTTAATAGTTAAATTAAAAGTGCCTTAAGGATAACAGACTTTAAAATGTCCCTTCATGACCATTGTTGTCAGATGTCAGAGTTTGACCACAGATCAGTTTTTACCATCAGACTTTGGTCATAGTTTCATCAGTCTTTCTTAAGGGCCCGTTTCACGCTTCAATGGTTGAACGTTCTGATCAACGATCCGACTTGACCTAGATCGCTTGTTCAATGATCGCTAATGAAATGTCACACGTATAGATATCATCAACGACGCAGCAACGATTCCACGACAAGCAAATGATACTTGCGGTCATTAGATCACCTACATCCTTCACTTCTCAATAGGCGAGGTCGTTAATGACATCGTTATCGAGGTGTCACATACACCCACGCTGCAGGTTGGACGGATGATCATTTTTGGTTTTAGGTCCACTTCAAAAACCTCTGATGAACGATCTGCCCAATTATCGTTGATCGGATGTACATGTCACACGGAACGACGTTGTTTGAACAACTGAAAACCTGTGATGTTTCAACGATATCGTAGCGTGAAACGGCCCCTTAGGATGGGAAACGTAAGTTTCTCCGGCTTCTCCTATCACTTTGTGAAAACCAGACAGCATTTACATGGCATTCTAATAATGTCTGATTTTTTTGTCCCATTAGATTTGCAAAGGATACTTTATTCCAACACTGGGATCAATATTTGGCATGTCTCTGCACTTTTATGAGGACTATTAAGTACAAGGAAAAAAGTGGACATGTGAACTACCTTAAAGAATATCAGAAGTATGAGTGCTATCTATGGATAACACTTGTACGAGAAAAAACTATGTCTGACTTAGCTCTGAGGGTACAAGTCGCAACATTGCATGCAATTTCACTTGCAACTTACTGGTTGCAGTGAAATCATGGACACATTGTTACATTTGTACAAAGCAACAAAATGGAACAATGTGTCCATAATTTCACTGCAACCAGCAAATTGCAAGTAAAATTGCATGCAAAGTTGTGACGTGTAAAGGTACCCTAAGGCTGCCTTCAGATTTGCAGATGCCTCCGCAGCGTTTTGCAGAGGCATCTGCAAGTATCTGCATGCAGACCGCGGCCCCTATGTTTATAATGGAGCGCACGGCGGTCTGCAGATGCTTGCAGACCGCCATGCGCTCTCATTGCCCGCCATTAGTGATCTGTGCGCAGGCGGATGCACAAATCACACACTCTCGCCCGCACCAGGGACGCAACATCTCGCGCCCCTGGTGCGGACGAGAGTGTGTGATCTGTGCGCTCCATTATAAACATAGGGGCTGCGGTCTGCAAGTCTGAAGGCAGCCTTAGTTACGGTATTTTTGCCACCTCCCAAGTAGACTGGCCTTGCAAAAATACATTTGGAGAAATGCATAACTGTGGCTAAAAATGATGAGACCCAGTGATGTAACATGAAGCTCATGGGCCTCGATGCAAAAGCACCAACGGGGCCCCCAATTATTGCAAATATTTACTTTTTCTAAAGACCAAAGGGACTTTCAGGGCCCCCTAGGCTCCAGAGCCCATGTGCAATTGCAACCACTGCACCCGTAGTAGTAACTCCCCTGATGAGACCCCTATTTTGTGCGGTCCTTTCTCAAACTGGGCACAAATCTGTAAACTTAAGTCATGTTTTCCAAATAATGGTACCCCATTGTATTGGTAATAGTAAGAACAGTTGTAACATTCTTCTTTAGGTTTCTTTTGCATTGTTTCTTATCTTTTTTTATAAACATACATACTGTGCCCAAATGAGGTTTGTACTTGCATTTCTTGCAGTCGGTAGAGGAAGGTCTTGACTGACAGTGGCTCCCATAAGTGTAAGTGTGTTCAGAAACTAATGAATTCCCTCAAGTATGTTTTTCTAATCACAAGTGACTGTGCCTGGTTCCATTAATTTGCAGAGTGTTGCTTGTTTTCAGGAGTCACATCAAGCTTTCTGTTTTTCACAAGGGACCTCTTCTAATTAGCCGCAGTCACCCTGAGGTGACACAGAGGGACACTGTGCACCAGGTCTATGTGCAGCCAGTGTTCCAGGGTGAGCAAATTGCTTTAATATTATATGTCAACAGGGGGAGAAAGTGTAGCCCTGTCACACAGTCAACCCCTGGGCTACATTTGTTGACATTTAGTCTTTTTGGCTCAAATCCCAGTTGCAAATACTTCTGTTCATATAATGTTCATGTTTACCAGTAAAGAAAACTCTTGCTTTTGGCTTTTTAAAATAAACTTTTTTTTTTCTTTTTTTTTTTTTTTTTGCAAGTGAAAACTCAGTGTGTAGAAAAAAAAAAAAAAAAAAAAAGTTTTGGCCACAAACACAGTGGTTTTTTGCATAAATTCATACGTGATGAATGGTTGATTTTAATGCTATTTGGGCATTTGTCAGAGGCTAACAAATATACATAATGCTGCTCGTTTACAAACCCAAATACCTGAATATCTTCTTTCTTCTTGAAATAAATTAGGGTTATGTTTGCTCGCCTGGAGTCACATTAGGAATATTTCAAATGTTGAGCATCTCATCCAGGCGCCACACAAGATTACATGAGAAAAATGAAAGGCATTTCAACTTTTAATCCTTTTACAATGAATTCTCAGAGTGGGCAGGATGTTTTGTTGTAAGGAGGGATAATGCAAATCTTCATCTATTCTACAGTTAATGAATGTGCCCACTTTTATTGAACAGCTCCTGTACAAGACAGTCCATGGGGCAGCGCTCTATTGGGGACAGAAGCAGCTATGTATTTCTATTATACATGAGGAGTAACACCGTAAGGTTCTATTACAAGGTTGCAGATCAATTCTTAGTCTGCTCTAGCATTTTTTGCAGCAGTCTTCTATAAGGAAAGCAATAAGTGACGTTCCAATATATAGCCGTGCACATAGTCTCCTTTATGCCCAACTCTAAGGGCCACTTCACACACACAGATAACTGAGTCCAATATCTGAACAGATCTCTGGTTGCAGTGAAATCATGGACACATTGTTACATTTTGTGGCTGTGTACAACATGGAGCAATGTATCCATGATTTCACTGCAACCAGAGATTGGTTCAGATATTGGACTCAGATATCTGTGTGTGTGAAGTGGCCTTGATAGATATTTGATTGGGTTTTCCCATGAACAAAGTTAATTCTATAGTTCTTTTTAATCAATAGATCTTGAAATAATAATTATTGGATGTGTTTAAAAAAGTGTTCATGAGTTGAGATAATCTTATATATGTGTCCCTGCTATGTACAGTGTAATAATGGCTGTGTTTGACTGTACAGAAATATGGTCTGATCATACCACATCTCCTGTGCTGAGATGATCTTATATATGTGTCCCTGCTATGTACTGTGTAATAGATGTGTCTGACCGTACAGGAACATGGTCTGATCATACCAAGTCTCCTGTGCTGAGATAATCTTATATATGTGTCCCTGCTATGTTTTGTGTAATGGATGTGTCTGATTGTACAGGGACATGTTCTGGTCATACTACATTTCCTGAGTAGGGGAGGACACAAAATATTATACAGACATTACACAGCTGATACTTTTTGTGGGATAAAACATTTCCCTGTCTTGTTTTAAAAAAAAATCTTAACTCAAGGAAAGAATTATTTGTGATCCCATACTGTAATATCTTTATATTCTTTTTCAACCTCCCCTGCCCAGGGGATGTAGTATGATCAGATCATGTCTCCGTACAGCCAGACACAGCCTTTACACAGTACATAGCAGAGACACATATATAAGATTATCTCAGCACAGGAGATCTGATATGATCAGACCATGTCCTGTATGATCAGACACATCCATTACACAGTACAAAGCAGGGACACATATATAACATTATCTCAGCACAGGATATGTGGTATGATCAAACCATGTCCCTGTATGGTCAGACACATCAATTACACTGTACATAGCAGGGACACATATATAAGATTATCTCAGCACATCAGATGTGGTATGATCAGACCAAGTCCCTGTACAGTCAGACACATCCATTACACAGTACAAAGCAGGGACACATATATAACATTATCTCAGCACAGGAGATGTGGTATGATCAGACCATGTCCCTGTATGGTCAGACACATCAATTACACAGTACATAGCAGGGACGCATATATAAGATTATCTCAGCTCAGGATATGTGGTATGATCAAACCATGTCCCTGTATGGTCAGACACATCAATTACACTGTACATAGCAGGGACACATATATAAGATTATCTCAGCACATCAGATGTGGTATGATCAGACCAAGTCCCTGTACAGTCAGACACATCCATTACACAGTACAAAGCAGGGACACATATATAACATTATCTCAGCACAGGAGATGTGGTATGATCAGACCATGTCCCTGTATGGTCAGACACATCAATTACACAGTACATAGCAGGGACGCATATATAAGATTATCTCAGCTCAGGAGATGAGGTATGATCAGACCATGTCCCTGTACGGTCAGACACATCCATTACACAGTACATAGCAGGGACACATATATAAGATTATCTCAGCACAGGTGATGTGGTATGATCAGACCATGTCACTTTATGATCAGACATATCCATTACACAGTACATAGCAGGGACACATATATAAGATTATCTCAGCACAGGAGATGTGGTATGATCAGACCATGTTCCTGTACGGTCAGACGCATCCATTACACAGTACACAGTAGGGACACATATATAAGACTATCTCAGCACAGGAGATGTGGTGTGATGAGACCATGTCTCTTTACGGTCAGACACATCCATTACACAGTATACAGCAGGGACACATATATAAGATTTTCTCAGCACAGGAGATGTGGTATGATCAGATCATCTCCCTGTATGTTCAGACACATCAATTACACAGTACATAGCAGGGACATATATAAGATTAAGCGCAGAATAATTTCTTTTCAACATCCAATTGTGAAATTTATTATTATTTAATTATCTATTGATTAAAATAACTTTCAAATTGTGTTTGTTCATGAGAAACCCCCTAAAGGTCCCCTCACACGCGGCAATATTACTAGGCAATTCCACTGGCAATTTGCTGGTTGCAGTGAAATCACGGACACATTGTTCTATTTTGTTGCTGTGTACAAATGTAACAATGTGTCCATGATTTCACTGCAACCAGCAAATTGCCAGTGGAATTGCATGCAATGTTGCTGTGTGTGAAGTACCTTTAAAGCACTTTGGCTCCTGCTGAAAACTTAATGCAAACTATAAAGTATGCTAGGAATATAATTGCAAATTCCACATAGTTGCTTTTATAGCTAAGCTACAGCAATTTGTCTGATTTAATGGTATAATAAGTAAATCTGAGCCACATGATTGCTAGTCATTAGTATAAATCGCCTGACCACCTTACTGTATATCAGTGATCCTGTTAGAACATAGGTGTCACTGTTGACTCTACATAATGGCTTTACAATTGGGTGACAGCTCTGAGTGTCAATCAGACATCAGATAAAGAGGTCTTGCCCTAACAGTGATGACACCTTGGACAGGTCTGCTGACTTGCTGTCCAGTAAAGAGCACTTCTTGGCTTTTTGCACATGTAGCAGAGCTGAGTTTGTCATTCAGAACTTGAGATGACTTTTTGAGCTTTACATAAGTTGTGCTGTGTCACTTTTGACAGAATCAGCTCTGCTACATGTCTGCATAACATTTGTTTTCTTAGATGTCATGTTAATATTTGGAAAGCTTGTCAGAGTAGGGAACACACAGACATGAGAGCAGAGAGCAGGCACAGGAGTGCCAGCAACCTTGTGTGCATTTCAATTGGGAGGCTGTGTCTTGACAAAGAGTCAAGTTTCAACACTGCCATACCACAATTGTAGGTGTGAAAGACACGTGTTCTTTCTAAAGGCAATGTCAGGCAGTACAAAACCAGAGACACTAGAGAGGCTTAGCCCATTCCCTCCTCCTTTACAACTCTGCCCTCAGCAAGTACACACGACTCACTCACTCCAGTGTCTACCAGGGAAGAAACAAGACACCAGCCCATAAATTACAATCTAGGCAGCAACATATACAGATGTAGCAGAGCTGAAGTCTGAGCTGTCCTTAACTCTTTAAGGCTGAATTGCTGGAGCATTAGAAAGTTTACACTCAAAATGATGCACTACATTAACCAGCAGTCCCATGTAACATAACACAATGACAGGTACCAAATAACACAATCAGCTCTGCTACATGTGTAACAACCCCCCCTCCCCAGCCCACACTCCATATCATAGTGTTAGAGCAGTTAGCCTTATAGTATCACATGGAGGACAGAAGGAAGACTGCCAAGGTTGAATATTTTAGTGGTTTAATTCTAATCTGCACTGTTTCTTTACTACAAAGAGATAAAAATAAAAGAATAAATAGCAGATAGTCTTCATTTACAAGATTTCTGACTCCCAAAAAAATGTGTTCTCTGTATTTACAGTAGCTGAAAAGTCTTTTTTTTTTTTTCTTTTTAATCTGAGGTCCATCAAGGCATTTTTCCAAATAATGGAAATAGCATCTATAATAAAGTATTAAAATAATAAAAAATAAATTTAAACAAAAAAAAAAATTTGCTCCGCAATGCGAAGTGCTCTTTGTATATAAATACAGATACATTAGGCAAATAATAATTATTATTATTATAAAATAAAAAGTAGAACTGAACCAGATAAATTGCCTTGGAAATGCAGTAGACACTGGTTATTTAAAAGAATAATACTGACCTTTTAATAGTAATTTAAACTGGTACCATATATACATACATATACATTCCTACATATTACAGTGCATACAACATTAACCATAAAGCCAGCTCTTTACTGAGGTCCATGGAGTCCTAGCAGGAGAACTTGTAGTCCTAGAAGTAGAACTTGTAGTCCTAGAAGTAGAACTTGTAGTCCTAGCAGGAGAACTTGTAGTCCTAGCAGGAGAACTTGTAGTCCTAGCAGGAGAACTTGTAGTCCTAGCAGGAGCACTTGTAGTCCTAGCAGGAGAACTTGTAGTCCTAGCAGGAGCACTTGTCCTAGCAGGAGAACTTGTAGTCCTAGCAAGAGCACTTGTACTCCTAGCTTGAGAACTTGTAGTCCTAGCAGGAGAACTTGTCCTAGCAGGAGAACTTGTAGTCCTAGCAGGAGAACATGTAGTCCTACCAGGAGCACTTGTAGTCCTAGCAGGAGAACATGTAGTCCTACCAGGAGCACTTGTAGTCCTAGCTTGAGAACTTGTAGTCCTACCAGGAACACTTGTAGTCCTTGCAGGAGAACTTGTAGTCCTAGCAGGAGCACTTGTTCTAGCAGGAGAACTTGTAGTCCTTGCAGGAGAACTTGTAGTCCTAGCAGGAGAACTTGTCCTACCAGGAGCACTTGTCCTACCAGGAGCACTTGTAGTCCTAGCAGGAGCACTTGTAGTCCTTGCAGGAGCACTTGTCCTAGCAGGAGAACTTGCAGTCCTAGCAGGAGAACTTGCAGTCCTAGCAAGAGCACTTGTAGTCCTACCAGGAGAACTTGTAGTCCTAGCAGGAGAACTTGTAGTCCTACCAGGAGCACTTGTAGTCCTAGCAGGAGGACTTGTAGTCCTAGCAGGAGCACTTGTAGTCCTAGCAGGAGCACTTGTAGTCCTAGCAAGAGCACTTGTAGTCCTACCAGGAGAACTTGCAGTCCTAGCAGGAGAACTTGCAGTCCTAGCAAGAGCACTTGTAGTCCTACCAGGAGAACTTGTAGTCCTAGCAGGAGAACTTGTAGTCCTACCAGGAGCACTTGTAGTCCTAGCAGGAGGACTTGTAGTCCTACCAGGAGCACTTGTAGTCCTAGCAGGAGGACTTGTAGTCCTAGCAGGAAGACTTGTAGTCCTTGCAGGAGGACTTGTAGTCCTAGCTTGAGAACTTGTCCTAGCAGGAGCACTTGCAGTCCTAGCAGGAGGACTTGTAGTCCTAGCAGGAGCACTTGTCCTAGCAGGAGCACTTGCACTCAGATATGATGGGGTACTGTATGGGTATCCACGTGCAGCGCTGGTTTAGCCTTCGTTGACATCTCCACCTTAAGATGGTCAAATGCATGGACTTGGAGACTTTACAAACCATCCCCTCTGGTACAGAACAAGACCTCTTGGTGTAGCAGCTGCCCACTTTCATGTATCGGGGCCAAAATCTGATGCCCAAGTCATTCCACGTGTATAGGACAGGACAGAAGGTCTGGGACCAGAGCCACATCTGAAGCTTTCTTCTCAGCTTCTTGCTCAGTCTGTGCTTCTTTCCTTGAAGACCCTCATAAAACTCCATTCCCTTGATTTCAGCTGGCATTGCCCCAGAGGGCTTTTGCCTTAGGAGGAGGTCAAGCTCTGCCAGGTCCTCCACTCCTAGTCTCTCCTCAGGCAAGTTGATGGCCATGAAGTTGGGGTCAAAGTGGCCACCCAAGAGGGTCCTCAGCTCAGTCTCATTAAGATCCTTCTCCTTAGGATCAAAGATAGGGTCCGGATGTTCAATAAGATCCACCAGGGGTAGCTTTTCACTAGGAGCTGGTCTGATGTGTAGATAATGTTGGCACACAGCTTGGTCTATTCTGAGTCCCAAGAAAACCACTAGGGCATATATAGTCACAAGGCACTGGGAATGGTGATCCATGCTGCACTCAGTGACCTGGGCTTTCCTCTCTGGGCACAGATCATAAATGATGCATCAGAAGAAGGGATGAGGGGGCTTTGGAGAAGTTGGATGGTCCCCCCCTCTCATTGCAGTCCAGCACAAGCAGCTCAAGTCTTGTCTCTTCCCCAGTCCTGATGGCACCAGTTTGTCTGCCTGCTGGCTCCAGCCTCCCCCTTGTTAAATATTCTCCACTTTCAGCTGGATCACCATGGTAACCAGGGACTCAGTTTCTCCACGAGAGGATAATAGGGGAGGTAGGATGAGAATGATGAGGATGATAGTGATGACACACACAGTCCACAGTCAGGGCAATCCTCACATCTGCTCCTGCCGGAGTGCACAGCTCTGTCCCCGTCCCTCTGGCTACTTTGGATTTATTAGCCGGGCTCCATAGGGCTGTGATGTCATTCAGGTTTAAGTAGTGTGATGGCCTGTGGTCATGGTTGGTTGCTTCCCTGACACCTCCCTCTTTCACTTGAATGGTGGATAGGGGGGTGTCGGTGCCCATTCTCTGCAGGCTACAGCCAGAGGGACCCGGTGTCTGTCGCCCTCTGCTGGTGGCTGTGGTCCCCAGGACACTCATGTACCGAGCACTGGAGGGGTAGACTTGTCAGTCTGCAGATACAAAGTCATCTATATACAAGGACGCAAAGTGTCACAGCCTGATGGAATCACTGCTGAGCTACAAACCTGCAGACACATGGAGAGAAAAAGAGAAAGAAAGAAAAAGAAAAGAAAGAAAGAGAGAGAAAGAAAGAAAGAGAGAAAGAAAGAAAAAGAAAGAAAGAAAGAAAGAAAGAAAGAAAGAAAGAAAGAAAAGAGAAAAAGAAAGAAAGATGAAGAGAAAGAAAGAAAGAAAGAAAGATGAAGAAGAAAGAAAGAAAGAAAGAAAGAGAAAGAAAGAAAGAAAGAAAGAAAGAAAGAAAAGAAAGAAAGAAAGAAAAAAGAAAGAAAGAAAGAAAAAGAAAGAAGAAAGAATGAAAGAAAGAAAGAAGCAAAAGATGAAGAGAGATAAAGATGAAGTGAGATAAAGAAAGAGAGAAAGAAAGAGAAAGATGAAGAGAGATAAAGAAAGATGAAGGGAGAGAAGAAAAAAAGAAAGAAAGAAAGAAAGAAAGAAAGAAAGAAAGAAAAAGAATGAAAGAATGAAATAGAAAGAAAAAGAGAAAGAGGAAGAAATGTGTGATTAGATAGATATGAAATAGATGGACAGATATATTAGATTGGTTCAAAAATCTACATCTAGAACTTAGGGCCATGTCACACACACAGATAATTGTGCAGATATTGTTCATAGATCTCTGGTTGCAGTGAAATCATGGACACATTTGTATCATTTTGTGGCTGTGTACAAATGGAACAATGTGTCCATGATTTCACTGCAACCAGAGATCTATGAACAATATCTGCACAAATATCTGTGTGTGACGTGGCCCTTAGCTATATGATGATAGATATGGTAGATAAGTATTATATACTGTATATGCTAGATATAGATCGATATCTGATAAATATAGATATGATGTAGATATATTAGATAAAAGATATGAAATTAGATCAATGGATAAATAAATATGTAGATTGATAGGTGGATAGATGGATGGATGGATGGATGGATGGATAGATAGATAGATAGATAGATAGATTTATATGCATATAGATGGATAGATAATATTGATGTATCTATTATCTATGTATTTATGAAGATCTATCAATCTATCTATCTATCTATCTATCTATCTATCTATCTATCTGTCTAGATAGCATTGTAAATGGAAACATAGCTAGATAATACATGTATAGATAGATAGAAAGATAATAGGTAAAAAGAAAGGATGGATGTAGATAGACAGATGGATAGATAGAGATAATAGATATATCTATCAATTATCTTTGTATGCATGAAGCTTTCTATATCTATCATCTATGTATCTATTCATCGTTATCTATAAATCTATACCTATCTATTATCTATTTATAAATCTATTATCTATTTATGTAATTATTGTAGATATATAGATATAGAGTTATAGATAGTATCTGAATAGTTCCCTAGTTAGAGGGTAGATAATCCGTCTAGCTCTAGCTAGGTAGATGTCGATATTTCTAGCTATGTCTCTCTTTCCCTAGATGTGATGCTCCCTGGCCCTCCCTGCCCCCACAGCCTATGTGCCTGCTGCTGTGGAGGCTCATCCTGGGCATGGCTCTCCATTGCTGAGGCTGCTGATCAGTGTTTATGTTGGCTTTTATGAGGGCGCCTGTGCCGGAGCCTTGTGGAGCCAGGATGCTGCTGTTTGTGTTGTGAGCCCTGTCCGCCATATATCAGTGTGGACAGGTCCTGAGCTCCACACATTGTCCACACACTTCTCCCTGGCTGTGTTGGTTAATGTCGCCTCACGCAGTGATCACACACTGATCCTGGCAGGATCCACCTCTGTGCGGGCATCACACTGGCACCTCGGCTTAACCCCTCACTCCCCAGGACTGAGGGCAATGCTAATAAAGCTGTCTGGAGGGTGTGTGATCTTGGGCAGGATTTATGAGTTCATACTCCCGGCCTCCCAGAGCCCGGAGCTGCTCACTTGTCCTCCATTAACCAGCACCAGCTATTGATTTGTCGGCTCCCTGTAAACTGTCATTATGGGCCATTGTGAAGTAATAAATCCTCCCTGACTGTCTGTCACCTTGTCACTGTGTGGTACGGTGTCTGGTGATGGGACCCACAGGGTAGGTCACCCAGCTTTCCCAGGATACTGAACCATGTAACCAGTGATAATGATCTTTATATAGCGCCCACATATACTGTAGTGCTGCCCTGCCTCTGTCCACAGTGGGACTCTCTCCATCCAGTCATGTTAGTGTCTGTATAAGAAATAAATCCTCCCTGGCTGTCTGTCACCTTGTCAGTGTGTGGTACGGTGTCTGGTGATGGGACCCACAGGGTAGGTCACCCAGCTTTCCCAGGATACTGAACCATGTACCCAGTGATAATGATCTGTATATAGCGCCCACATATACTGTAGTGCTGCCCTGCCTCTGTCTACAGTGGGACTCTCTCCATCCAGTCATGTTAGTGTCTGTATAAGGCGGCTGCAGACAAATGTGTGAGAAGTTATCCAATTTCATCCAGAAAGTCTGGACCCTTTTTTTCTAACATTCATCCATGTGTCCATTGTACATCCGTGGTATATCCAAGTGATTCAACCAGAGCTAGGGTGGATGAGGGACTCTGACACCGGGGCTACTGTGTGGGGAGTCACGGATGGTCGGGACCCCGGTGCCGTGCCCTGGTGATCAATTATACCAGATGTTGATGGTAAAACGGTGGGGATTAAAGGGGTTATTTACAGGGGAACGTGACGCCACCTGTAGAGTCCGGTAAGATGGTACCGGCGCTGCCAGCCGGCCGCTGAGGTGATAGTTAAGGCAGCTATGTGTGGTACAGCTCCCCACAGGTGGAGCTTTACCTCAGGGCAGCGATGTTGTGAGACGGTGAGGGAGGACAGTGATGGTGATGGTGGTGCAGTTCTTACCCTTCTGCTTCATGATGTTAAACCCTCTGGACTGTGGCAGGAAGAATAACAGAAACCGTTCCAGTTTAACTCTGCTTTACTCAGTACCAACTGATGGCATAACAAGACACGGTACAGTTTGGTTTTAGGGTGCTGCTGCCAACTCAGGGTTTCTCTTATGGAGTCTCTAGATGTCCTCTCTTTGTCTTTCAGGGTCTACTACTTTCTTTCTCTAGATCTTTCAGTCTTTTACCACCCTTGCAGAGCTCCCCCGCCAGTCCTACGGTCTGTGTCTAGAAGATAAGGTCTGTCCACTACCCGGTCTGGATAAGACACCTTGGAAAAGAGATAAAGAAGGTTCCTCTCCCGCTCCGCAGTAAATGTCTGTCCCTTTTAGTTTCTTCTGGTGTCCTGAAGCGGTTTTCAGTCCTGAGGGGAGAGGTACCTTTGTGGCGCTCTCAGCAACCCGTTTCTGTTGGGCCTGCAGCTCGTCGGTTTTTCAGTCAGGGTTGAACTCCTGGCTGCCTCGGTGGTCCGTGTCACCGGTGTCCCCTCAACATGACCAGCTGGCTCCTACCAGCCCTGGCCCGTTGCCTTCTGTCCTGGGTCCCCACATAAAGATGAGGCACCCTCCACTCAGCTGGGCTGCCAGACCTGACCACCTGGCCTTCCCAGCACCATCTGAGGTAAAACTGTCAACTGTCACTCTACTCTATCCTAAGCTCCGCCCCCACCCTGTGGAACCTACTATATTACAGTTCCCCCTACTCTAAGTGGTGCGGTCCTAAGTGAGTGTAAAAATAGACTCCATAAGATTGAAATCCTAAACTAGCAACTTACAATAATATTACATATAAATAATAAATGCAATACTACTCTGTGGCGCATACCCGCAGGGGCGCCACACGTCTTACCCATGTGACACTGATGTGTGATCCGGACATACTATTCATGTAACCAGTGCGGCCGCACAGGGGCCCATGAGGTAATGGGGACATTTCTACCTCCAAAGCCAGTGCAATTTTGCATTTTTAAAGCTCCCAGGCTGCAAAGTGCCCATATACTGTTCTTGGCCAGGGGCCATTTTCTGTCTGTGTCCACCAGTGGTACCTCTTCATTAAAAAATATAGGTGATCACATACAGCTTCCTTGGCTTAGAATAGAAAAGTATCTGTAATACCCAGGTGCTGCACGGATGTTCTGTGTCCGTCTTTTTTACACACCTGTAGCCTTGAATGGGTGACCCTCATTCAAGACTCGGACACACATAGTGCACGCTGCCATTATTTTCCCACAGACAGCCGGATCAAGAAAATAATAATTTATATGAACTATCCTATAGCGTGATATGGGTCAGTGTGCTATATAGTTAAAATACAGATGGCACGCACCCAATATATACCCTAAACTGCGTGAGCCCCTAAACTACAGCAAGCTCAAACCGGCCCACAGAGGATCTGGTGAATTCACTAGTCCATTGGGCCCCTGTGGAGGAGAGGGCACACACACAGGTGGGCATATCATAGGAGCCCTAATGGTAAGGGGGCCATTTCTACCTACAATGCAGATTGCAGCTTCTGTTATAGAACTATTAGACTGCAAAAGGCCCATATACTGTTCTTGTACAGGGACCCTTTTATTGTCTGTGTCCACTACTGGCTCTCCACACAACGATAGGAGCAGTAGTTAGCACAATATGCTTGATAATAAAGCTGGCTGATGCTGATCTCTTCATTTATTCCAGTGTCTGTAAAGTGCTGTGGAATAAGATGGTCTGAAATAATAATAATAATAATAAAAAATATTAATTTAACAAACACTCCTCAGTAAGGGTAATGTAATATTTGGATGTACCTTATAGCTGGTCAGTAGAGTCAATGTTCCTGGTGGGCCCAGTCCAACACTGCCTGCATGCCCCTCTGCTTCTATTGAACAGAACACAAAGCACCATTGTTATTATGATGTGATGACCTGTAGGTCTGGATGTCGCGGTCATTATAGAGACACTATGCATCAAGGTCTGCACTTGGTCAAACATATCAGATAGCTGTGAGCTGGACTGACTGACGGACACCTATCTCTCCAAGCCCCCTCCTACACAGCATGTTTGGTTACCTCTATAAGGCCTTGTGCACACTTTGAGGGTTTGGTGGATTTTTTTTTTACCTCAGATTTTGTAAGCCAAAGGCTAGGGTCATACTTGGCAGTCTTTCTGCTTTTTCAAAACCTGATTCCGTTTTTGGTAAATGCCATTTTTGCATCCAAAAAATGCTATGTGTTAACGCATGGTACCTATATGTACCATGCGTTAACGGATGCATTTCCCATAGGGCCCCATGTTAAAAAAATGCATAGCGTTTTTTAGCAGTGCATTTTGACACTGCGTTTTTGCATTGGAGCCTATGGATCTGTTAAAACCATCAGTTTTAAAAAAATTCTAGGTTGAAAAACTGATGATTTTAATGGATCCAGGGCTCAAGTGTGACCCTAGGCAAAACCAGGAATAAGTTAAAAATACAGAAATGGTGCACATATTTCTATTATACTTTTCCTCTGATTGTTCCACTCCTTTTGTCTTACAAATATCGAGGTAAAAACCTTACCATATACTGAATGGGTGAACATGGCATCAATTGTCTACCTTGGAAATTAAGTGATCTGTTTTTAAATCCAGTTTACTGTCTCCTTTCCCCAAACATCAGTTGGGGGGCGAGTCAGGAGACCCCGGTCCCATACACATAAATTGGTCCATTTGTTGGTCTCCAGTGGTCCAATGGGCAGGTTAGTAGACATTACCCAAGGTTGACTAAGGCTGGCTTCACACCATGTTTTTTTGTTTCAGGCTCTGTCTGGTGTTTTGCACGAGACTCTGGACAGAACCTGGCGGGCCCGGACAAACAGAATCGGAGGGCAAATATGCCTTCTGTTCCTGTTTTCTGCTGGATTCCGCAGATCGCTGCAGCAGGAGCTGTCCCCTGCTGTAATATCAGGATCGCAGCTTGCGGGAGCTAGCTGCGGTCCTGAAATCTCAGAAGGGGACAGCTCCAAGTGCTGAAGTTCAGCGCCGGATTTTCTGTCAGATCTGGCGCGATCCGGTGCCATAGACTCCCATGTTAGGGGGCGCCGGGAGGACCTGGCAGGATCTGATTTGTGCAGATTTTTGCACTGGACACAAAAACTTGCAAGTAGCATTTTTATGTCCGGGACAAAAACCAAATGCAGCCTGATGCTTCTGGACAGGGACAAAACCGGATGGCAAATAGCTGCCATCTGGCCCTATCCGGCAACATAGGGCTGCATTACCACAGAATCAGGTCCGGGGTTGTCAGGTTCACACCGGACAGCCCCGGACCTGATCCAACCGTGATGTTAAGCCGGCCTTATACTGACAAAACCGTATTTCTAGCCCCAGGGGCAACGTAAAAAATAAAAAAAGCTTTCTAATTTCCTCTCAGTAACACTACAACCACCTGACTCTCGGGCTTAGTGCAGTTAATAATGACTGACAGCAGCTGGAGCAATTTTATTTATTTGAGAAGCTCAAATTACCTTTTATTCCATAAATTGAATCTTCGTGTGAAAAAATTGCAGCATGCACTTGTTTTTAATCCGTATTTCAGGTCAGCACTTTGAGGTATTATTCATTTAAAGGGAAACTGTCAGATCCCATGTGCACACAAAACCATGAGCAGTTCTGTGCACATACCTAGAATCCATGCCTAACAGTCCCTTGATATACAGTAGTAGCACACATAAACAGATCTTTAGAAAAAGTATTTCTGAAGACTGTTCATGAGATGCTAATTAAGGCTTTGACTAGTCAAGTGGGCATTAGTTCCCCCAACTAGTCTGCCCACTTACTATGTAATCACACCACTGTGTGCATGATAACATGCTTTACCACTGCGGTGTCACCAGCATCATTATACATAACCATGCATGCGTGTAGCTTTGTACCTCCCAGCATTGAGCGTCTCTGGTGTCAGGTGTATGCACCCTGGCTTCAGAGAGGCTTAGGCTAGGGTCACACTAGTGTCAGCCATAAGGTTGATGAATCCATTTGAAACATAGTATTTTTCAGCCTGAGTGCATAGCATTAACGCAATATAATGCTGTGCTCGGGCTATATATTTATCCTTATCATTACCGGTAAACAAGCGCAGCCGACAGCTTCACTCTGAAGGACCGGATATGTGGTTTGCAGCGTTTTCCTGTGGGCTCAGCAAAAGCACATATCCGATCCTTCGGAGTGAAGTTGCCGGCTGCGCTTGTTTACCGGTAACCATAGGGATGAATATACAGCCTGAGCACAGCGTTATATTACGTTAACGCTATGCACCCAGGCTGAAAAATACTATGTTTCAAACAGATTCATCAGCCTTATGGCTGACGCTGTTGTGACCCTAGCCTTACTGAGCATTATCGGAAGTTGCCCACACTTTGGTCATGTGAGCCAGCTTCAGAGAGGCATAGTGCACATGACTGGAAGTGCTGACGACTTCTGATAATGCTCTGTAAGGTTCTCTGAAGCCAGGGTGCATACACCCAACATCAGAGATGCTCAATGCTGGGTGGTACAAAGCTGCACGCATGCGCGGTTTTGTATAGCAATGCTGATGATGCTGCGGTGGTAAAGCATGTTATCATGCACACAGTGGTGTGATAACATTGTAAGTGGGCAAACTATTTGGGGGAACTAACACCCACTTGACTAGTCAAAGTCTAAATTAGCATCTCATAAATGATCTTTAGAAATACTTCTTATAAAAATCTGTTTATGGATGCTACAATATGAAGAGACCATTAGGCAGGGATTCTAGGTGTATGCACAGAACCACCGTAAATCTGTGTGCACAGGGGATCAGACAGGTTCCCTTTAAGATTTTTAAACAATCATTTAAAATTTATAGTTAGGTAGCAATGCCACTTAGAAATATCAAAAGCTTTTAAATGGATTGCGCCTGATTGACCGCCGCTCCATTAACACCTTGTTTTCGGGATTGGAGAGGGTTTCATCAGTTTGAAACCCAATGATTAGGAAGTTATCCCTCATCCAACTTGAAAATAATCTTTTATCAATTTTGTAAAAAATTTAAAGTGCCACATGTATATACTTTTCTATTATGTTAGCTTTAGACCAAATTATCATTTTACACATTAAAAATTATGGTAGTTAATGATAAAACAATCGGGGGAGATGTTTGGGACAATAATTTCCATTGATTGTTTATGACAGGCATGTAATTGTAATATGCACTCAGCAATCTGACTGGTCATGGATGATGTTTCAAGGAGAGGCCCATTGAGCATGCCCCAGGGAGTTTTCACACACTTGTGTTTGTCTTTGTGTTTTTCCTAAACCTAAAGAAAAGATTCTTTGACAGATCCCATTCATCTCTATGACATGTAAACACATATCCCTTTGGATCATTTCAAAGACTTTTCCTGTCGCAGCTTTACTGTTGGCTGCACCAGCATTCTATAAATGGGTGCATGTACCCTCCAAAAAGAGCAAATAAAAAGACCACTTGAAGATTCCTGTTTTTGAATCTTTTACATTTATAAAAATGCAACACTTCCTTAAGAAAAAATGCTAAAAACCTCTCATATATAAACATTTATGGAGAAAAGTGTTTACACTGCAGTCATGCAAAACTGAAATGTGGTGCCCCACCAAGCAGGCGTCACAGAGGGGTACTGCACCCGTAAAAGAGGTGCAGATACTCCAGCTGCAGGTGGATTTTAGGATGGTGGGTGGGACCCATAACCAGCACTCCCACACTAGATTACACGGTGGAAGGTTACCCGGGAGGGAATAAAACTACCTCTAGGGGGAACAAGGAGGTCTTTGCTCCTAAGTTCATTAGTTGGAGGACAGATGGAGGAAGAAGAAAGGGCTTAAGGAAAGAAAGCTTCTCCAGGAGCAGACTGCCTAAGGGAGTGAGGAACTCGAGCGAGTTTATCCCAGACGGCTTACCAGGCACCGGAGCCTGCACCTGTGGGATACTTTAAGACCACAGAAAATCTGGAGTCCCGTGGAGTCTACAATTCTCCCAGGCACCAGAACAGATGAAAAGAGGGTACAAGGCACCACCAAGGGAAGGAGCGGTTAGCCAGCAGAGGGTTACTCGATGGCCGTGAAGGTGAGAGAAGAGAGGAGGTCAGGTTGATTTCAAGTCGCCAGGCTTCACACAACAAACTGAGAAGCAGGAAGGAGCAGACGGGGTTTGAGAAGGAAGAAAACACCAAGGGTTCCACCATACCACCTGGGGTCCGCCTGCAGCCACCCGATAAGTTACCTGTCCTCATACCATCAGGAGTGCTGAACTGTAACTCTGTATGCATGCAAGTGACCAGTAAAGTACCCGGAGGAAAAGTGACTTTTGACTCTGCCTGTATTCCTTCCAATTAACTTGTTTTCCATTCAGGAACGCTGCCCCGGAGGTCCAGTCCTACCTGTGGAGGACTTTACCAACTCAGCCGCAATACCATCGACCTACGGCGGACTGTGGCGGCGCTGGTGACATCTCACCAGAAACTACAGGTGGCGTCACGATAAAACTGTACATAGTCCCCTGTAAATATCACCCCCCTTTTCAAAGATAGGCCAAGGACACGGGATCAGGCGCAGCCGCCATTCCCCTTGACAAAGCAGACGCTACCCCTGAAGCCTGATACCCAAGTACCCCAAAGCCTGGGCTTGACAGAAACATTTCACAGAATTAGCTACCGTATTTTTCAGACTAAAAGATGCACCAGACTTTAAGACGTACCAAGGTTTTAGAGTAGGAAAATAGAAAAAAAAATTGAAGCAAAATATGTGGTCATGACTCACTATTATAGGGGAGATCTGCTGACAGTGTTATGGGGTAATGTCCCCCAATTCTGTACTAATGTCCCCATTCCTGAGCTCCTTCCGGGTATATACATCCCCCATCCTAGCATATATGCTCCCCATCCTTGTACCATCCTGGTATATATGATCCCCATCATGGTATATAAGGCCCTTATCCTGGGCCCATCCTGGTATATATAACTCCATCCTAATAGATATAGCCCACATCCTGTTATATATGGTTCCCATTCTGGAATTTTTTGCCCCATCATGGGCCCATCCTGGTGTTTATGGCTCCCATCAAGCCACAGACATAAATAAACAATATACTCACCTCTCTTCAGTTCCCTAGGTGTGCAGTGTCCTCATCTGATGCCGAAAACTGACTTCACAATGTAAGCTGTGCAGCACATTATGTCCCTGCCATGCGCTCCCACTTATACCACCACTGCTGCTGGGATATTCGTTGCTCCCCACCCAGGATTATGGCAGTGGGTAGCAGTGAATAAGCACTGTGCTTTTGCTGTCTGACTGTCTTTAACTAAATGGCATCCGGGCAGATCATGCGCAGGCTGCAATCTCTGGCACTATTATGTAAGGCTAGACTAGACTTTAAGATGCGACCATACATGCGCAGCCACTGGCCACATTTTGGTAGACATTTGAGGATTCTAGACTGTCTTCAATAAAATGTCACCAGAGATCGCTGTCTGAGCATTTGTCCCGCTATTTTACTAAAGACAGTCAGACCACCGAAGCACAAACCATTATCACTGCTCCCAATGCCCATAATTCCGCTTACCTCTCGGTGATGGCTTCAGTGAAGAGAGATGTGCAGGAGATTATAGACATGAGGAGCAGTGAATATTCATATTCTTAAACAGTGAGCACATGCGTTTGCCCCAGTGCCAACTTCTACCTCATGTGACCCTACTCCTGCCTCCTGTGACAATGTTCCTGCCCCCCCACAGCAAAAGCCAGTGTGGTGCCCCAATGGTCAGTGCGCCACAGTAGGGGTACTGCATCCCTGCATTCACAGACCTAGAATAGGGGTACTAAAGGGTTAACCTGTTTGCCTTGGAGACCCAGCCCGGTGGAAGGAGCTTAGGTGTAGTGAAAGAAAGGCGGGTAGAAACAAAGCAGTCAAGATCCGTGAGGGAAGGAGAGGAGGAGAACCCTGCAAGGAGTGAGGAGAGGGGGCCTGTGAAGGAAGGCTACCCAGACAGAAGGAGGAGACCCAGCGCCAGACCGTATGGTTATCCGGTCTGGGGGAACACTAGTCCACAACGGGGAACCGGCTCCGAGCACGGTACAGGCGAGTCCAACCCTGAGCCGCCAACACCGGTGGATCGCAGGTCTGTTAAACAGCCCCCGACCTTGTCCACGAAGCACAGCCTCAACAGGAGCTCCAAACCGGGTTAAGCTCCTTAGGCTACCGTCTCACCTGGAGACACCGTCGGCGATTTTGCAGGTGACGCACTGGAGCGCGCATATTTTTGGCACCAGTGCTGCCGTCGCGTGTTTAGGTGACATCACTGCTGGGGTGTCTACAAACCCCAGCAGCGATCCTGTAACATGGGAGCCTATGGCTCCCATCGCCTGTAACATCACCATTCGCGATGTTACACGGGGCAATGTTTACACATCGCCTGAGAGTGGTTGCCTGGTTTCACAGCAGTGCTGTGAAACCAGGCGACCACTCTCATGGTACATTTACACGCGGCCACAGGAAGGTAGGAACAGGTAGGCATTGGACACAATTGTGCCTGTTGCCTTGAAAAGACCACGATGTGGCTGCGTGTAATTCAGGACTTTCCTTCCTTCAGGGAAGACACAGGAAGGAAAGTCCTGAATTACACGCAGCCACATCGAGGTCTTTTCAAGGCAACAGGCACAATTTGTGTCTGATGCCTGCCTGTTCCTACCTTCCTGTGGCCGCGTGTAAATGTACCATCAGACGATTTTTCGGAGCAAAATCGCTGCATTTCACGGGGCGACTGGCCGGCGATAATCCACGCACATGCGTCGCCTGCGAAATCATCGGCAATGTCTCCAGGTGTGACGGTACAATTAGAGAAGAAGGGTATCCTCATTACACCCAATGGGCCTGGTAAGAAGGTGGTTTGTGCAGGGCAGCGCACGAATAGAAAGGAGGGCACAAGGAAAGACACAGAGGGATGGAGAGTAAAGTTGAAGGAACATCTTAGGAGCCTTAAAGAAACTTTACATTCTCTGGTAACTACCCAGCCAGCTACTCGTAGAACTGTGTGACTGTGTACCAGAGAACTGCCGTGACAAGTTACCAGTAAACTACCTGTGCAGAGAAAGCAAGGCTCCAGTGTTTCATTCTGATTAAGTTAATCTACAGAGCTGCTACCATGACAACCAGTACAGCAGCCACACTGCCCTGAGGACCCTACTCCACCTGCAGGGAGCAAGACCAACTGGCTGCAATAACATCATCCCCAGAGGTCTGAAGCAGCGCCTCACCAGAAACTGCAGGTGGCGTCATGAAACTTTATTCTTTATTCTTTCATGTTTATTTTCAAACCCCCCTCTTTAAGCGACCACCAGATCCACAGCCCGGGCAGGTCACCAGTGACATCCCCTTATAAAAACCGCCCGGGTACCGAGTCCCCACGGACTTGGGGCAGGTCATCAGCTACATCCAGTCTATGAGGCATCCCACCCTCCCACTTTCCTTCAAAATAGTTTTTGGGAAAAGTGTGTCTTAAAAATACTCCAAAAAATATGGTAATTATATCCTAATTACACTTTATATCAATCTGGTGTTGCTTTTTTCTTGTCTCAAATTTTGTTAAAAAAACTCCTACAAAAAAAACAAAAACATGAAAATACATAATAGATATA
Organism: Allobates femoralis; assembly: GCA_033576535.1. Taxonomy (NCBI): domain Eukaryota; kingdom Metazoa; phylum Chordata; class Amphibia; order Anura; family Aromobatidae; genus Allobates; species Allobates femoralis. The sequence goes on from JARQOC010000006.1 coordinate 276,864,993, forward strand.
GGTGTTCCAGCTCACTGTAATACCTCTGCTTCAATCCTCTTGGAGCTCGGAGACTGGTCCGGCCACAACCCATAAATCCAACAATGGAATAAAATGGAATCAAGCTCAAACATGAAGGACTTTTTTTCTTTTTTTATTAGTCAGGATGATTAAAGTTGACATGCTTTGAATGCTACATGTATCCTTACTCATGAGTTATGAGTAAGGGCCCCTTTACACGCGGCTACATTTCTAGGGTGGCTACAAGTAAGTTACTGGTTGCAGTGAAATCATGGAGACAAGGTTCTATCTTGTTGCTGTGTACAAATGGAATAATCTCTCCATGATTTCACTGCAACCAGTAAGTTACCTGTAGCCACCCAAGAAATGTAGCCGCGTGTAAAGGGGCCCTAAGGATGCATGTGGCATCCGAAATGTGTTCACTTAGGTCATGCTGACCATGAATTTCATTTTCTGTATGCACTTCATCTAACAATAAAAAAGAAAAAAGTCCTCCATGTTTGAGCTGGATTTTATTTTATTCTATTGTTGCATGAAGCAATATAAGCGAATATTTTATAAATGTAACTTCCCAATTTGTACTGTTACTGTTATAAATGAGCAAAACTTCTCCAAACATATTCACAAATTTCAAATTTGGCACAAACATGCAACTATGTGACACAGTATGAACCACCCCGTCCGACTCCTGTCGCCTTTATTGAAGATATTTGTTTTGCAGATAACGTGGCCTGAGACTGGTTGCATGGGCCTAACGTAAATGACTTCTACGACCATTGTACCCAAGGCAAGGTTTTGGCATTCTTGCAGGTTAAAGGGTTTGGCTAAATAGTGGAAGAAGATACTGGGCATCAGTGCTAGGTCAACCGGGCCACTCTGCTGTGTGACCATCTTCCCAAAAGACTGCGCACCATCTTTATCAGGAAGATGGTCACCTTTATGGTTGGCAGATGTTGGGTTGCCTCTGCTGACAAATTTGAGAAGTGACAGGAGGAGGTTGACCGGGAGAGAATGTGGAATCGAGTGGAGGACAGGTCTCTCTTGGTTAGCCAGCCAGCTTCACCCAAACCCACAAGGCATGTCAGTGTGCTATAAGTTGCACCTGTCTGGCCTATAGGGCGTGGTCATCCCCTAGTTTCACCATCATCTTCTCCAGCGGTGGCTATGATGGAGCGTGCTGAGTGGCAGGCAGTCGCGAGAATGCCCCTGAAGGAGTAGCCCCCCGACCCACTGAAAACGTCCGGCAGCAGAGTACACTGACCAATGCTGACCTTCAGCTCGGGCAAGGCTGAGAATTCTGCAAGAGATTTTGCATGCCAAGTACAGTGGACTTTAATAAGAAAGGCACCTTGTTTTGTGATGTGCCTTTGCTTAGTTAGCATTTTAGCTAGAAAAGGAATTTTATTTAGTTGTTTTTTTTCATTTCTTTCTTGACCGTGGCCTGTGTTTTTGTTAATGGTAAATTTCCCCTTACCATGTTTGCTATTCCCCTTACTGGATAAGTGGGCATGCATGCAGCCTTTGAAATAAACTCAAAGACCTTAATAGTCTCTACCTTTTATGGACTTTCCACCACTTTAACAGTCTAGTCTGTCTGCTGCTGATCCCTGTGGGACTTTCGTTATATTTATATACTACGTATATTCTTATGTCTTTGTTTTAGTAAAGTTTTTTGAGTTCACTCCTGGACTGTTTCTGTAAACAGGTGCTTTGATACTGCCCTACAGAGACTTCTGGCCTGGCCTGATGGCCTGATGGTCTGAGATACTGAAATGCAAGACACTATACACACTCCAGTAGAACAGGACTGGACAAGCGCAGTTGTCAAGGACCACAAACAGTGCATGTTTCCAGGACCTCCTTAGAATTGCACATGGTGCTTGATTCTTGACCTCTGCAGATGATGAAATTAGCACTTGTGCAATGCTAAGGAAATCCTGAAAAAGTGCACTGTTTTAAGACCTTGAGGACTGTAGTTGTCCACCCCTGCCTGTAACCACCATTGCAGCTCCTGGTGATGCTTGCGCACTGCAACAGAGATGGTGATGTAATTAAAAGTGTGCCAGAGTCGGCGCATTCATGTAGCACGATCTCTGGCTTCATTTTATCGAGTAAAATGTGCAGATGAATATGAACAGAATCGTCACATGTGCAGTTTGAATTGTTTTTTAAACTGCTCATGCGCCAATGCCACTTATATTCATCTTCATATTGTCCTCAGTAAAATGGTGCCAGAGATTGCACTACACACATGCTCTGATTCCGGCACCATTTTAATGACATCACCATTTCTATTGCAGTTGCACAAGTTGCCAGGAGTAGCAATGATGGTGTAAACTATGCAGAGGATAGACCCACAATATCACGCCCCTTGCTGTCCACATAAATCACCACTGCACACATTTCCTTAACTTTGACAAATGTTATCTCTGCAATCAAACATCTAATCAGAAGACTGAAGGTACAATTCATGTCACCATCCTTTCTCCTGTATGGCACTGCTTTTACCTTATACCCTAAAATCATAGTGGTTGGTTCCCTTTAATTATCTGACAGACCTTATTTAACTGGCAGCCTAACTTTCAAGTGTGCACTCACTTTGCAAAAATGGTGTACCATCCCAAAGTGACTGAAGCCCTTTGGCATCAGGTTGTCTAGATGAAGGCCAAAGGGGTCACCTTATCAGCCATAGCAACAGATGTTGGTCATTCCAAGTCTGTGATTTCTAGAATATTGCTTCAACACCGCAAACTCTCAAGTCAAGAGGACAAGATAATGCAGAGAATCTCCATGGGTAATCATTTCAAAACTGCAGGTGGAATAGCTCGCCAATTCAGCACTGAACAGAGTAAAGATCTTTCTTGTCATACAGTTTCACAACAATTAAGAGCATTTGGACTGAAAGCCCACTCTGCAGTAACCAAACCTCTTATTAGCAGAAATAATCAAAAGGCTAGACTCACATTTGGTAAAGAGCATGCTATGGGGACAGAAGTAATCCAGAGTGCATTTTGGTGATGAGAGCAAGTTAAACTTATTTGAGTCTGATGGGAAACATTATATTCGTTGACAAACTGGGGACAGACTGAACTCAAAGTGTGTAAATAAGTCAGTGAAAGATGGTGGAGGTGTCATGGTTTGGGGAATGTTTTCTGCTGCAGAGGTTGGACCTCTCATTACAGCTACATTGCAGAATGAATACAAGTGTGTATCAGAACCTTCATCAACAGCACGTGGTTCCTCAACACTCAATCAGCCAGCAATTTTCATGCAGGAAAATGCCACTTGTCGCATAGCAAAATGGGAAATGCAGTTCCTTGAAACAGAACACATTGAAACAATGAAATGACGAACCCAGCATTCTGCTCTAAACCCAATAGAAAACCTCTGGAAAATCCTTAGTGACAAAGTTATGGCCAAGAAACCCACAACAGTCACAGAACTGTGGAAGAGACTGGAAGAAGAGTGGACCAAAATCCCACCAGAGCAGTGAGAGAGAGTCTAGTAATGTCTTGTTAACACGCCCCTCCAGAGCCTTAGGATACTCAGAATGGGGCTTTGAGGCTTCTTCACGGGAGTCCCTGACGACGTCATTAAAAGTTTGATGCAGGTGTCTCTCTCTCTTAGGGAAGGTCATGTGGCGAGGAGGGTTCATTTGGGAAGGGATGACCAGACTTGGGGATACTTGTTTTACGTGACGCTACCCGCAGGTTGCGACCAGTGGCATAGCAACTGTTTGTGGTGCCCGGGGCGGTCGAAAAATTTGCCGCCCCTTTGGTTGTTGATAATCATAGTATACACTGTCTGCCCCTATATACAAGAATATAACTACTATACTAAAGCACAAAGAGAAGGGGTGCAATTGGGGGGTAAGTATTAGGCCAAATGGCCATTCACCTATTGGGGTTGTCACTGTGCACCGCCACCTCTGCACAACCCCAGTATATGGCAACAAGCAGGACTCAAGGAGGGCCCGGGATGGAGCAATTTTCGCCGCCATGCTGTGGAGTTCATAGTGTAATATAAATGCAAAAAGCCTTTATTCTTAATATTATGTCACAATACCAGGATCTGAGGATCTTCTTTTTCGAGGTCACTGACGTCCTCTTTTGACACTGCAGTGCAGTGGACAAGAGAGTATTAACTGGTTAATAACAAGAAGTATGGAGTGTGTACTAACTGAGCCATAAATCCTCCCCATACCAGTAGGATTACTATATGGATTTTAGTATTAGGGTACGGACACACTGGCGTGAAACTCTGATGAGTGCAATGTGTGATTTTCTGGCATTGCAATCAATCTCTGAGAGCACATTGGTGAGTGTCGGACGCTTTTTTCTCATCCAGATTCAGGATCAGAAAAAAGTTGCAACATGCTGCGACAGTATGCGATTCACGCGCGAGACTCACCAATGCAAGTCTATGGGTCCGACAAAATCACAGACCGCACACTGACCATCTGAGAGGCATCCATTTTTTTCATGGATACATTATCATTCTGTAGCTGAGAACACTGTAAAATGTTCCTGTAAATGATTAGCTGCTGAGAAAAAACAAACAGATTGATTGCACACGGATGTGATCTGAGAATCTGAGAAAAATGTCGGACACTCGCACAGCAGTTGCCAAACGGACCAAAAAACAGATGTTACTCGTCCTACTCTTCTGGATGAGAAACAGACCAATTTTAAGGCGGCGGGAGACTGTGTACCGCCAAGTCCCAAGCTCCGTGCTGTGCACAGACAGTATACGGTACACTGTCTGTGCACAGCACGAAGATGAAGACATGGTGGTACACTGTGCACAGCAGGGAGCTGAAGACATGGTGGTACACTGTGCACAGCATGGAGCTGGGGACATGGTGGTACACTGTGCACAGCAAGGAGCTGGGGACATGGTGGTACACTGTGCACAGCACAGAGCTGGGGACATGGTGGTACACTGTGCACAGCACGGATCTGGGGACATGGTGGTACACTGTGCACAGCACGGAGCTGGGGACATGGTGGTACACTGTGCACAGCACGGAGCAGGGGACATGGTGGTACACTGTGCACAGCAAGGAGCTGGGGACATGGTGGTACACTGTGCACAGCATGGAGCTGAGGACATCCCTTGAGAGGCACAATAACCACAGACTAGCGGCAGGAGAACATTGAGCCCGCCCAGGAGAACTCTCAGCACCCGACACACTGCCCAGAAACCATACAGTAATGCCCAAACAGGTAGGAGAACTACAATTCCCAGCATGCCTCACCCCGCCAACACAGGAAGGTGGAGGTTGCCGCATGGAGGCAGAGACACCTGGTTACTTTTAGTGATATCTAAGTGGTGCAAAAAAATTCAGAAGTTTGAAATAAAAAAGAATCTCACTTTTGTGCCATGTTCTGCGAACCGTAGCGTCCTCAGTTTTCAGGATCTGGGGCTGTATGATGGCTTATTTTTTGCTTCTTGAGCTAATGTTTCTAATGATTCCATTTTTGGGTGAATGCGCTGTTTTGATCACCTGTTATTGCATTTTATAGCAATGTTGCGGCAACCAAAATAACGTCATTTTGGCGTTTGGACCTTTTTTCTGTTACGCAGTTTACGTCTCTCATTAATTGATTTTATATCTTGATAGATCGGGAGTTTCTGAATGCGGAGATACCAAATATGTATTTTTAAAATTTTTTTAATACTTTTATTTGAATGGGGAAAAGGGGTGATTTGAACTTTTATGTTTTTTTTCATGTTTGTAAAAACTTTTTTTTATTAATTCATTCTTAATTTTACACACCTCATAGGGAAGCACACTGCTGCAAAGACTGATCACTGTAGCACATCGCGACCTGTCACAAATGCACACTGTGATTGGTTGACAACGCTTGCCAACCACTCACAGGAAGCGATCAGTGGCAGCTTCCAGGGTCTCGGCAGGACCCTGGGCTATCACGTGAGCACCGGAGATCTTGCACTGTTATAGCAGGATCTCTGGTGCAGGCGGGGAACAGCGTGTTCCCGCCGTGGCGGTTTTGGGTCCCGCTGTCAGTGAATGACAGTGGGGTCCGAGGGGTTAACAGCACAGATTGGATCCTGGATCCAATCTGTGCGGGAAGCCTGACATCTCAGCTGAGATGAGATCAGCTGAGATGTCGGGTGTTTGATGTGAGCGCCGCACCGGAGCTCACATTAAACACCAGTACCCAACCCTTAAAGTTGTATTACGTCAAGGTTTGGGAAGGGGTTAAGAGTGATACCTTTATTGGATAACCAGAAAAATTATGTTTGCAAGCTTGTAGAGCTCAATGGCCGTTATTGAAATCTTGCCTGAGGAAAGAGCCATTGAAAGCTTGCAAATATAATTTTTCTGGTTAGCCAATAAAATCCTTTTGTCATTTTTAGGGCATAAATATTTACAAGTTCTTTAAAAGGAACCAACCAACAGGACTTTAGACTATAAAGTAAAGCCAGTGCCATACAGGCACTAGCATGCTGAAAGCAATTGTACCTATATTGGAGAGATTAAATTATGGATTCCCTACAAAAGCATTTGAAACTTGCAGAAATGTGTGCAGCACTTAATTGACATGTGCTGTAGGGTGTGCCTTTGTGGGTCGCATGTTCTCCCATATGTTCCTCCTCCTAGCTTGCCCCCTCTTTTTTATTTAAAATTTGCGCTGTGACCATTGTCACTTCTTTCAGTGTGTGCGCATTAGTATTGTAATAGTGATGTCATTAAAATGGTGTTGGAGTTAGTGCATGCGTGTACTGCTTGCACCATTGTAATGATGACACTGGTGAGACCACCATGAGCGTCAGGGGCGCATGCGCAGATGAAAAATAAAATCAAAATGTGCATGCGCAGTTGCCGCTCATATTTATCTACATTGCACTACCTCCGGCATTATTTTTATGACGTCACTATTACAGTACCAATGGGCATGCACCGACAGAAGTGACAATGGTGGTGTAACCAGTGGTGTCCAGTGTAATCATTTAACTCCTCAACCAAACTAAACCTGCACTGTTAAATGTGTGCGAAACATTTGCTAGGTGGAATGCAATATCAATAGCCTAAAATATCAAGAAGTATTAGCTACTTCTTTTCGAAATCATAAAAGGGGGCTAATAATTCTTTGTACTTCACGCTGAGACACATTAAAGGTGCCAGCCACCTCTGCAGTGGATCTGGTCTTCAGCCTCTTGATAATCAAGGCTTTGGTCACAGGGTGGATTTTTGGCATGTTGTCAGATCTCAAGTTGCAGTTCAAGTGAAGGTCTGGGGTGCTGGGTTTCTTTTTATACACACCCACTAATTAACCGATCATTTACTGAGCATAGGTGAGGATGTAAACTAGGATTGGGTGAATTATATGACCAGGCGACAAAACTTTTGTCTTGCCAAAATCTGACCATTCTGTGTTCATTAAATGATCAATATTTCAGCATTGATGCCAATTTATTTTCTTAACCTAAACAAAATTTGGCAGGGTTTCAGCTTTCAAAAGAGTAATTTATACAACCAATGGATGAATTTAACATCAGGTTATAAGCTTTTATTTACCTAACATGGATAAGCGACATAACGTCTGTCAGGGAGTGTATACAATAGAGTGGCAGTGAACACAGTACCAGCATGCATCACACAAAAGTAGAAGGTCAAATCATTAGAATATACAAGATATTTCCAAAGGCTGGATTACACAGATACCATAAATAGTGAAACACTAGTGAGGCATAGTTAAAGTTTACCAAGCATATAAAAGTAAAAGTTCAGTGAGACACCACAGTACAAAAGTCAAGTAGCCTACCAGACCTACATACTTAGGGGGACAGCTGGTAACCTGCAGCCCATGATCTCAACCACCGATTTGTAGGCTTTAGCCCTCTTCTACCAAAATAATGATAAAAATGCCATGATGAATTAGGCCCTTCAACCGCAGGTTCATAGTTTAGTTTAACTTTCTCTACATGGACAGTGTTGGTGCTGTGGGGCTCCAGGTTGATTCCACCTTCTGGTGCAGTATGGACCCAGTGATGGTTGACACCTGATACTGCACTTTCAGGAACTGGAATCCATTAAGAGGTTCACCATGATTTGACTGCATGCTTCATACAGTCTGATCAGAATGTTGAACTAAAATTCTCATGTTCAATTTTGTACATTTTTTGCTATGTTGCAATAGATCAATGTATAAGTTTTGGATGTGAGGTCCATATCTTCTTCTACATCCTTCTACATCTGTGGTGTGGCGCCACTATGAAGAAGGAAAAAAATATATATTTTTTGTAATTTTCCCCTTCTTACCTTTGCTGGGCCAGGTATCAAAACTACCATCTTTATTGGGGAGAGGGGAGGTGGAGCTTCAGTAGGCGAACACCTGTGTTTCATTGGCAGAGTAGCACTGATCAGGTCTCTGCATGGGCAGAAGACAATAAATCCTAAAGGAATTGGGTCTGTGATGACATCATGCCCATGTGACTCTTATGTCATTAGCACACCTAAAGATTGCAGGAAGTGAAGTGTTTTCCTTGGCAGGGAGAGGCAGAAAAAGGGGCACTGGTGATAATCAAGGAACAGAGGCACACAGAGTTCAGAATGAATGTGGGGTAACATATAGGGATGGAAAATGTATGACCGAAACATTTTCACATACTGGATGTGCTGCTATTCGAAATAAACTAATCTTTATTGTATCTTATATTATGTTATGCCAGGTTATAGTTATTTTCATTATATGGTATTGGATCCTACCTGAGAACCGTGCCATGTTTTTCTATTTTTTACTTATTGGGTGTGTCGGGATATATATGAGGGTTCAGTCTCCATATGGGAACAAAATATAGGGATGAAGATTGTATGTTAGGGGTACATGGGGATGCATACTGTGTGTGAGGTGCACATGGGGTGTGCAGGCTCTAATATGGGTGTGCAAAGGGAGGTGCAGGTTGAATGTGTGGATGCAGGTCTAATTTGGGGGGATACATGGGGGTGCAGGTTGTATGTGGGTTGCATGGAGAGTGCAGACTGTATGTGGGGAGTATACAGGGGTGAAGGCTGTATGGAGGGGGATACATAGGGGATGGCTGTGTTTGTGGGGTACCCATAGGCTGTGTGTAGCTGGCACATGGGGGTGTAGACTGTGTTTAGGAGGTACGTAGTGGCTTAGGATGTGTGTGGGGAGTACATGAAAATGCGGACTGTGTGTGATAGGGTGCCAGCAAAGTTGGAAAATAAGAGCTTCTTAGTGAAGTTAAAGATACAAAGAATTTTTACAGTATACAATAAGGAGTGATAGTGTTTATTAAAGGAAACCTGTCATCCCCCAATTAAAGTAAAAGAGCCGCCTTCAGCAACACTTATGCTGCATTCTGTGAAGGTGGCTCTTATGACTATACCCCCCAGGGAGACCGAAAGAAAGACTTTTATAAATTTCCCGCTATGTATGCAAATACCTATAAAAGGTCCAAGAAGTATGTTCTTTCCCCAGGACCTAAACGCCCGCCTGCTGTCAATCATCCTCCTCTGACCCCCGGGTGCCGCCTCCTCTCCTCCTCCTGACGTCATCGGCACCTGCTCTCTTCATTCAGTTCTCAGGAATGTGCCGTGCGTGCTGCCCGAGAACTTAGCCCACATGATTTAATCAGATTGCGCCTCTGTGTAGAGGAGGCCCCAGATCCCGCCCTGCAGTGTGTTATGATATATTCACACCTATAGGGTATTTGGATGTAAGTTTACATTTATGCTAGTCAATTGTGGCACTTGATGGTTTAACGAAGCCAGTCAGCAGTTGTTTAAAAGCCTGTTTATGAACAATCAACTGTACTCACACAAGAAGACCTTGGAAAATGGGGAGGGTTGCTCAAATAAAAGTTGACGATAGGAGTAGTAATTCTTTGTGAATAGTGAGTAGCTCAAACAGTAAAATATGTAGAACAGGTGATTATTATGAATATGGATAGAGAATGGAAGTAGTAATTGTAAGAGCGTAGCTGAGATAGGATATGTACAAAGTGGTAAGTTTGCTAGCTCATGGTATATTCCTATATCCTGTAAGCAAAGGTGTATGGCGCAGCAGGCACATCAGTGTTGGTGTGATCCCTGCATTGAGGAGGTCCAAAAATTTGATGTGATTGGCCCGATCAGCATTAGGTGTGGAAGTATCAGACATGTGCAGTAGTGTGGACTAGTGGGGTTGTGGAGTATACTGTAACATTATGCCATAGACATGGTACTAGCAGTGTGGACTAGTGGGGGCATGGTGTATGATGTAGCCTCAAGAATTCATAAATATTTGTTGATAGGGAAGAATATAGTGTTGAAAAATGGTGGCCGAATGGGATAGCGAGAATGAAGGAAAGAGAGAAAAGCTGGAGGAAAAAGATGGTGCCCTCACCAAGGAAGTGTGAGTAAATCATGTGCAGGGCTGGCTCCAGATATTTGTGGTCCCTGGATGAAAGAGTCTTCATGGGCCCCGTTAACATCTGCCACACTGCTGCACATTTGCACCATAAGCCGCACCCCGGTTTAGACAGATGTAAATAAGAAAACATTTTTTCCTATTAGTTAAAGCATCCCTGGCAGTGTAAAAGAGAGCAGTCAACAATGCTAATTTTAATCTATTAAGGTAGAATACGGAGGCAATAAATCTATAGTTAGTGTCTTTCTGCAAACTATATTAGACACACGCCGCTCTGCTACTGTATATACCCATAGAACTAGATGGCTCTGCTACATGCACATGTAGACAAGTACAGCTCTGCTACATTCACACTACACACAGCTCTGCTACATGACCAAGACATCCACAATACACACACAGCTACATGCCCTATACATGCACACTACACACACAGCTCTGCTACATGAACATACAGATACACACACACAGCTCTGCTACATGTCCAATACAAGAAAAAGAAATATAGGGGAAGTAGGGGTAGTGGAAGAACCAAATCCAAAACAAATTGTAGAATTGGATCCACTGGTAAAGAAGTCCAAATCCAATCAAATAGGAGATTAGAATGAGGAGTCACATACACATTCTCCAACGCTTCATCAAGCATCCAAGAAACAGTGACAACGAATATGGAACAATTACGGATTTTTAATATATCGGATCATAACCTTTCCGACGGGGAAATTTCCCTCCTGCAACATGGTTTATCCTTTTGTCCAGTGAAACCTCTTAATACTTTCACCTATTTTATGGATTTTAATAACTTTCTCCGAAAATTAACCATTAAGCGACATTTCCTCATTGGGGAAAAACAGAATTCTCCTCAAATTGATGTAGAAACCACACCGATCAATGGTACTGATTGTGGTATCCCGTATGTGCATGTTTCCGTGGGCAAAGGTTCCAATTTCTACCCGGTCCACCATAAGGGTACTTATGTGGAAACTTATCAACAACTAAAATTGAAAGATTTAAGATCCTTCACACAAGATAAATGCCGTGACAACCTTACACCAATCGAAAGAGACGCATTGACAACCTTGAGTCAGAATACAAAAATAATTTTAAAAGGAGCAGATAAAGGGGGGAAGGTTGTGATCATGAACCGTGATTGGTATTCCCAAGAGGGTTTTAGGATTTTGGGAGATGTAGATTATTACGAAAAACATAACTCTGATCCTTCTAACTTAATTCTTTCGGAATGCAATGGAAAAATTAATGAAGCAGCACTTTTGGGTATTTTGGACAAGAAAGAAAAATCATTTTTGAATGTTAGACATCCTCAAATGCCCTTTTTTATTGTTTTACCAAAGGTCCATAAGGATACTAAGAATCCCCCGGGACGTCCAATCATCTCATGGGTATCCTCCATTACTGCCAATCTTAATCATTGTTTGGACCTTTTTTTTGCAAAAATATGTTTTAAATTTAAAATCCTATCTACGTGATTCCACACAGCTAATTAGAATTTTGAAAAATTGCACTCTTCAAGACAAGCACTTGTTTTGTACAGTGGATGTTTGTTCCCTATATTCAAATATCCCTCATTATGTGGGTTTGGAATCTGCCGATTATTATATGTCACAGGATCCCTCCTTGCCATTGGGACAAAAAAAGTTTTTGCTTAATGGTATGGAATTTATTTAAAAAAATAATGTTTTCTGTTTTGAAGGAGAAATGTATAGACAGTTGAAAGGCTGTGCCATGGGTACACGTATGGCACCCACCTATGCAAATCTTTTTATGGGCCGTTTCAAAGCCACACACATCGAGGACAGCCCCTTAACATCTGGCCGGATTGTACTTTTCAAACGGTTCATTGATGATTTGTTCATGTTTTGGTCTGGCACCAAGGATGAACTCTCTAGTTTCATGGATTGGCGTAATCAAAACTTGTGGGGATTGGAATACACCTACAATGTCTCCTCAGATGGCCTGCAGTTTTTGGATCTTTTTATTCAGAAGGGGAATGGTGGAAAAATCATTACTTCCACCCACTTTAAGGTGGTAGATGTAAATAGTCATCTGCCATTTAACAGTGGTCATTTACTAAAATGGATTTCAAATGTGCCATATGGACAGTATTGGCGCATTAGAAAAAATTGCACTTTAGATTCAGATTTCCGGAAGGAATCCGCTGTTCTAAGGAAAAGATTTAGACAAAAAGACTTCCCAAAAATGATTATAATAGACGCTTATAATAAGATGAGGGAGGAAACTCAAGATTCCTGTCTAGAGAAAATGGGAACTAAACCTGTTGAGAATTCTAAGAGAATAAAACGATGTTTGGGTGAGCGCTGGGATATGAAGACAGCTACACTTCAGCAAGTATTTTACCTGTAAGTTTATTGTTCAAATCACACTAGGTCCTCTCCCACAACATGTTTCGACGCTCAGGGCGTCTTCCTCAAGTGGATATCAGACCTTACATTTGGTATCCTTATAAATCCTCCATTAACCAATCCCTTGCTTTTAGGTTGAAAATAGCCTTTTTTTTTTTTTTAACTCTTTCCTATCCAAATGTCTAAATGGCTATATAAGCAGTTCTATTTAATGCACAATATGAGCCCTTTTTATTCTATTGCACAACTGCCCGTTCTTTTGTGACAAAAACATAACTATTCATCCAGGAGTACATTAAAAATTCAAGATAGTAAAAACACCACAATATTATTAAACAAAATCCACCTATTAGATACACATAATTATTACACTTAAAAAATTCACATGAAAATTACATATAAAAACTTCATCTAAAAATTTCATATAAAAAAAAAAAAAAACAAAAAAAAAAAAAAACAAACTACATATAAAAAATACATATACAAATTATTAAAACATCATGAAATCTATACAAACGATCTAATCTTAAAAAATGACTTCTGCAAATGGTAATTATAGGTTTATATATTATTCTCTATTGAGAGATTAAGGCCCTCCGGTGCCAATGTACCCATTTTAAAAATCCAATACATTTCTTTCTTATTTAATTTCTCAATCCTATCATGTACTTCTTCACTTATTTGTTCTAGGATTATTAATTTAAGACTGGTGGGATCCCTTTCATGTATCTGATGATAGTGTCTTGAGATGCTGTGATTTAAATACCCCTTTCTGATATTTGATCTGTGCTTATTCAGCCTAGCCTGCATTGTCTGGATCGTTCTACCTATATATTGGAGTTTGCAGGGACACTCCAACATATATATTTCAAATTGTAATCTACAATCCATTCTCTGTTTAATTGGGAACGATTCCTCAGTTGTATTGGATGTGAACTTATTACATCCATGTACAATGCTATTGCAACATTCACATCGTGGTGAGTTGCATCTATAGCACCCATTTTTTATTTTTTCATTGGTCTTTGTTTGTTGTTCTTTGCTCCCAATGTTCATATTTTTTATTTTGTTCGGGGCTATTAGGGCCTGGAGGGTTCTCCCTCTTCTAAAAATAATCTCTGGTTTTTCTGTTATAATTTTTGAGAGGATGGGATCCCCCTTTAAAATAAACCAGTATTTAGCTAAAATTGTGTGAATTTCCCTATATGATTTGTTGAAAGTTGTTACTAGATTACACCTATAATTTACAATATCGTTCTCCCCTTCTTTCATTTTTCTTTCTTTATTTAATTCCATTTGCTTAATTATCTCACTCTGTGTGCGGTTTTTACTTCTATTATAAGCATCTGCTAGGAGTCTGCTCGGGTATCCTCTCTCTCTAAACCTTCTCTTTAGTATAGAGGCTTCTTGTTTGAAATTAATCTCATTTGTACATTTTTTTCTGATTCTGAGGTACTGTCCATAAGGTATATTTTTAATCCAGGTGGGCAGGTGGCTACTATTAAACTCCAGATAACTATTTACATCCACATTTTTAAAAAAAGTGGATGTGGTTATCTCTCCCTCCTCATTGATGGTAATCATGAGGTCCAGGAACTGTATATTTTTGTCTGAGATATTCATAGTGAAAAAAAGTCCCCAGTTATTTAGGTTTAATGAATTCACAAATTCTGTTGCTTCCTCCCTGGTACCAGTCCAAATAATTATTAAACCATCAATAAAACGTTTAAAAAATTTTATGTGTTTTTTACCCAAACTAGACTGTGCGATGGACCGACACTCGAACGCCCCCATATATAATCCAGCATAACTGGGGGCGAATCTCGTGCCCATCGCACAGCCTTTAATCTGTTTATACAGTTTATCCTCAAAAGAAAACACATTATTTTCTAAAATAAATTCAATTCCAGCACCAATAAATTCTTTCTGTTTCACCAGGATCTTTTTATCCTGTCTTAAAAAATGATTGATGACCCCTATACCTTTTTGATGCGGGATATTTGAATACAGGGACCTGACATCTAAAGTGATAAGTAGGGAACCTTTTAATTGGGGGAGTTTTGTTATTAAGCTGATCAAATGTGAGGAATCCTTAAGATATGAGTCTAATTTTAAATTATATTGTTGCAAAAATAAATCAACATAATGGGAAAGGTTACTGGTCATGCTATCAATCCCTGAAATAATTGGGCGCCCTGGTGGATCTGTTTTATTCTTATGGATTTTTGGCAAAAAATAAAAATGGGGGACTTTATATTTATTTATATTCAGAAATCTAAATTCTTTTTTGTTTAAAATTCCTTCCGCCCTAGCTTCTATTATCAGAAGTTTATATTTTATAAATAATTCCTCCAATGGGCTTTTTTCCAGTTTTATGTAGAATTCTTTGTCCTCCAACATCCTAATACTCCTATTTATATACCATTCCCGATCCATTATGACCGTCCCTCCCCCTTTGTCAGCTTTTTTAATTATTATATTTTTATTTTCCCTTATTTTATTTAGAGCCAATCTTTCCCTAAAAGTTAAATTATCCTTCTGTTTACTGTTTTCAAAACTGCGTATTTCTTTGAGTGCCAATTGTTGGAAAGTCTCAAGGTGAGGTCCTTTAAAATATGTAGGGTAGAAATTACTTCTTATTTTAGGATCTATATGTGAATATTTATCCTCCTTTAGTATATCTAATTCTATATTCTCTTTTTCTTTTATTTTGGCACAATTCCTTCCTTTTATTTTTTCCATTTGGAAATATCTTTTTACTGTTAATTTCCTGATATACTCATTGAAATCCCTGTATAGGGTCAATTGATCTAATCTTGCCTTTGGGCAGAAGGAAAGGCCCCTTTCCAATAATTTTATCTCATCCTCCGTTAATTCTGTTTGTGATATGTTGAAAATCCCTCTTTCTGAGCTATCTAATCTACCTTCGTTTTCTTCTTTTTTATTTTCTCTACTTCTGGGGATAGATGCACGGTTACTACCTCTCCCTCCTCTGCACCCTCTGCTTCTCTCTTTCTTTTTACCTTTCTGCCGTTTACTTGAAAAAAATGGGTGATTTTTTTTATTATTTTTATTACTATTATTAATTGATCTAGGATCTAATTCCCCCTTTTCTTTATTCTTATTTGTATTTTCATTTATTTCTCCCACTATTTTTGTGTTTTGTATGATGTTATTAGTCTCTGTGTCGTCCCTATTTTCCGTGCCCTCTATATAAAATTCCCATAAATCATTTTTACCTAATAATTGTGTACCCTCTTCCAATAACGAATTCAGTGCCTTTTCTATATTCATCCCTATTGTTTCAAGTGGATTTGGTAACTTTTGATATAGTGTGTCATCTAAATCTAATATTTGATTTTGTGTTAACTGCTGTGTGGTTGTATGTAGTGTGAATAAATCAAATGAATTATTATTTGTGCTATTAATTTCCCCTATTTTTTGTTTATTTTCCTGGATCAATTCAATAAAGTCTATTAATGGTATTTGGTCACTGACTGGAGTAGGCTCTTCTTGCCTATTACTATTGATTATACTACCTGATTTGTTTTTACTTCTTCTCCTTTTTCTTTTCTGTGAGTTGGATAATGATTCTTCCTGCTTTTCTAAACTATTGTTTACATTATCTGTCATTATATTCAAGTTCTCTCCTTTTTTATTATTTTTATTCTCATTTTTGTTCTTGTTCCCATCTATTTTTTTATCTATTATTTTATTATTATTGTTGTTAGCTTTTTTTATCTGATTAATTTCCTCACTCTCTTTTTGATTCCCACATTTACCTCCATTCATTAACGTTTTTTTATGTGACTCATATTGTATCCTTTGTTCTTCTGTTATCTCCCATTTTATCTCGCTATTGTTCTTATTTTTATTTATATTTTTATTCTCATTTTTTCCTTTATTCTGAGTTACTTGTTTATTAATTTCTACCATTTCCTTTTCCTTTTCTGTCTCCAATTTTGATGTTTTGTCATTTTTGCTCATCAAGGAATTATTTTCTCCTAATGGAAGGGCTGATTTTGTACCTGCATTTTTATTTATTGTGTATCTTATAAATTTATTCACTTTCTTTTTAATAATTTCTTCCTCAAATTTACTTAATTTTATTCTCAGGGTTTGATTATATTCCCAAAAATCAACACTGTGTGTGTATTTTTCCACACACCCACAGATGTTCCTCATCTCCTGAATGGCTTCTTCCGCTAGTTTAATCCTTTTTTGTAATAGGATTTGTAGCATACCTATGGAACAATTTTCCATGTAATCATCCCATATTTTTGTATACTCCAAATCATGGGGATAAGTTGATTTTTGTGATAATTTTAATCCTTTTGGGATCACTTTTTCCGCTAAATATTTTTCAATAAAAATGGCATCTAGTTGATTTATGATTTCTATTTTGCACTTATTCTCATAATTGCAAAATATACTAACCATTTTTTTCTTTTCCTCCTCATTTAACTCTCTCTGTTCTCATGTGTTTCCATCATGTCTATATTCCTATTTTCCCCTAAGAATTCTGAAATCAGGTGTTCCCTAATTATTTCTCTATTAGTTGTATAAAAATCCATTGGACTTATATGAACTCTGTTACAATATATTACTAACAATGTTCACTGCTAGTTACACTTGTGATTAATTTCCCAATTAGTCCTTCAGTTTTTCCTGCAGGCTGTTCAATGATTATCAATCGAATGCAATTCATTGAAGGTTAATCCTTTTTCATTCCTTTGCAGCAGGCTGCAGACCGCGGTGACCGCTCCAACCGGTGTACATGTAATGAGATATAGAAATTGGTTGCGCCACGCTGCTTTATGTTTTATATCCACCCTCTGTTAAGTCACCGTTACACTCACCTTTTCCTGTTGTGCTGTCCGCACAACAGGAGGGCTCACGTAGTGCGTGCACTGGGTCTCTCTCTGGACGGTGTTGATTTCTTTCCCTTTTTCCTCTGTGTCCGCCTGTGTAATTGCACGTGATCCGTCACGTGTTTTCCTCTCCTCTGTTAGATTTGTCTTCTCTTCCGGAGCTGCTCCACCGCTCTCTCCCATAGGGAGATGGATATGCAGGTAATGGAATAAAACGATGTTTGGGTGAGCGCTGGGATATGAAGACAGCTACACTTCAGCAAGTATTTTACCTGTAAGTTTATTGTTCAAATCACACTAGGTCCTCTCCCACAACATGTTTCGACGCTCAGGGCGTCTTCCTCAAGTGGATATCAGACCTTACATTTGGTATCCTTATAAATCCTCCATTAACCAATCCCTTGCTTTTAGGTTGAAAATAGCCTTTTTTTTTTTTTAATAATTAAAAAAGCTGACAAAGGGGGAGGGACGGTCATAACGGATCGGGAATGGTATATAAATAGGAGAAATAAGGATGTTGGAGGACAAAGAATTCTACATAAAACTGGAAAAAAGCCCATTGGAGGAATTATTTATAAAATATAAACTTCTGATAATAGAAGCTAGGGCGGAAGGAATTTTAAACAAAAAAGAATTTAGATTTCTGAATATAAATAAATATAAAGTCCCCCATTTTTATTTTTTGCCAAAAATCCATAAGAATAAAACAGATCCACCAGGGCGCCCAATTATTTCAGGGATTGATAGCATGACCAGTAACCTTTCCCATTATGTTGATTTATTTTTGCAACAATATAATTTAAAATTAGACTCATATCTTAAGGATTCCTCACATTTGATCAGCTTAATAACAAAACTCCCCCAATTAAAAGGTTCCCTACTTATCACTTTAGATGTCAGGTCCCTGTATTCAAATATCCCGCATCAAAAAGGTATAGGGGTCATCAATCATTTTTTAAGACAGGATAAAAAGATCCTGGTGAAACAGAAAGAATTTATTGGTGCTGGAATTGAATTTATTTTAGAAAATAATGTGTTTTCTTTTGAGGATAAACTGTATAAACAGATTAAAGGCTGTGCGATGGGCACGAGATTCGCCCCCAGTTATGCTGGATTATATATGGGGGCGTTCGAGTCTCGGTCCATCGCACAGTCTAGTTTGGGTAAAAAACACATAAAATTTTTTAAACGTTTTATTGATGATTTAATAATTATTTGGACTGGTACCAGGGAGGAAGCAACAGAATTTGTGAATTCATTAAACCTAAATAACTGGGGACTTTTTTTCACTATGAATATCTCAGACAAAAATATACAGTTCCTGGACCTCATGATTACCATCAATGAGGAGGGAGAGATAACCACATCCACTTTTTTTTTAAAATGTGGATGTAAATAGTTATCTGGAGTTTAATAGTAGCCACCTGCCCACCTGGATTAAAAATATACCTTATGGACAGTACCTCAGAATCAGAAAAAACTGTACAAATGAGACTAATTTCAAACAAGAAGCCTCTATACTAAAGAGAAGGTTTAGAGAGAGAGGATACCCGAGCAGACTCCTAGCAGATGCTTATAATAGAAGTAAAAACCGCACACAGAATGAGATAATTAAGCAAATGGAATTAAATAAAGAAAGAAAAATGAAAGAAGGGGAGAACGATATTGTAAATTATAGGTGTAATCTAGTAACAACTTTCAACAAATCATATAGGGAAATTCACACAATTTTAGCTAAATACTGGTTTATTTTAAAGGGGGATCCCATCCTCTCAAAAATTATAACAGAAAAACCAGAGATTATTTTTAGAAGAGGGAGAACCCTCCAGGCCCTAATAGCCCCGAACAAAATAAAAAATATGAACATTGGGAGCAAAGAACAACAAACAAAGACCAATGAAAAAATAAAAAATGGGTGCTATAGATGCAACTCACCACGATGTGAATGTTGCAATAGCATTGTACATGGATGTAATAAGTTCACATCCAATACAACTGAGGAATCGTTCCCAATTAAACAGAGAATGGATTGTAGATCACAATTTGTAATATATATGTTGGAGTGTCCCTGCAAACTCCAATATATAGGTAGAACGATCCAGACAATGCAGGCTAGGCTGAATAAGCACAGATCAAATATCAGAAAGGGGTATTTAAATCACAGCATCTCAAGACACTATCATCAGATACATGAAAGGGATCCCACCAGTCTTAAATTAATAATCCTAGAACAAATAAGTGAAGAAGTACATGATAGGATTGAGAAATTAAATAAGAAAGAAATGTATTGGATTTTTAAAATGGGTACATTGGCACCGGAGGGCCTTAATCTCTCAATAGAGAATAATATATAAACCTATAATTACCATTTGCAGAAGTCATTTTTCAAGATTAGATCGTTTGTGTAGATTTCATGATGTTTTAATAATTTGTATATGTATTTTTTATATGTAGTTTTTTTTTTTTTTTTTTTTTTTTTTTTTTTTTTTTTTTATATGAAATTTTTAGATGAAGTTTTTATATGTAATTTTCATGTGAATTTTTTAAGTGTAATAATTATGTGTATCTAATAGGTGGATTTTGTTTAATAATATTGTGGTGTTTTTACTATCTTGAATTTTTAATGTACTCCTGGATGAATAGTTATGTTTTTGTCACAAAAGAACGGGCAGTTGTGCAATAGAATAAAAAGGGCTCGTATTGTGCATTAAATAGAACTGCTTATATAGCCATTTAGACATTTGGATAGGATAGAGTTAAAAAAAAAAAAAAAAAGGCTATTTTCAACCTAAAAGCAAGGGATTGGTTAATGGAGGATTTATAAGGATACCAAATGTAAGGTCTGATATCCACTTGAGGAAGACGCCCTGAGCGTCGAAACATGTGGGAGAGGACCTAGTGTGATTTGAACAATAAACTTACAGGTAAAATACTTGCTGAAGTGTAGCTGTCTTCATATCCCAGCGCTCACCCAAACATCGTTTTATTCCATTGCCTGCATATCCATCTCCCTTTGAGGAGAGCGGTGGAGCAGCTCCGAAGGAGAAGACAAATCTAATAGAGGAGAGGAAAACACGTGACGGATCACGTGCAATTACACAGGCGGACACCGAGGAAAAAGGGAAAGAAATCAACACCGTCCAGAGAGAGACCCAGTGCACTCACTACGTGAGCCCTCCTGTTGTGCGGACAGCACAACAGGAAAAGGTGAGTGTAACGGTGACTTAACAGAGGGTGGATATAAAACATAAAGCAGCGTGGCGCAACCAATTTCTATATCTCATTACATGAGAATTCTAAGAGAACAGAGTTCAGTTTGGTCCCTACCTATAATTGGTCTACAAAAGCCCTTAATACGTTGATACGTAGGTACTGGTTTATACTTAAGAATGATCCAATATTGTTGAAACATCTACTGGAAAAACCAGTAATCATCTACCGTAAAAATCGTTCGATAAGAAATTTGGTAGCTCCAAGTCAGACATCTCTCAGGATAGACCGTCAATCATCAACACCAACAACCAACATTAAAAATGGTTGTTTTCAATGTGGAATGAAGAAATGTCTTTGTTGTGAATCAATAGCCCATGGGGCTGTGTCCTTCAAATGAAAAATCACTGGGGAAGTATTTCCAATTACTTTTAATTTCACATGTCAGTCCTCCTATGTTGTCTACCTTCTTGAGTGCACCTGCAGTTTACAATACGTGGGCCGCACTATACAGGCCATGCATTTGCGCCTCAATTAACATAGGCAGAACATAAAGAACGGATTTGCAAAACATAGTGTGTCAAATAACTTTTTAGTAGAGCATCAGAGGGACTTTCGACAGTTTAATTTAACCATTATTGACCACATTCCTGCCACCTCTAGTGACAGACTGAGGCGCCTTGTTAATAGAGAGAATTATTGGATTTTAAAAATGGGGAGTTTGCACCCAGAGGGTCTTAATCTGAAACTTGAGAAGGTATTTTAATGGTGTGTTTGATGAGATGTGACGAAAAGGAGGTTCCTGTATTTGGCGTTATTGTTTTTATGACATTAATTTTAAAAAAGAAAAAAAATTTAAGGGCTCTTATTAAGTACCCCCTTTTTTATAGGAAAGTCCCTTTTTTTTGGGAAAATCCTTGTTATCCTGTTTCTAAAAAATGGACAACTTATAAATGCATATACATATATACATATATGCATAAACATTTTAGTAAATATAAAAATGTTTTAGAAAACTTTTTATTTTTATTAATATAATAAAGATTGTTGTGTTGTGATACTAAAGCTTCTAATGTAGCACTCCTTTTCTTTATGTGCATTTTGTACTATTATCATACTGTTTTTTTCTCTTTTAAGAATAATATAGTGATGCGAGGGTTAACTTGAGACCATTAGGGCCATATCCTATAAAAGCACATGGATTACATTTATAATTTAAAGTCAATACCTGATGAAGGCGGAGCTTGCCGCGTAAACGTGTTGTGAGGACCCTGTTAATCTGAGCACTTTGTTACCACCCTGTAACTATGCAGTAAAGGAAAGTATTTCAATTTACAATCTTGTTTGCCTCCTCCTTGAGTGCCCCTAATACTGCTAATCATCTCCCCTTTTTACATGTCCAATACAAGCACACTACACACAGAGTCCTGCTTCATGAACATACAGATACACACAGCTCTGCTACATGACCAATACATTCACATACAGACACACACAGCTCTGCTACATTCACACTACACACACAGCTCTACTACATGCCAAATATATGCACACTACACACACAGCTCTGCTACATGAACATACAGATACACAGTTCTGCTTACATACACATACAGACACACACAGCTCTGCTACATAAACACTGCACGTACGTACACAGATACACATACAGCTCTGCTACATGGACAATGCATGCACATAAAAAAACACACATACACACAGATCTTCTACATGGACAGTGCATGCACATACACACACACCCACACAATCTATATATTGCCACATCGGTGAAGAGCAGGAAAGGAGCCACAGGGAGCTGCAGGAGGCTGCAGAACTTGAGCAGCAGCAGTAACTTCAAGGGTCTTAATTTCAGTCATGTGATCAGTCACATGGCTGGAACTGGAAGGTCCTTCATCCTCCATATAGCTTCCGATGCTTCTTCTCCTGCTGTGTACCGATCACCTAGGTCAGTGCAGAGCAGGAGAGAAGAAGGGAGAGAAGACAGCTGTCTGTGACCAGGTCTCCTCACTGCTTCCCTCACAGACAGCAAGTGGGCCCTCTCACTTCTTCAGGGCCCCAGCATCTACCCGGGTATGCCAGATTCTGGCGCTGGGCCTGATCATGTGTCTAAAAGGGTAAAAATAAGATCAATAATGGGTATAACAGGTATAGCAAAACTGTACACTATGACAATGGAATATAGTACATGTTATTGGTCACTTGTATTGGTACAAAGTACATTGCTAAAGACCCTAGGTCTACAGAAATGTAAAAATAAAGAATACATTGTTCAAAATATAACTGTATAGTTATATTTATGAACCAATTGTTCTAATTCCTTAATAATAGAAAGAAAGGAAAACGCTCCCTATGTATTAACATAGATTAAACAGAGTAATGTTCAGAGTAATGTTGGTTATTACTACTCAGCTGAGTGCCTGGAACAACTCCGTATTAGGTGGAGGAATGTTGAAAAGATGCTGTTTCTGTCGCTCTGATCATATTCATGCGTGGGAAGAAAACAGAATTAATTTCTTGAATGACATATTTGCAAGCGGTGATGTCTTTTTGCAACCAGGTAGGATTAATGGATCAGGTAATATGATGAATGATTTATTCAAGAGACATAAATACAACATGTTTTGTGGTTGGTATAAATTAACAAAACTAAAAAAGGAGTTGTATCAACCACAAAATGCATTGTTTTTATGTCTCTGGAATAAATTATTCATCAAATAACCTCCTATTGACCCTCTTTGTTGACAACCTCACCACTCGCAAACTCGTCATTCAGGACATTAATTCCCTATTAATGCCCTTTGGACAAATGTTTGTAGCGTATACATTCAGTATGATCTTCTTACCTTAAGCCAATTAATATGGTTGCCACCACGTCTAGGGGCTTGTTTCCACCACTTGAAATCTAAGCTAGGATGTCTAGTGTATTGGTGATAGAAAAAAGATGAGGGAGAGGTAACCACCAGAGCCCACTGCACTTAATAGTCACTTTATCAATGGCAATTCGATCTCTAATGTGTTGGGTCGTTTCTCCCATGTAGAGAAAACAGTAAGGGCATTTGATTACAAGCATTACAAAGTTTGTATCGTAAGTGTAGAACTTTTTAATGAGGTAATGTTTACTTGTGAGGGGATGTACAATATCACTATATTTGATTACGGTACGTTAAAGCAAACTGTGCAACCCAACAGGGCAATGTGCCTGTGTTATTTGTTCGAAGAAATCTCTCTAGATTATTTTGTAAAACTCCTCATATTTGCCTTGACAAGATTATCCCTAATGTTGCTTGGTCTTTTATAAATATTAGGGATGGTCTTTTGAAGGCCTCAATGTTAGAAAATGCCTTTATCAGGAGGAAATGAAGTTGTATAAAGGGAATATGTTCTATTTTAGATGTAGGACAGAATGGCTGACAAGGATTGAGGATTCTGGGTTTCTCTTGATCTAGTAGTTGTGTAGGATTGTTGCTTTTTACAATTTTACAAATTTTTGAGACATCTCCTCAAGACATCTAAATAACTGTATATCCTTGGTGGGTATCCTTGCAATGCAGTGGGATTTAGAGCAGGGTAGGCTATTTTTAGGAGACTACAGATAGCAGCTAGAGTGATGTAGAAGGTTGTTGCAGTCAGTTGGTTTAGAATAAAAAGCTGTTGTGAAGTGGCCAACCTCATCTTTAAATAGCAGTGTGCCCGAGAATGAAATTTTAATGAGGTCAATGTTGAGGGTAAACTGAAGTTTTGAGTAGGCGGAGTTCAGAAAGTTGAGAAAGGTATGAAGAGGATCGGGGGGCCCTTCTATCTACAGAAAATACTGTGTATATATCACAGCCCACATATGGAATGCATGATAAATAGATAGTTTAGAAATATTAATTATTTCTCAAAGTGATTCAAATAACAGTTAGCTTATGCAGATTCATATGCTACATTTGAACCCATATCAGTCCTACATGTCTGAAGGTAGAAGTCATCCCTAAAGAGAAATAATTTCTTATATAATACTATAGATTATATAAAGATGGTCTGTAAACTATTTTCTAGAATAATGCGAGAGGGAGGAATTGTTGAATATATGTTGGTGACTAATAAGAGGCCCCTATCATGTCTAATGGACATATAGAGAATGTTAATGTTCAGGGTGACTAATAGGCTGTCTGGGGAAATCTCAGTCATGTCCCCTTTTTTTTGGAGAAAACATCCTTTGTCAGGAATAAAAGAATGAGAAGTTACATTTTTCCCAAGGAAAATAGAGACAAGGGATAAGATGGAATCCATGGAGGATTCGATTGGTCAGTCCAGGGGGTTAGTTTGAGATTTGTGAATTTTTGATAGGATGTAATAAGCGGGCTTTATTGAATGAGGGTTGATGAGGAACTTGGCCAGTGTCAGTACCTGGCACACCTTGGCAAGTGCTGGGGCCTTGGAAAAATGGAGTAGTCCAATTGCAATGAGCAGGAGTGGCATGGACAAGGGGTAAAATGCCCCCAGGCCTCTCACCAGCAGTGCCGCCACTTGACTGTGGCTGTGCGGGCATGCTGATTGATGATCACCACTTTAACAGAAATGTCCTTGCACAATGCACAGTGTGGCCGTGTCTGATGCATATGTGTCGGCCATGTGACTGCTAGCTGATATGGCTGCACAATGCATTGTACTTGGCCATGTCTTTTAAAGTGGTGGCCATTAAGCAATGTGGGCTGCACATCTACATGCACTGGAGTAACTGGACAGACAATGAACCAGGGCAGGTGAAAGAAGATTGGTGTTGGCTTCTTAGTATTAAAATATCTCAAATATGAATATGTGTGAATTGTACGATGTGTATATCTATATGACTATGTATATATTTATGTCTGTTTATATGTATTTTTGTGAATTTGTCTTCAAATATGTATATGTACATATGTCTGTATGTGTACATATCTGTGTATATGTCTGTGCATGCCTGCGTTTATATGGTACTCACTGAGACTCTAGTGTTTTTTGGTCAATAGTATTGAGGTTAAGTTGTCTATTTATAACATGTTGTATTTTATTTCTGATGGTCATAGTAGTATCATGAAGTTTTTTTTTATAAGTGGATGTGTTAGACAGTTGGTGAGACATTTCTTGAATATATTGTAATCAGTTTATGACGACAGTGGTGCCACCTTGGTCCTCTGGTTTATTGATGATATATTGGCTATTTTTAAGAGAATCAATAGTTTGCTTTTCAATGTTAGACAAGTTTTGATGTGTGGGGAAAGAGCCCATCTGTTTTTTTAATTAATAAAGCTTGAATATCCCTATATAAATATTCCTCAGTCACATGGATTGTACGCTGGGGGTTTAATGCACTTTAGTTCCGAAGACCCAGTTGGGATATTGACCAGTTCAGAACAGAGGTACACTCTGTGTTAGGGTGGAAACTCGCTATGCGAGCTGCATGGGAGTATCTCGCATGCATCTCACATGAGTCACCCGGCCCGCCCTTGCCTCTCTGAATTGGAGTGTGAAGCTCCATAGAAACACAATCATCTCCATGCTCCGATTCTCAGAGGGCCGAGCTGTGTGAGTCAGGGGAGATGCATGGAAGACATTCGCATGCAGCTCGTTTAAGTGTGTTTCTGCCTTTAGGGGTCCTATTCCCTGGAGACTCATGCTGAGGTCCTAAGGAAGTCTTCAATCTGTTGTTTCAGAAAAACTGCTGGAGATCATTTTCCAACTGGAATTTGTTGCTGTAGAGAGTAGTGCAGAAGGAGAAACCAAATTGGAGCACCCTTAATTCAGTGGTGCATAAGGCATATGACGATAATTTGACCATCAAGTTTGAGGTCTTACTTGTGATTGTGTGGTCATTCAATCTCCTTTGCTTGCAGGTGCACCTCCATGTTGGTTTCTTCCTAGTAGTTGTGTATTCCCTTCTGTCAGGTGTTGCTATGGAATTTCTGTTGCTTCTTTTCTTTTAGTATTTTGTTGTGCTCTTCGATGATCTTCTCCATTCTGGTTTTCCTGGAAGAAAGCAATGGTGAAAACAATTACCTATGTACAAGGAACATTTGTTAAGAATTTGATTGAATTTCTCGCAATATTCTTGTTTCTCAGCAAAACGTACGGTGTGAAGGTGGCATCTTGGTCCCTGAGGGATCTTGTTCCGTTTGTAGTACTCTGCCAAGGTAATGGAGTCTAGATCGTAAGATGTCTGCTTATGTTGTTCCTTCGTGTAGTCTCAAATGTGAAATTCGGTGGTGTCCTAAGAAATTTTCCAGAGTTATGCAAATTTGCACTTCACTAAGGAAGTTGAGAAACTCCAGTGCCACATTTAAGCAGCTTCCTCAAAGTCATAATCGCTTTCCTACAAGCTTTTAATATAACTAAGGGATTTGTGCCAGATCAGAACCCCAAACTACAGACGCTGCGTTTCGGGGTACCTGCCCCTCATCAGTGTAGTGTGTGGGATATTCTGATCTGGCAGAGTGAGTGGGCTAAGACAAGGTCTGGGAACTTGCTCTCAACCTTATGGAGAGAGTGAAGTAGGTGAGGAGATTGTAAGCCACTTCCCTCCTCTCAGATATATGCAAATTTGCACTTCACTAAGGAAGTTGAGAAATTCCTGTGCCACATTTAAGCAGCTTTCTCAAAGTCATAATCGCTTTCCTACAAGCTTTTAATATAACTAAGGGATTTGTGCCAGATCACAACCCCAAACTACAGACGCTGCGTTTCGGGGTACCTGCCCCTCATCAGTGTAGTGTGTGGGATATTCTGATCTGGCAGAGTGAGTGGGCTAAGACAAGGTCTGGGAACTTGCTCTCAACCTTATGGAGAGAGCGAAGTAGGTGAGGAGATTGTAAGCCACTTCCCTCCTCTCAGATATATGCAAATTTGCACTTCACTAAGGAAGTTGAGAAACTCCAGTGCCACATTTAAGCAGCTTCCTCAAAGTCATAATCGCTTTCCTACAAGCTTTTAATATAACTAAGGGATTTGTACCAGATCAGAACCCCAAACTACAGACGCTGCGTTTCGGGGTACCTGCCCCTCATCAGTGTAGTGTGTGGGATATTCTGATCTGGCAGAGTGAGTGGGCTAAGACAAGGTCTGGGAACTTGCTCTCAACCTTATGGAGAGAGCGAAGTAGGTGAGGAGATTGTAAGCCACTTCCCTCCTCTCAGATATATGCAAATTTGCACTTCACTAAGGAAGTTGAGATACTCCAGTGCCACATTTAAGCAGCTTCCTCAAAGTCATAATCGCTTTCCTACAAGCTTTTAATATAACTAAGGGATTTGTGCCAGATCAGAACCCCAAACTACAGACGCTGTGTTTCAGGGTACCTGCCCCTCATCAGTGTAGTGTGTGGGATATTCTGATCTGGCAGAGTGAGTGGGCTAAGACAAGGTCTGGGAACTTGCTCTCAACCTTATGGAGAGAGCGAAGTAGGTGAGGAGATTGTAAGCCACTTCCCTCCTCTCAGATATATGCAAATTTGCACTTCACTAAGGAAGTTGAGGCAATTGCAAGTTAAATATTCATGGTGCTCTATGGAACCAGGATCCGATGGAGTTCAGGTCCCACTGGCTCTGGACACCAGATCTGGGTTTTTTAACAAAGCATGCCCAGAACCCAGTTTTAATTAACACACCCAGTAGGGAGAGTGTAATTTTCCATTTGTTCAATAAAAAAAACGATCAGAACCTGATGCAATGGGATACACACGCACCGATATTATCACTGATCCATGAGATGGATCAGTGATAATACTGGTGCAGGTGCATCCAGTTGCAACAGGTGGTGTTACAATTGCGGTTGAATCCAGGGGTGCATGTTTTACTCGCATTCCCCTGATTCCAAAAAATCATAGTGTGAAACCAGCCTAATTTGATATGCCACTTCTGAGGTGGCTGCAGGTCAGTATATTTAGGCTTGGGAAGGCCAAATAACCATAGCCCTTCCCATCCTGATAATACCAGCCGCAGCTGTCTGTTTTACCTTGGCTGGTTATCAAAGATGGGGGAATCCCATGCTGCTTTTATTTATTTATTTATTTATTTAAATAATTACAAAAAATGATATGGGATACCCTCTAATTTTGATAACCAGCCAAGGTAAAGCAAACGGTTGAGGGTAGCAGCCTGTAACTGTCTGTTTTACCTGTCCTTGTTATCAAAAGCCCATGTCATTGTTTTCAATTATTTCTTTATTTCTTTATACTAAGTTACTGCAACCAATCTCAGATGCCAGCACAGAGGATGGGTGGCTGAATGAGTGAATATTCATATTGTTTAAATAATGGGTGGCGGGTATTGCAGTCTGACTGCAACCAATCACAGACACTGGCACTTGGGGGGCAAGGATGCATGAAATAAGCATTTTGCTTAATCAGTAGGTCATAAAAGAATCTAATTGCTGTCCTATCTTTGGGTAAACACAGTATGTATAATTGACCTGCTCTTACCCCATTTTGCCTCCATTTACATCCCCTTAGCTATGACCATTTTACAGCCATTTTTCGGCACAGAAGTTTGGGTCTACATTGACTTGTATGGGGTTTGGAGTCCAGGGTCAAGCTTGGGTCAAGTCCAGTTCCGAAACCAACATTTTTTAAAGTCCAGTTGAAACTGGGTAATCAGAACATCTACAGGTATTCTCATCTACCAAACAATAATGAGTAGTCCACACTGATGAATGCGATTAGTAATCGCATTCATCCACCACCAGAAAATCTGCAAAAAATCAGTGCAAAAAATCCGCACAGGAATCACACAAAAAGCTCTCTGTTTATAATAAGTATTTTTTCCAGTTTGTAGCAAATGCTATAAAAAAAGTATCAAAAACAGGGCTATTGGTCTGTACGTTTTTTGCAAAAAATATACGCAAGCTGCCTCACCTCCGTCACGGTTGCCCTGACCGAGGCAGTCCCTAGCTGATGTTTGCATTTAAAACCTGAGTGTGTGAACATACCTCAATCCAGGCTCCAGCCAGGACTCCACTCTGTGGGCTTTTTACCTGTGAAACAGCTTGTGTG
Organism: Allobates femoralis; assembly: GCA_033576535.1. Taxonomy (NCBI): domain Eukaryota; kingdom Metazoa; phylum Chordata; class Amphibia; order Anura; family Aromobatidae; genus Allobates; species Allobates femoralis. Next base: position 276,894,886 of record JARQOC010000006.1, read on the forward strand.
TGGACTACTCATCGGGGAAGGGTGGGTCACTTCCCTTTCCTGCGAACAGGAGAAATACATTCGCCAAACAATAATGAGTAGTGCACACTGATGAATGCGATTAGTAACCGCATTCATCCACCACCAGAAAATCTGCAAAAAATCAGTGCAAGAAATCCGCACAGGAATCACACAAAAAGCTCTCTGTTTAGAATAAATATTTTTTCCAGTTTGTAGCAAATGCTATCAAAAAAGTATCAAAAATAGGGCTATTCTCTTTTCTAGAAATTACTATAGGGCAGAGGGAAGAAACATGTAGGGTATGGGAAAGGGGAAGGATGACCAGACGATAATAGGAGTTGTTTAGTTTAGAAAATTGGAATGATAAGGGTGAAATAACCATATTAAAAGGCACAGAAAAAGGTGCCTGTTTACAGTAGACTGGCCTGTTTGGTAATCGACATATTGTACATCTTGCCTCTTAAAGATACCATTGTTATTGTTGTGATGTATAATGTGTAATATGAATTTAAATGTATATTATCGATGTTGTATTGTGTATTGTCTATAAGAAGGTAAAAAGTAGTTAATGTTGCAGACTAACCCAGAGTGGGAGGGACTTGATTGAGTGTCTAGGTGACAGTTTCCAGTCAGAACATCTGAAAGCAATAGGAATAGTACAGTACTTCCTGCTGATTGGGTGAGGGGTGATTTTTTAGGATTCCAATACTTATGATGTATATATCATAAGGCATTCCCAAACATTCTATGGTGAGTAAGATTCTGGGGTGGGAGATACTCTGGACGGCACAGCCCATATCATGACCATGTCATCCAGGTATCTCCCATACCATCGTATACAATCAACTAGAAAATCATCCTCAATATATATATAAATTCTTCTTCCCACTTATGCATAAACAAGTTTGCCAATGAAGGCGAAATTTTCGCCCCCATTGGACAACCGCATAACTGAATGTAGTAATTACCATTAAACAAAAAGTAATTACTTTTAAGTAAGTATTGCAAATTCATAAGTAGGAACTCTTTTATAGGTGGCTCAAACACCTCTTTTTGTGAGGATTTTTTCCAATACCCAGACAGATTTTTCATGAGGCATAGCAGAGTATAGTTGGACAACATCACATGTTATCCACCTAGAACCAATTTCCCAAGGTATATTTTCTATTGCTTGTAGTAGATGCTTTGTATCTTTAATTTTTCCTGGTATCCCCTCCACTAAGACCTGAAGTTTGTCATCCACTCACTCTGAAAGCCTCTCGTGGAGGGATCCAATCCCAGCCACGATTAGCCTCAGAGGTGGGGGGATGATCCCCTTATGAGTATTAGGGAGGGCATGGAAAACTGGGATTACAGGATTTTCTACAGATAGATACTCCTTCATTTTTTGATCAATAGCTCCCATGGCTAAACCTTCTTGCAAAAGTTTTTCCATTTCACGCATGAAAGATGGAGTGGGGTCATTAGATAAGGGGCGGTATGTGGCGGCATCAGACAAGATTTTATCTATTTCCTGCTTATATAGACCTGAGTCCAAAACCACCACAGAGCCCCCCTTATCCGCTGACCGAATTACAATGTTAGGATTACTTTCTATATCACGTAGTGCCTGTCTCTCTAATTTTGATTGCTTGTATATTTCTGATGATCACTTTTTTCCAGGAGGTTACGTAGATCTCTCTCCATAGCCCCCTGGAAAGCTTCCATAGCAGGAACCTTTGAGATTAATGGGTAGCAAGCAGAATTAGATACAAAATTTTTTGATGCTTGTAATTTATTATATCGGCATAATTCTACCTCTTTCCCACCACTCAAATCCTGTAATTTTTTAGTCGACATCACATCACGTAATTCCATATACAAAGGAAAAGCCTCCAAATTCTGCATGAATTGTATGTCATTATTATTAGGGCCACGTCACACACACAGATATATGAGCAGATATTGTTGGCAGATCTCTGGTTGCAGTGAAATCATGGACACATTGTTACATTTGTACACAGCCACAAAATGGAACATGTGTCCATGATTTCACTGCAACCAGAGATCTGCGAACAATATCTGCTCATATATCTGTGGGTGTGACGTGGCCCTTAGAATGAACTACATCAGAGATCACATTATCCCTTTGAAAATGTCTCTTGACAGTTAAATTACGTACAAAACGATTTACATCTTTGATAGTTTGATATAAGTCCGCAGATTTACTCGGGACAAAGTTCAATCCCCTTTCTAATACCTTCATTTGAACGTCCGATCATATGTTGGCCGACATATTTATTACAGTATAATTTCCTTCATCACTTACCGTATATACTCGCGTATAAGCCGAGTTTTTCAGCCCAAAAATTGGGCTGAAAAGTACCCCCTCGGCTTATACGCGAGTCAGTGCGGGGGCTGCTGTATACAGCGGTATACAGCAGCCCCCGCATCCCCAGTAATGCAGGCCCCCCCCCCATGCTCCGGCCACCTGTAAAGCAAATTATACTTATCACTGTCCCGCTGTCCGCGCCCGCCGCTGCCGACATCCGCGATCCTCCATCTTCATGCGTTTTCTTCCTGTTTCCTGTGTTCGGCGCCGGTAATGACGTCATTACCAGCGACGAACACAGGAAACAGGAAGAATACGCATGAAGATGGAGGATCGCGGATGTCAGCAGCGGCGGGCGCGGACAGCGGGACAGTGATAAGTATAATTTGCTTTACAGGTGACCGGAGCATGGGGGGGGGCCCTGCATTACTGGGGATGCTGTATACTACCGCTGGGGCTGCTATACACTACCACTGGGACTGCTATATACTACCACTGGGGCTGTATATACCTCTGGGGCCCTGTATACTACCACTGGGGCTGTATATACTACCACTGGGGCTGTATATACTACCACTGGGGCTGTATATACTGCTGGGGCCCTGTATACTACCACTGGGGCTGTATATACCACTGGGGCTGTATATACTACTAGGGCTGCGTCTATACTACCACTGGGGCTGTATATACCACTGGGGCTGTATATACTACTGGGGCTGTGTGTATACTACCACTGGGGCTGTATATACTACTGGGGCTGCGTGTATACTACCACTGGGGCTGCTGTATATACCTCTGGGACTGCTGTATACCACACTGCTGGGGGCTGTATACTTGTGCTAGGGTCCACCCTCGGCTTATACACGAGTCAATAGATTTTCCCAGGTTTTGGGGGCAAAAGTAGGGGGGTCGGCTTATACACGGGTCGGCTTATACACGAGTATATACGGTACTTCTTCTTTTTGTGTTTTTTCGGATCTCCTCCTCCTTCTCCGACGTTTCCTTCCCTGTTTTTTGAGTTCACTTAATTTCTTGTTCTATAAATCCGACTGGAAGTTTCTGGATTTGGTTCAGAATCTGAGGTCTCATTTGTTTCCTCAGATGAATTATTTTCAGAGGAAAAACTCATATTACGGGCTCCTTTTCCCACTGGATGTCTTAGAATGGGTTTAGGTTGCTTTGGTGTATTTGGTTTTTTCGGAGGTTTTGGAGTAAAAATAGGAATGTCTGGTTTATCCAGACATTTCAAGGAGATCCATGCAGGTGATTTCAAAGATCTAAAAATTAAAGGCATATAGCGAGTAACACGGCCATACCGTCATGGAGATTGGGAGAAAAAATTACATGATAGGGAGAGAAAATACATGGATTTTACAGCTGGATGCACGCATTCCTAATGGCCTGAATTAAAGGAGCGATCTACTATATTTCTATTAACATAAATAAATGGGAGTGAATAGGATTGTCATGATGTAGATTGTAATGTAATAATATGTCAGCCAAGTTTATATGGTTTTTCAGGAAAAATTTGTTGGAGGGTATCTGCGATAGGAGATACTTTATTATAGGTGGTGGAATATTTTTTGCTCTCTATATTTACACATGTGGACAATCATGATAAGAAAAATTATAAATATAAAAAATATAGGGATTAATAATTGTATATTGCAGATTTATTTTCTGACACAGAAATATAGGACTATAGAATTATACTATATAGATTTGACTGTCATAGATCTCAGGTATATTTTTAATGTATTTAGACTGATGATATAAATGCATTTGGTTCTTTGTTTTTTGTACTAAGCATGTCAGGAGTTAATCTATTCCTATAATGATTACTGATAATGGGAATCAGGTGTTTGTTGTTTTTATTATGTATGTATATGACTACTATATCCTTTGTATGGTACTAACGATTAAGGAGTTTTTACTCTGAAACGCATCTAGTGTTTTTCCCCTTAGGGGTCACCTGTATCACTATTTTTATTGAATAAAGGACATAAACCGCATCGGTGGCACCGGAATTATTCTTTTTATACAGTCCATTTAGGGCTTTGAGGTGTAGCCCTAAGGCTGCAGACCCAGTAATCAAGCAGGGCGAAGCATAACAGGCGCAAAATTGGGGTAGGGGAAAAATAAAATTAGGCCTACCTGGCCATGAGGCAACATAAACAGGTCTCGCTCTTGTCAAATCTCCACCCAAAAACAGTCCTCATCCGGCTAACAGGGTAACTCCAGGACTAACGGCGAGGCTATCAGCTTGCAACTTTACAACCTGCACGATGAAATGTCCAAGCAGGAGCATTTTTTCCAACGGGTCAATGACTCAACAACAGGCCTTTTTTAGGGCAGTCCTTTTTAATCAGTATCATGAAACAATCACTGATCTCAGAGAGACCAGTCAAAGAAAATACTGCGTGCAGCCGGCAAAAGCACTCAAACACAGTGAAATCCTAGGTGCATTGCCCCCTGGGAAATACAAATATGCAAATAGAGTCTGTAGAGCCTCGTTTAGGAGTCTCAAACACGTGACTAGCCAGATATTCCTCCAGGGAAGGACCTAGCCATAGGGTGGCTCCTTGGAGAGACCACCATAACCACCATATTAAGTGGCCCTTTCAGTCAATATCCAGCTCTTTACGAGTTTAAAGATATGACAAGGGAAATACCAAAGCCAGGTATCCATCCACAGACAGCTGTTTTGGGGTTTTGCCCCTCATCAGTGTAGAATAGGATTCTGGCTAGGTGGGAGCAATGCCGGGTAAACCAACATCACAAAACAATCTCGTGTTTGAGACTCCTAAACGAGGCTCCATGGACTCTATCTACTTTTTAATCGGTGACTTTTTGGGAAACCTCCCACTGTCGCCACAGCTCTTTTACCAGGATGGACATGCTGACTCCATAGTAAGGAGTGCTCTATGCCAGACTTGGGGGGTCAAAGGGGCCACTCCTCCAGGGGCATTCTCCAACACCTGCTCCCCAGCACACCCTGTCAGGGCCTCCACTGGAGAAAAGGATAGAGGAGTTAGGGGAGAGCCCCCCTCCTACACACACCAGAGGAACTCAGGCAACCTCGACAGGGCCTTCAGGCTCTCTGGCCCTTGTGGGTTTCACTCCATCTGGCTGGCTCCCATACTCAAGCCTGGCCAGCAGGTAATGCTCCATCCTCTTCATCTTGACCTCCTGCTCCCACTTTTCCTCATCCTCTGTGGTGGTAACCTGACTTACCCCCACAGCGTAGCGCCCCTTGCAGCCATTTAGTTTCAGGTGAAGGTGACCACCTCCACAATATAGAGGGTGCAGAGTCAAGAATTCAGATGCTTCTGCTGCACGGTGGACTTATTGACATAACACTGGTGACCAGCTATGATATTAACAAACAAGAGAATGGTTGTGCATTACACAACTAAAATATCCTGCAGTCAGTGAGTGCTATAACTATTAAGGCAGAGAGGATCGCTTACGGAACTGCACAGGTGCCAGTGGTGCTTCAAATGGTTCTGGCCACAGGAACATAGCTCCTCAAAGTGGGCTCGCTTACACCTCTCCAACCACTCTTGGGTAAGGGTCTATGACAGCTTACTATCTTCTACATATGACAAGGCCTGGGGTAGTTCAGGCCTATAAGGATCCTTGCTGGCATCGGTAGGGGGCCCCACATGGCATTCTCCCAGTTGAAGGCTTCTGGAATAGGTGCTATAGAAGTTTAGGAAAGAGTTGTTCTGGAACATACATGTTAAATTATCAATAAGCCATGGTATTCTATAAATTGAGACCATCATCAGATTGATATTGCCTGAACCTTAAGCAGCATGAGTCAGACACATATTGCATTATTTCAGCCAGGTATAGTGCCTTGAAAAAGTATTTATACCCCACAAACTTTTTCACATTAAGCCCGCAAACTTAACTTACTTTCAACACTATGGAGCAAGTATTTGTGAAGTGTAAATCAAATGATACATGGCTTTCTAAATAATTAAACTTTTAAATCTGTAAATTGTGATGAGCATTTGTATCCAATCCCTCTAAGTCAGTACTTTGTAGGACCACCTTTCACTGCAATTAATTCTGCAAGTCTTTTGGGGTATGTCTCTACTAGCTTTACCCATCTAGAGCCTGACATTTTTGCCCATTCTTCTTTGTAAAATAGTTCTAGCTCAGCGAGATTGGATGGAGAGCATCTGAGAAAAGCAATTTTCAAGTCTTGCCATAGATTTTTAATGGGATTTAGGTCTAGACTGTGACTGGACCATTCTTATACATGAATATGCTTCGATCGAAACCATTTTATTGTAGCTCTGACAATATGTTTAGGGTTGTTGTCCTGCTGGAAGGTGAACCTACTCCCAGACTCAGGTCCTCTTTAGCCCCTAACATGTTTCCCTAAAGGATTTCCTTATAATTAGCTCCATCCATCTTCCCGTCACCTTTTATCAGCTTCCCTGTCCCTACTGAAGAAAAGCCTCCTCACAGCATGATACTGTCACCTCTATGTTTCATGCTGGGGATGGTGTTTTGAGGGTGATGTGCAGTGTTAGTTTTCCACAACACATAGCATTTAGTGTAAAAAGATCTACTGTAGTCTCATCTGACCAGAGCACCTTCTTCCAGATGCTTGCTTTGACCCCTACATGGCAGCTGGTTTTCAGTGTAAAAATGCATATTGTAAACTGTAATATGAATCAATTTTGAATGTAGAAGGAAAACCGGGCACTGACCTTATATTGCTGCAGTTGAAATTGTGGCACAGAACCAAATCCAGCGTTGCTCAGCCGTAGGACAAAGTCATTTTCATCCATAAAGAAAGAAGAAGGCGGCACTCATTGGACCGGTGAAGACAGGTATGTTTATTCCAGTCGCAGTATTACATCAGGTGGAGGGTGCGGGGAGGGAGGTGCAGGGATGACGGAGCCCGTTTCGAGTAGTGCTTACTCTTCAACAGATCCTGTGTACAAGCATGGATGTAATATGAATCAGCATATTTACTGTTATATTCCAAGACAATGAATCATCTATGTAGACTGTCATTTCACTATATAGGATCAAACAGTAAAGGAAGCCTGATCCTCCCAAGCAAATAAAGGTTGTAGTTGTAGGACAAGTGGCTTCTTATCCCACCCAATTGTTGACTTTCTCTAAGAACCCTCTTCTTCTAAAGGGCCTGTCACACGCGTCAATATCGCCTGCACGATATCGGCTGCACGTGACGTTGCAGCGATATTGACGCGTGTGACATACTGCATCAACCAGCGATAAATCGCTGGTTGATGATCGCCAGGTTTTAGAATCAGTCCTAAAACCTGGCGATTGTCGCCCGGTGGACACGCAGCATCGCTGCGTGTGACACCGGGAGTAGCGATATTCCAGCTCCCAGCGCCTCTCACAAGCGCTGGGAGCTGGTCTCCAAGGTACACTGCGGGTAACTAGGCAGCGCGCGCTGCCTAGATACCCGACGTGTACCTTAGTTACCAGCCTCCTCCGCTCACCCGGTGAGCGGAGGAGGCTGGTAACTAAGGTACACGTCGGGTATCTAGGCAGCGCGCGCTGCCTAGTTACCCGCAGTGTACCTTGGAGACCAGGCTGCTCCCGCTTCCAGCAGGCTGGCAGCGGGAGCAGGACATCGTGGAAACGATATTTAAATCGTTTCCATGATGTCACTGGTCAATTGATCGCTGGTGAGTCTGTCTGTGTGACAGCTCACCAGCAATCAGCCGTCAATGTCGTCAGCGATCAGATCGCTGACGACATTGACGCGTGTGACAGGACCTTAAGAGATTTGAAAAAAAAAGTTACATTTCATTAGCATGTAAATCCCATTACAAAAGCAGAAGCTTATTGTCACAAATTATTCAATTTGTCAACATATGCTGATAAAAGAGGCGATACTGTGTTATAGGCCTTGTATGTAATCAGTTAGGAGATGTTAGAGGTACCATTAATTGCTGCTGGTAGAAAATTACAATAAGTAAGTACCAATCTGTTACCTAATGGGAAGTTGTAGAGAAGAATAACAGTGTCAGTGATTCAGATTAGATTGCAGTGAATGCTGCCAATTCACATCCTTTTAAGATGAATCTTTCACTAGATAGAATCCAAATTTCAACCAATGATTATTATTCAGCAGCTATAACAATTGCATCTAATAAAACTAACATAACTAAAAAAAATATCACAATAGTGGAAATAATGTAAAACTGTATCCAATATGTCTGCTAGAGTTATTTAGCTTAACCTCCGAAGGACTTAACTGATTCTCTGTTTTAACGTGAACCTGTCACCCCTTTTGGGCATTATAACCTGTGCCCTGCATATTAGACATACTGTAATTGGGGTTCTGGTAACCCTTCATACCCCCAGACTGGCCTCTGATTTATGCAGAAATGAACTTTGAATGTGTCCCTCGCTGTATGGTAATTAGCTCTACATGGTGGGGTGGGATGCGGCTCACTTCAGCCTGAGCCGCCTCTGTGCCAGTAAAACATAAACATACCCCATCACCTGTAATATACCACCCCGCCTGTGTATGTATGGGAAGCAATGACAGCATTCGTGCCTGCGCAGTGGCACGGCTCACTGTGGTCTTTTGAAGCTGCAGTGACCAAATTCTTCGCGGACGCCATCTTGGACAAAGTATGTCGCCGCCCCCGGAGGACTAGATCCAATATGGCCTCCGGGAATTCTCGCGAGAGTTCCCGGACGCCATATTGGATCCAATCCTCCGGGGGCGGCGACATGTCGCCAGAGCAGAGGACTCAGGAGCCAGGCGGCAGGGAAGACGCAGGGAAGGTGGTAAGTATAGCGGAGTGTGTGTGTGTGTGTCTGTGTGTGTGTCTGTGTCCGTCCGCCCACTGCTGACCACTCTGCCCACCACTGACCACTCTGACCACCTCTGACCACTCTGCCCTGCGCTGACAACTCTGCCCACACAGCGCTGCTGCGCTGACCACTCTGCCCACACAGCGCTGCTGCGCTGCCCACTCTGCCCACACAGCGCTGCTGCGCTGCCCACTCTGCCCTCCACACTCACTGCTAACCACTGAGCCACCGCGCAGTGCTAACCACTGAGCCACCGCGCACTGCTAACCACTGAGCCACTGCGCAGTGCTAACCACTGTGTCACCACGCAGTGCTAACCACTGAGCCACCACGCAGTGCTAACCACTGTGTCACCACGCAGTGCTAACCACTGAGCCACCGCGCAGTGCTAACCACTGAGCCACCGCGCAGTGCTAACCACTCAGCCACCATATACTTTGCTAACCACTGAGCCCCTGTATACTCTGCTAACCACTGAGCTGCTTTACAGTGCTCCATCCTCCCTCACCCCGCCACTTTGTCCTCCATCCTCCTCCTCCAACCGCTCTGTGCTCCATCCTCCCCCTGCCTGTGCCGTTCCACCGCTTCCTCCTCCTTCCTTTGTCCACCTCCTCTCTGCCACTCCATCCTCCCCTTGCCTGTGCTGCTCCATCCTCCCCCACCGCTTCGTCCTCTGTCCTCCTCCTCCCGCCGCTCTGTGCTCCGTCCTCCCCCTGCTGCTCTGTCCTCCCCCTGCCTGTGCTGCTCCATCCTCCCCCACCCCACCGCTTCCTCCTCCTTCCTTTATCCTCCTCCCCCCGCCACTCCATCCTCTGTCCCCCCCTGCCTGTGCTGCTCTGGCCTCCTTCACCCCTGCCGCTCTGTCCTCCCCCTGCTGCTCTGTCCTCCCCCTGCCGCTCTGTCCTCCCCTGCCACTCTGTCCTCCCCCTGCCGCTCTATCCTCCCCCTGCTGCTCTGTCCTTCCCCTGCTGCTCTGTCCTCCCCCTGCCTGTGCCGCTCCATCCTCCCCCACCGCTTCCTCCTCCTTCCTTTGTCCTCCTCACCTCCGCCACTCCATCCTCCGTCCTCCCCCTGCCTGTGCTGCACCGTCCTCCCCCACCCCGCCGCTTCATCCTACATCCTCCTCCCTCCCGCCGCTCTGTGCTTCATCCTCCCCCTGCCGCTCCGTCCTCCCCCTGCCTGTGCCACTCCATCCTCCCCCACCCCACCTCTTCCTCCTCCTTCCTTTGTCCTCCTCACCTCCGCCATTCTATCCTCTGTCCTCCCACTGCCTGTGCTGCTCCGTTCTCCCCCACCCCGCCGCTTCATCCTGTCCTCCACCAGCCCGCCGCTTCATCCTCCCCTGCCGCTCCGTCCTCCCCCTGCCTGTGCCGCTCCATCCTCCCCCACCCACCGCTTCCTCCTCCTTCCTTTGTCCTCCTCCCCTCTGCCACTCCATCCTCTGTCCTCCCCTGCCTGTGCTGTTCTATCCTCCCCACCCCGCCGCTTCGTCCTCCGTCGTCCTCCCCCTGCCGCTCTGCTCCATCCTCCCCCTGCCACTCCTTCCTCCCCCTGCCTGTGTTGCTACATCCTCCCACACCCTGCCGCTACCTCCTCTCTCCTCCATCCTCCTCCCCCTGCTGCTCTGTCCTCCCTCCTTCCCCCTGCCACGCCGTCCTTTCCCCGCCGCTCCTTCTTCAAAGTTCCTCCCAATTCAGCCCTCACCGCCTTCCCCATGCAATTTCTATTTCTATATTCTAGAATACCCGATGCGTTAGAATCGGGCCACCATCACCAACAAAAATTACCTGGCAACATAATTCCTCAGATCACTATGCTTAACATGATATCAAAATTCTGAACTTTGCATAACTTAAATTGGTTTGTGTTGCCATTTTGTAGAATACCGCACATAATGTTTTAATTTTTCCATCCATGGTGCTATATGAAGGCTTAGTTTTTGTGTGGCGAACTGGCATTTCAATTGATGCCATTTTAACCCCTTTTTAACTCCAGGGTCTGATTTTCACCTTAACGGCCAGGCCATTTTTTTTATTCTGATCAGTGTCTCTTTATGATGTTATAACTCCATAAGATTTCAATTGATGCCAGTGATTCTTAGTTTGTTTCTTTCATGATATATTGTACTTCATGGTAGTGGTACGTTAGGACAATATTTTTTGTGTTTATTTGTGAAAATATCAGAAATTTGGCTGAAATTTTGAAAATATTGCTATTTTGAAATGTAAATTTTTCTGCCCTTAATCCAGAGAGTACTGTCACACAAAATAGTAAATAAATAACATTTCACACATGTCTACTTTAAATCACCACAATTTTTGAAACATTGTTTTGGTTAGGAAGTTAGAAGGGTTAAAATTTGATCAGAATATCTCATTTTTCCAACAAAATTTACAAAACCATTTTTTTAGGGACCACATCACATTTAAAGGGATGTATGTGACAGAAAATACCCAAGAATGATACCATTCTGAAAGAGCACCATTTGGCTTTTCGAATGGAATATTGGATTGTATCGTAATTAGATGCCATGTTGAGTTTGGAGAACCCTTGATGTACCTACACAGTGAAAAACCACACAAGTGACCCTCTTTTTGGAAATTAGACCCCTCCCAGAATTTTAATAAATGTGTTGTGTGCACCTTGATCCCCCAGGTGCTTCACAGTTTGCCCTTAAAAATAAACAAAACTCAAATTTTCTCCCCAAAGATGTTGATTTGATGCACAAATTTTTTTTATTTCCACAAGTATAGCAAGAGAAAACTACTATTTGATTGCATGGTGGGGCATGGAAGGGAAGGAGTGCCACTTGACTTGATAAGCAAAATTGGCTGTAATCATTAGCTTACACCATGTCTCATTTGGAGAGCCCCTGGTGTGCCTAAATAGTGGAAATCCCCCACAAAGGATTCTTTACAAACTAAAAATATCAGTGGACTTGAGGCCATTGCTCCAATGTGGCACCCCAGGGGTTAATGTGCCACAGTAACATCACAAGGGTTAACTCTCCACACAACACTGGGCACTGCACTAGCACCTCTAGGTCAGAAGGGGGAGGTCATGCAGCTCCCTGATATATTCTGGTCTGAGGAGGAAGTAGTTAGTTGATAGTTGACAGTTCAGTTTAGTGCAGGGAGCACTAGAAGGAGGACCTGTAAATGGGAGCAGTGCTGAGCTCCTGACAGGGACCACTGACTACTTTCAGGCCTGAAGCCAGGGTCTGAGGAGAGGAGTACAAGAAACAGAGGAACATACCTCATAACTCCGGATCCGAATCTGTGACTGGAACACGCAGCACAGAAAACACCGGGATAGTGGAGGTTGTAGATCTACACTGTACCTCAGCGAAGCAACACAGCGGGGTCAGAAGCACACGGAAAGACTCAAGTTGCCTAGCAAAAGGGGGTACCTGTGAGGAGAAACAGGGCCAGCAGCCTAGCTAAAGAGGCAGCAGGGCCACACACACAGCGCATCAGTGGGAAGCTGAGGACCCGGACAGGGTGGGAGCAACCCGGCCCTGGTACAGACTCCGTAGACAGTACTCTGCTACCAAAATTTGCAGTAAAGCCTTGGAAAACATCAAAACCGTGAGTCTGTGTGATCCTTGTGCTCAGCCCCTACGTTCCCTGACAAGCAGCTATCATCTCTACTACTACCTCTATCCTGCAACATCCATAGCACCATCTATAGGCTATTACTACCACTGCCCCAGGGAACCCAGCTCTACCTGCAGAGAGCCATTACATCCCCAGCTGCCCAACATCATCCCCGGAGGTTCTGCAGCAGCGGTGGTCACCCTGACCACAACTCGTGGGTGGCGTCACGACAAACTCCCCTGTAACTATACCCCCATTTATTGCGGAACCTGGGACACGGTCCGGACCAAGACCGCCGTGATATCTCCAGCAGTACCCCGGTCTGATACCAAGTACCCTGTCCCAGTGGGCTCCACACATAGATTAGTTATTTTTATGCATTTAAATAGTTTGAATTTGATTGGTTTATTGCAAATAAAAAACTTTTAGTGAACCTGTCACATGGAAAAATGCTTACAGATATGGGGTTAATCTGCTGGTTAATAGCATTCTGAACATAGCCGATATCTTAAAATTAAATTCCACTGCCAGAAAGCAATGAACTTTAATCCTCCCATCAGAGTTCCGGTTTCAATCATGGAGGTGGCACCAGCACGGGTTCAGTCACCACTCTGTAAATGGAGAGTGGTGGCTGTTACCATGTTGATGATCCAGAAGAAGGTCATGTGGTCAGTCTAAAATAGAACTTTTTGGTATCCACTCCACTTGGCATGTTTGGAGGAAGAAGAACACTGGCCAAACCGTGAATCATTGGGATGGATATATCATACTTTAGGGGTTTGCATTTGGACAAGGGGACAGGACGATTGCATCATGTTGAAGGAAGGATGGGATCAAGTATCATGAGCTTTTAGTCAGCAACCTCATTCACTTAGTAAGAGCATTGAAGATAGGTCATGGCTGAGTCTTCCAGCTTATCAATGACCTGAAACACAAAGCAATGGCAGCTAAGGGGTGGTTCCGTTAAGGTACCTTCACACACAGCAATTTTGCTAGGCAATTTCACTGGCAATTTTTCTGGTTGCAGTGAAATCATGGACACATTGTTACATTTGTATACAGCAACAAAACAATAGAATGTGTCCATGATTTCACTGCAACCAGCAAATTGCCAGTGAAATTGCCTAGCAATATTGCTGTGTGTGAAGGTACCTTTAGAAGCATTTCAAGGACCTGGAGTGGCCTAGTCAGTCTCCAGACTTGAACCCAATAGAAAATCTTTCAAGGAAGCTGAGATTCAATGTTGCCCAGTGACAGCCCCGAAACATGTGGAGAAAATTTGTATGGAGGAGTGGGACAAAATGCCTGCTGCAATGTGTGTAAACTTGGTCAAGAACTACAGGAACCATCTGATTTCTGTTGTATCAAATACTTATTTCATGCAATAAAATGCAAATTAATTATGTAAGAATCAAACAATATGACTTTCTGTATTTTCTTCATAATCTGTTTTTCACAGTTGAAGTGTACGTATGATACAAATTACACACATCTCCATTCTTTGTAGACGGGAAAACTTTCAAAAACAGAAGTGTATAACATAATTATTTCCCCCACTGTATGTTTCTTCATGTTTTTCAATTCACGCTTTGCTCTGAGAGGTGAGTGAGGTGAGCATAGAAGAATGCTGAGTATGGTTCCAAAGAGGGGTTCTGTATCAATTAGGATTGGAATTAGATGGCTAAGTTGATTATCACTTTAACTGTTGATATGACATTATCTTTTGCGTTCTGACTACTCCTTTGGTGCTGTTCTACAGGACATTTCTTGTATACTTAGACATTATCTATATTTTGTCATTTAGATTTGTCATTTTTGCCAAATTTTCCCAAAAGTGTGATTTGTGTTGAATGAATGTGAGTGAATTTTGATACCGGAAAGCTTGTAATTGCTCATGAAATACACATGGGTCGAGGACAGATATAGAGAAAGAGCTTTGCAGACCATAGTAGTCTACACCTTACAGATAAGAGAGAGACCTTTCTGACCAAAAGAGCTTAGACTCTACAGAAGAGAGAGACTTAAACAGTTATGGTGGGTTTACACACACCAATCATTGTATCCAATATCTGAACAGATCTCTGGTTGCAGTGAAATCATGGACACATAGTTCCATTTTGTGGCTGTGTACAACATGGAGCAATCTGTCCATGATTTCACTGCAACCAGAGATTGGTTCAGATATTGGGTACAATGATTGGTGTGTGTAAACCCACCATTACACTGGAGGTGGAAAATGATTGGTATACAAACTTTGCTCAATGTGGCAATGCAAAGTGATGTTTGCCTGCTTTCTGATGCTTCAGCAGTGTGAGAAATAGTGTTGTGAACATATTTTTCTTGCACACTGAATGGAACTTCAAAATGTTCATATTCATGTGAGATCACAATTTCAGTAAATTAAAAAACCTCACAGCTACAGATCTTGTAAGTCGAGCCAAATAACACCAGTGCAGGCTGCTCATCATCACAATTTTAACAGTATCTATATTCTCATGATGCCAGATACATGGTATGAATTCAACGGCGCCCTGTTGTACTATTCATGCTATGCGTCTGAGTTACAATGCAGACAGCTCAATGTTGTTCATAGATCACGATTTTGCATTGAGGAAATTGGACTAGATGAGTATTTTTGTTTATTATTAAAGACTAAGTACTTGTGGGTATAATTTGTAGGGCCATCAATCTGTGTGGGGGCCTGTGGGCGCCATGATAATATGTGTGTCAGCTGCAGATCCCATGAAACTGTGTCTGGGAGCCTTGAAACTCTGGAAGCTATGGGGTCAGTATGCTATGTGGGAGGGACTTTTGAGGGCATCATACTGTATGGGGGCATCATACAGTACACAGAGGAACTATGGGGACAGAATTCTGAGTGGGGGAACTATAAAGGCATCATACTGTATGTGGGCATCATACTGTACATAGAGGAACTATGGGGACAGCATTCTGAGTGGGGGAACTATAAAGGTTTCAAGCTGTGATGGGGTGATAGACAATACTATATTTTGTAGGACACTGTGGATGGCGTTATACTGTGATGGTGATCAGAGTGGAGGGGATTTGGGGTCCAATTATTATTGCTATTGTCTCCAAATGCCTTGAATATGTCATTCAACTTTCCTCTCACCTCTCATCCAACTCGCTTCTATCCCCATGACTTCACTAAGACTGCCTTAATAAGAATTACTAATGACTTTGCTATCAATGAAGTTGGCAGACAATTGTCTATACTGCTTTTTCTACACCTGTTCTGTGTTGATCACTCCCTCCTAACAGACCTTCTCTTCCCTGAAGACCCAATCACACACAACGATGCACTAGCAATCCCGATAACAATAACGATGTGCAAAGATCTCTGGTGCGTTGTTTTTCATATCGCTGGTAAGATGTCAAACAGGCATCTCACCAGCGATGTGAAAAATGACGCACTAGTGATCCAGAATTATACCGAGGTTGTTGGGAATTGTCACTCCATAACGTAGCATTGATATTGTTGGTCATTGTCCCTGTCAAACACAACGATGTAGCGCTCCCAGTGTGAGCACAATGACGTAGAAATGATCCAGAGCAGTGTGTAATGATCAACAATCTCACAGCAGGGGCCAGATCGTTGGTGCGCTTCACACATAACGAGATCGCTAACAGGATCGCTGTTGCATCACAAAATCTGTGACGCAACAGCGATCTCTTTAGCGATCTCGTTATGTGTGACAGGGCCTTTAGTGTCAGAGACCTTGCCCTTTCCCGGATGTGCTAATGCCCAACCAACCACACATTTAGCGTCTCTGATTCCCCACTACCTCCTCAGCCCTCCCTCTGTGATGTTGATGCAACCAGGGCTGTGGGGGGTACTCGGCCACCGGGTCTGCTGAGTAGGGAGTCACAGGTGGACGGTATCCCGGTGCCGTGCCCTGGGGATCATTTGAAGGGGGATGAAGGAGTTATTTACAGGGGAACGTGACGCCACCTGTAGTGTCCGGTAATTTGGTATCGGCGCTGCCAGCTGGCCACTGAGGTGATGGAGGGGGCAGCAAAGTGTGGTACAGATCCCCACAGGTGGAGCTTTACCTCAGGGCAGCAATAAAGGAAGATGGTGGGGAAGGGCAGTGAAATAGTCCTTTCTGGCACGATGGTGAATTTAGCTGTTAAACAGGCACACAGACACACTGAGATGATTGTTCCGGTTCCTTTTTACTGGTAGTCTCACAACAGGTACAATCCAAAGTATAACCAGGTCCCTGGTGCAATTTAGGATGAACTCCTTGGAAGGATATGAGGCCTCCTTTATCTCTTTGCTCTGCCTTGAGGGATGAGTCCTGCCTGAGTCTGAACCCTGCTCTTCTCTATTAACTTAAACTAACAATGAGGTCCTTCTGCGGGGGCCCGATTCCTCCTGTGGCCCCTGGTCCTATGTTTGGTTAGTTTAAAGTCTCTTTGTCACTATCCTCAGGGCTAAACTCCTCCTGAGACTGCTGGACTTTTCACTGTGGCTCTGCAAGCACACAGCATCGGACTCCAGTGTCCGGTTGTGCTAAAGGGGAATATATTCAGATCCCTTTTATTGTTCCCTATCTCCTCTACTTGCCTCCGGCCCCTTCCCTGGGGTATGAACAGCCGACAATTGTCCCTTCTGGTCCTGGCCTATATCCTTTACCAGAGACCAGAAGCTCAGCCTCCTCCTTTCTTCCTCTCCTCACACGAACTAACTGCCAACTCCTGGGATTAACTGTCTCCTCCTCTCAGCCTGGATCTTCTTAAAGGGGAATTGACTTAATGCAGCCAGTAGAGCTCCCCCATCAGGTCTGGAGTGGTAGATGTTGTGTGCTGAGCAAACCAAGGTGTCAGTCCTTCCTTGCACCAGTGTAACCTGTGGCAATCCCCTGCAGGGGTGCCACAATGTCACTCAAGACTCTGTCGTTGGACCACTTACATTTCTCCAACTATACATTTAGCTTGGGACAACTCAAAGTCTCATGGCTTCAAGTATCATGTCTATGCTAACAATACTCAAATCTATATCTCAGGCCCAGACCTCACCTCTTTATTATCCAGAATCTGAGAGTGTCTATCAACCATATACTGCTTCTAATCACACTTCCTAAAGATCCATGTAGACAAAACCTAACTAATCATGTTTCCTCCATCTCACTTACTAGAACTATCACTATAAATTACATAATGCTTCTCTGTATTGTGGAAGTTTGCTTCCTTGGAGTAATTTTTGACTATGCCCTGTCCTTCAAGCCACATATCCAAGCCCTTACCAAATCTTACCAGCTTCAAATTAAAAATATTTCCACAATTCATCCCTTCCTCAACCCTCAAATAACTAAAATGCTCGGGCATGTTGTCATCACCTTCTGCCTCAACTACTGCAATATCCTCCTCATTGGCCTCACAACCAACATTTTCACACCTCTATAGTTAATGCTTAACTCTGCTAGCTGATTAATTCATCTCTCCCCTAGCTAATTCTCTATCTCTCTGCTCTGCACACTTCTTCATTGGCTCCCAATTTCCCAACAGATATAGTTTAAACTACTAACACTTCAGGGAGTGGAGACAGAAAGATTTTGGATGATAAAAAATTGATTTTAATAATCTATATATGCAAACAGACAGAACAAACCCCAACACCCCCTCAAAATCCAATGCATTTCGGCGTGGCCTTAACCATGGTAATATCAAGAGATCTGATTATCCAAAATATATAAGTCATAAGGAAATAGTCCAACAATAGTTCTGGTCAGAACCACACATGTACATTACCCTTGATTGATGATCTATTCAAAGGAGCTCTATGTTTAACTGATTGAGAATCAAATGCATCAGATACTTATTTCCTTGCCACTGTGACAAAAAATGCATATCAGAAAATAATAAATTCAATATAACACATATATTAAGTGGTACATTCCAATTGCTGTATACTACTGTATATAAACAGTGTCAAGCCTATGTGAGCAAATAATAACCCTTCTAGGCACAATAGGTCATGTAACAATATGTCTATTACTAGCTTGATGCATGGAGCCACAAAGGAATTCCTCTTAAATAGTAGTTTATAATAATATAAAAAACTAAAGCTACTAGAACTGTGACTCCTGTACCCCAGTAACCCATTAGCATCCATATATCCCCTCAAAGGCTGCTACATGAAAGACTATGCTTTTATACATGGTAATGTGAATAGATGTGTTTTCACTGTAATCTTATATCGCAATATTCTATCCAATTAGATTGATTATACATGTACAAGGCAATTCTCAGAACAAGTTATCAAAAAACTCCTTAGATAGACGTCTGTGGTTACAAATCGAAAATCTGCATAGCAAGATGGTAAAATACTACCAGATAAAAAATCTAAAAAAAACCCTGGATTCTATCTGGATTTGGTAAGGCACAAGCGTCAAACGCGCGTTGGGTTAGCTCCAGTTCTAGTTGATGAGTTTTCACATGCTACTGTGAATTATACCACCTGGTCTAACGGCTGTGACTTTCCCATATATGACTGTGGTACTGGCTTTATTAAAAGGTATTTACTCTTATTTTTCTATGTGCCCTTCTGCATTAACTTTATATGACAATTTTTATATTGATCAGTTTTTGTACTTATCTTTCTCTGTGTTGTTTTTCATATGAATTCTTTTTTATGTGTACCTCACCTAACTAGTATTTATTCTGTGCTGTTCTTTCTGTATGTTTTTTAATCTGCTGATGTGTAACATCTCCAGTAATAAAATTGATGTATTTTCATTATCAGTGGTTGACCTGCACATGTTTTTCTTTTCTTTTCTTTTATAGCAACATTTCCTTGAACTGCTACCATGTAATGGTTGGCCAGTCTTTACATTTTATTCTACTAAATACTTATCATGTTATAAAACAACTGAACAACATACATTACTATTCCCAATAACTCCTGTGACACCTTTTCAAGAGTCTTCAACTGGTCTCTAAATTCATGACCATAGCTATGATGTTTTGACACTGACATTTGACCTTTGCAGGCAATTTCTGGCATGGGTGATGATGTTTCCTGCAGCCTGTGAATGTTGAAGTATCATTTCTTCAGGATACAGAGACCTATAGGTGACATAAGAAGTGGTAAAAGGTGAGTGGTGGGGAAGCAGTGAGATGAAAAATTCATTATGCTACTTTATACTATTCTAGAATACTATACTATACTATACTATACTATGCTATGCTATGCTATGCTATGCTACCGTTTCCCCGAAAGTAAGCCCCCCCGATTGTAAGGCCGCCTAGGGGTAAAGGGGGGGCCTGCTAATGTAAGGCCTCCCCCGAATATAAGGCCTTACAACCGGGGGGGGCTAATGTAAGGCCCCTAGGGGGGGGAAGAGCGGGAGCGGGTCGCACGTTACGTGCGCCCGCTCATTAGATATGCACTGCATCCCGCTGTCAATCAGCGGCAGAGGGAGCAGTGCATTATATATATGGGCCCCCTCCTGCTTGCACACTACCCCCCAGCCTGTGTTCTGAGGCCCCCCCTGCTGCTGCTGCTCACATCTTACCCTCCAGGGTCTTCTTGCAGCAGCCAGTCCGTCGGTCCTCCGTCCTCGGCTGTTTCCCGGATCATGGGACCGGCCGGTCGCAGTCGCGATGACGTCATGCGCTGCGACGGGTCACATGATCCGGGAGGCAGCCGAGGACGGAGGACCGACGCGCTGGCTGCTGCAAGAAGACCCTTGAGGGTAAGATGTGAGCAGCAGCAGCAGGGGGGGCCTCAGAATACAGGCTGGGGCGGTAGTGTGCCAGCAGGAGGGGGCCCATATATATAATGCACTGCTCCCCCTGTCGCTGATTGACAGGGGGATGCAGTGCATATCTAATGAGCGGGCGCACGTGACGTGAGACCCGCTCCCGCAGTGTCCCAGCAGGAGGGGGCCTGTAGGCCACACTGCTGGGGCACCCAATATAAGAACCCCCCCGAAAGTAAGACCGGGGGCCACTTTTGTCCCCCAAAAAAATGTAAGACAGGGTCTTACTTTCGGGGAAACACGGTATATAGTATTGAGTAAAAATTTCAAAGGATTGAGCAACTTGTTTATTTTTATGTATCACAGGACATGTCGAAATGCAATTGAAGCTAATGGGGAAAACCACAACAATTCAGAGAGTAATCACGCAAAGTATGGGGCATCTGGACTAAATGTTTAATAACCTAAAGAGCAATATAACATTAAACTAATGCATTACACATACAAATTAGCCGAATTGTTAGTACAAAGAATATGCCAGTTTGACAAAGAAATGTGTAAACTTGTGGGTGAAACTATCTTCATAATGATGAAATATCTGGCAAACATGGAAACAGCATTTTCTTTTTATTTCACTATCCCATCCCTCCACTCTTCCTCCACAATGAAGCATAGCTGGAATAAAACAAGCCTTTAGATCATTACTTTCAACACAAACAATGTACCAGTCAGCCCTGACCACAGTATTTTTCTTATATCTAAAGTTACCTCCTGGGTTTGTTTGTATTTTATTGCAGCAATCTTTCTTTTTTCCCCAATCTTCCTTTCTTTCTAACTAAGTCAACTGGTGGGGTCCTGAGAACAGCATTCTGGTGGTCTAACTTCATAGGCCACAAATGTATTGTAAAAGCTTGGCCTGAGTATAAAGACAAAATCCAATAAATCCAATAAAAGGACAATGACTGTAGATTTAGTACCATCACAAATTAGGTAGATAATAAAATCTGCATAGTCTTATACAAATGGATTTGTATGAATATGAATAATGTAAAGTTTTATGTTTTAAGTCTATGCGCTTAAAACTTGCTTAAAGAAGCAGTCTCAATATTTTTTTAATTAATTAAACTGGTGTAAATATGTATGTACTTTAAGTGTATTAACCCTGCTGTTCCTGTTCGGGTCCATATGACCAGAAATGAAATTTGAGACCCTGCAGATTATTTATTATGCAGATCTGAAACTTGTGATTAATCGACTTTTCCTCATTTGATGGGTTCTTACTATAAGTGTTGTTTTGTTTTGTTTTTTGTTTACTTTTTGCTTGATGCTGATTTTTAGGGTACCTTTACACGTCGCAACATTGCATGCAATTTCACTTGCAACTTACTGGTTGCAGTGAAATCATGGACACATTGTTCTATTTTGTTGCTGTGTACAAATGGAACAATGTGTCCATGAACTCACTGCAACCAGCAAGTTGCAAGTAAAATTGCATGCAATGTTGCGACGTGTAAAGGTACCCTCACACTTCTACTGTTCGGGTCAATATGACCCAATAACATTTCATACTGTTTAACAGGTCATTCATTATTTCTGCCTGCAAAATTCATTTGCTTTCCTGTGTACTTCTCATTATTCAAAAGGGTGAAGGTTTCACTGTTCTTATCAGTAAGCAAGTACTCATCCAGTCATTTCTCCTTCAATTCTGTCAGAGAGGACACAAGTAGTTTCACTTTCTATCCTGAGAGAGAAGAAGCTGGATTCTGTGAGAGAGGACACTGAGCTGTGAATACACATCTAAGGCCATGAGCATAAATATGTTCAGTATTTGATGAGTTTTTTACCTCAGGATTTGTAGACAAAACCAGGAGTGGAGCAATCAGAGGAAAAGTCTAATAGAAACACCTGCACCCACTTCTGTATTTAATCATCCACTCCTGGTTTTGGCTACAAATCCTGAGGTAAAAAACTCATCAAATACACAGCGTGTGCACGTGGCCTTACAGGTATGTACGACATCAAGATATGGACACTTTGTGACGGCAAATGTTCATACATTGTAAATGCTCAAGTATATACAGGAAGAAACCCTGGAGAAAGACCTGAAAAAAATCAGGGTATGCGAGTTGTTCTCGATTTAACTCATGGACTAAAAGGACAAAATGTCCCATATTACAGGTTTTTCACATCCTGCCAACTGGGCCAGATGTTGCGAAAAAGACAATTTACCATGCTGGGTGCTATAAGTAAAAACAAGCCAGAACTGCCACAAGGGATCCTTAGTAAAAGAGATATGTATAGTTCTACATTTGACTTTACTGGAGATACAACAGTTGTGTGTTACGATCATCCAAAAAAATAAACATGTAATTCTAATGTGCCCAATGCATGACAATGCAATAAGTAATCGAGAAGACAAAACGAGCAGTTATTACACTAGATCAAGCAATATCAACATACACATGCAAATGCAAAACTAATTGTTGGCCAACGATAATATTTGACAACATTCTGGATGTTTTGGCATACAGCACATTTGTTTTATGGAGAGAAATCAACCTCAATTGGAATGGAAATAAGCTGCATAAAAGAAGAAATTTTATTGAAGAATCTCTAGTTAGGCCATATATCAAAGCCAGCACAGTAAACCCGAAATGTGAAGGAGCAGCAGCCATTGTGAAGAGTGTCCAGCAGCATTCTCAAGAAAGAGACTCCACAGCCTCCACCAGCACAGCTACCAGCCAAAAAAGGAAGAGATGGAGCTTCTGTCCATCTTCTTGTGACAAGAAAACAAATCTGACATGTGCTGGGTATGCAAATATCTATGTAAAGGTCATGTTTTATTATTGTGTTCAGTGTAAAAATACATGAACCTGTTCACCCTTATTAAAGAGATAAAAAAGAAAATCTGAAGTTTTCATTATTTTTAATTTGTTGTTTTATAAAATATGTTAACACAAAGTTATATTTAGTTAGATTTCATGTTATAGTAATAGAAATCTAAAGCATGTTTGTTATTTGTGTGCAGAATGCTATAAAGCGAACATAATTGCAAACAGCCTGTGTAACCTTTTTCTGAAATAAATAAAAATTAAGTTTTCATTTCATTTTTCATCTGTTTATGATCAATCATGTTTACATACAGTTTAATAATGAAATAGGTAATCAAATAAAACACAGTAGCTACAATCAACATTTTTATGGGTCAGGTCATATTGACCGGAAACAGTACAAGTGTACAGTAATTGCGATCATAACAACAGAGTTAATATTCCTAACAATCGCCATCTTTCCTGGACTCCAGCAATGCTCTGGGCCTCTTCTCACTCATGTGATGGTGGTTCCAAATCACCAAATCAGAAAGAGGTCTATGTGTGAGCGAGAATTAGTTTCTACAATATAAGCTTGTGGAGCCTGCATCCAAATAGACTTAGGCTGGCTTCACACCATGATTTTTACCATCCTGTTCTGTTCGTTTATGAAACAAACAGAACAGGATCGTTTTTTGCCCCCCATGTTTCCCTATGATGCCGGATTGGCACTTTTTGGCCATCCGGTTTTGTGAATCCAACACAGGATTTGTTTCTGTCCTGTTTTTCACCAGTCCCAAAAAAGATGTCTGCATCATTTTTTGGCTCCGATGACAAAACCAGACAGAGACGAATCTGGTCCAGTCCAGCACACACAACATGGGGGCATATGGAGCTGGATCTGGGAAACAACAGAATCGTTTCCTAGATCCGGTTCCAGGGTACAGTGCATGCTCAGAACACTGCTCTGTACCCGTAGTAAATGTGTGTAATATCACTTTAGCAGTGTATCCATATACACTGCTAAAGTGATATTAAATAAAGGGATGGTTAAAAAAAAAAAATAATAAATTCTCACCTTCCGCCGACTTCCGAGGGTCCCACAGTGAATTCATCTCTTGGCAACTAAAGAACCTTGAAAGGAGCGGGGCAAGCCAATCAGCTGATGAGTCACATGACCGCATCAGCGCCCGGGGTTTAAATCTTTAAACCACGCTGATCATCAGCTGATCTGGTTGCCCCGCCCATTCCAAGGTCCTTTAGCTGCCAAGAGATTAATTCACCGTGGGAGACTCGGTAGTCGGCGGAAGGTGAGAATTTATTATTTTTTTATTTTTAACCATCCTTTTATTTAATATCACTAAAGTGATATTACAAAGCGCAGACAGCACTTGTCACAGGCTCAGCTCCACGCTGCTCTTTCTGTGTCCGGATACCGGACCGGACACAGAAATGCCATCTGGAGTTGCCAATCTAGTGCTGTCTGTTCCTGTTCGTTGGATCCTGCAAATTCAGATCATTGATCGTGTGGTTTGAGAACATGTTCTCAAATCTACGATCAGCGATCCAACGATTTATCGTTACAACTTTGCAGAGTCGCACGCAGCAAGGTCATAACGATGTCGCTTGAACGACTCCAAATCCGTGACGTTTAAGCGTTATCGTTAACTATGTCATGCCGCATAACAGGACCTTTAAGTAGACAGCAATCAGTAAGTATATGAACACCTGATCACTACATTACATAGATATTGGAGCAGTATGGAGGCTCAGTGGCTCAGTGGTTAGTACTGCAGCCTTTCAGTGCTGGGGTCTGGGTTTAAGGCTAGGGTCACATTTGCGGCAATATTTTGAAATCCTGATCCAGTTTTGAGCTGTCAGAAAGCTCAAAACCGGATCAGGAACCGCTCCCCATAGAAGGCCATTATGGTAACCGGATTGCTCTACATGCAATCCGGTTACCGGCTCTGGATCTGCAGCCTGCGGTAAAAACCATGCAGGCTGCAGTTTTCGGAGCGGTTCTGTCAGCCGCATTGCGGTAACCGGATTGCTCCAGATCTGTAATTCGGAGCAATGCGGTTACCGTATACTTTGTTCATCAGGATAAGCAAAGTATTGAATGTTATTAAAACATGAAAATTAATAGTAGCTGTGGGCTACTCCTGTCAACATGTGAGGGGTTAATAAGCCTTTTACAGTATAGCCGGCTATTGTCTGCTACTACAAATTTCTGAATGAAGCCGCGGCTACCCTCACAGTACAGGAGATACTGTACGTAATGTGCATATAGTATCAGCCACTGTCCTTGGTCCTGAAACCTTTAACATTATGTCTATCGGCAGCGCACCGCCATAGATCTAATGTTAATGGTTACCCTGGCCAGCGGCTGATACTATACGTTCATTACGTACAGTATCTCCTGTACTGTGAGGGGAGCCATGGCTTCATTCAGAAATTTGTAGAAGCCGACAATAGCCGGCTATACTGTAAAGGGCTTATTAACCCCTCATATGCTGACAGGAGTGGACAGCATGTCTCTAGGGAGGGTGGGCACCCCTAGAGACATGTTGCCCACAGCAACTATTAATATTTCATGTTTTAATAACATTTAACACTTTGCTCATCCCTGCGGCAGCAGGGATGAACAAAGTATACGGTAACCGCATTGCTCCGGATTACACAACTGGATCAATCTGGTTACCGCATTGCAGATGACAGAACACATTTAAAAAAAAAAAATGTGTCTGAAGTCAATTGCGCTAACCGCATCCAGATCTGGATGCGGTCAACGCAATTGCCTTGCCAAATGTGACCCCAGCCTAATTCCCACCAAGTATATGCTCTCTCTCTGTTTGCATGGGCTTTCTCAGAGCACCCTGGTTTATAATAATAATAATAAAACTTTATTTGTATAGCGCCAACATATTCCGCAGCACTTTACAGTACAACGGTTTACTCCCACACTTGAAAGACATACTGCTAAGGTGTTTAGGCTGTGAGCCCCAATGGGGACAGTGTTGCAAATGTATGTAAAGTGCTATTGAATAAATAGCACTATATTATCATAGCATAGGTTTGGCTTATAAAAATTATTATCAGTGTTCTTTAGTTTTCAAAAATTACATTATAGTGATTGTGGTGCACTTTCCCCCCACATTCTGCCTTTTTATATATATGGTAGTTTGAAACCCCAACGTCTCTTGAACCATAAATAGTGAACCAGACCCTTCAGACTCCAGCACCCTTAAATCCCTGCATCCTTTAGACCTCAATCCCCTTCAGATTTTAGCACTCTACAGATACAGATCAGGTGCCTACTTACCAATCCCATGATTTCACACTTTTCCTCCAAAAGACTGTATTTTCTAGCTTCTTATTCTGTTAATATTCGAGTGATTCTCATGAGCTAAATTCTGGGAGAATTATCTAAGGTACTCTACAGCAGACACTAAGGGCCACTTTACACACACCAACTTATCTGTCCAACTTCTGACCAACTTGCTGGTTGCAGTGAAATCATGGACACATTGTTCCATTGTACAGTCACAAAATGGAGCAATGTGTCCATGATTTCACTGCAACCAGCAAGTTGTTCAGAAGTTAGACAGATAAGTTGGTGTGTGTAAAGTGGCCCTAAGTCTTGAAGACAGTGTTTGGACTTGGACAATTAATCCTCCCAGACTAAGGCTAGCTTCACACCATGGTTTTTGTCTGTCAGGGTGGATCCTGTTTTTTGCAGGATCACCCTGATAGAACCTAATAGGACAGGATGTGTAGAAAAGTGTGGCCAAATATGACCCCTTATCCTGTTTTTTTGCAGGATTCCATTTCTGCTGCTATCCATAGTGCTGAAGTCTGCCTGTGTCTGCTCTGACGCTGTCCTTGGTGCTAAATTCACAGCCTGTGCTAGAAGTAGTGCTGTCCATGGTGCTGAACTTTGAACGACAGGATTTCTGAACATGCTCTGTACAAAAAAATCGTATCCGGGAAACAATCTGATTTTTTCACGGATATGGCGCCCACAGACTCCCATATTATGGGTGCTGGATCGTCCAGTTTTGTCCAATGTTTTCACCGGAGCCAAAAAATGCTGCAGGCTCCGATTTTGGGAATGGTGAAAAAACGGACAAAAATAAATTCGGCACAGAATACACAAAACTGGATGACCAAATAGAACCAATCTGGCACCAACGGGATACATGGGAGGCAAAACCAGGTCAGGTTCTGTCCGGACCGGACAAAACCTGATACCAAAAACCGTAGTGTAAAGCTAGCCTAAGTCTATAAAAATGATACATATTATTAGTAGTTTCGTCTACAGTGGACATGTTGATTCTTTTTACGAGTGCGCTTTCTCCCATAAGCGCGGTGTATATTTACGTAGCGTCTGCATGGCAAAAGTGAAAGTCCATTCACTTTGCCGGCAGACGCAGACGCAGGTGCGCTTGTGGAAAAGCTCTGTGTAAAAAACACTGCTTGCTCCACCAATCTAGCAGAAACCTCTACATTTGTGACTTGTACTGCTGCTTTTTACAAGATGTTGATAGGATATATATAGATTCATCCATGCTTGATCACACCTTTAATTCCTGTCAATAAATGCTGGAGCCCTGTTCCTGAGAAAGATGTGACTTCCAGACAGGGACTCGCACTTTTCAGACTTATCAATTTGCCATAAATGTCTGATGGTGGGTTTACACGCCGCGATATCGGCGTCCAACTCCGACCCAACTCCGACCAAAAGTCACGTGGGTTGCGAGTTGGACCCGATATGTCGTGTGCGCGTTGTACGGTTTGAGTGTACAACGCGATGCTGGAACGATGCCAAAACGATATCGGAGTTGAATAGCAGAGCTATTCAACTCCCCGATATCGCAAGGCCGTTGTACCAGCATCGCAGCGTGTGACAGCCCAACTACGATGTGTACGCTCACGTCACCCATTCACTCCCATGTTAACTGGTCGTTCCTGGGTTGGTGGGCGTACACATCGTAGTGACGTGGTATCCCGATATCGCGGCGTGTAAACTGGCGATGCGATGCAGGGAGAAGCATGCACTAAATGCTCGCTCCCGCGTCGTTGCCTCCGATATCGCCACGATATCGGAACGTGTAACCCCACCATGAGACTAAAGCACCCCACCCCTTCTCAGCACCAACACCTAACCTCGCTGTCTTTATTTCTGGTTGATAAGCTTGTCTTTAATCTTTATTATTATGTGAAGTCAATTATTTTATAAACTTAAGTAGATATTGAAAAAACAAATGCATCAATCAGGATGAGGAGGTACACAACACATTATTTCACTTTTAATAATATTGGAGCTGATAGGTTTGTTCTTAGTAGGTACAAGATAAAGGCCTGTCAAAAATAGTGGTCATTACGCTATGTTTTTCCCATTAGACATAGAATGATATGGACTTCTAGGATTGAAATACTATCACAGATTTATCTGTTAATCGGTCAGTGCATTTCAAAGTAATCATGACCCCTTCATCAGGATGATTTATTTGTTAAATTTGGCTGTAGAGCATTTCATTTCATGCCGAGTTGGAACACTTCTCTAATATGGAGGGAGACAATTTGTTTATCCATTTTTATTGCTTATATAGCGCTATGGATTCGAAAGCACTTAACAGCCACTGTCCAAATTGAGGCTCACAATCTAAATTCTCTTTCAGCAAATTCCCTATCAGTGCTTTATACTAAGCTACCATGCTGCACAATTCCGGAGATCAACATTTTAGCGCAAACTTGAGGTAGGATTCGGAGTATGGGATGTCCAGGAGAGAAAACATTCAGCCATTCTCTAAAAGTAGAAAAGGTTGTGTTGTAAATCACTGGATCATTGTGTAGAGCAGTGGTCCCCAACTCCAGGCCTCGAGGGCTGCCAACAGTGCATGTTTTCAGGATCTCCTTAGTATTGCACAGGGGTTGGAATCAATACCTGTGCATTTGATCACATTAACACCTGTGCAATAGTAAGGAAAACCTGAAATCCTGCACTGTTGGTGGCCCTCGAGGCCTGGTGTTTGGGACCTCTGGTGTAGCGTTTCATTTTATGCAGCTACTATGTAGTCATTTTTGTCCTATTCAATACAAAATCGTAAAAGTAAGGCTGGCTTCACATTGCAGTTTTTTCCCTGATCAGGCTCGATCAGGTTTGTGTGTCAGAACCAGGAGTATCTCCAAAACTCAGAACAGGTGTCAATCTTTCAATTATAGTTTTTCTCTGCAAGTTCCTCTCCTGGTTTCTCTCTGGGTTTGGACACACAAACTGGATGGACACTGATCAGTGAAAAAACTGCAGTGTGAAGTCAGCCTAACAGTGTTTGTATGCCAATGTCAGAAGTGGAACTAAAGGCCCGTTACACGTAGCGATGCACTAGCGATCCCAACAACGATCTGACCTAGCCGGGATCCCTGGTGTGTCGCTATGTGGTCGCTGGTGAGATGCCATACAGGCAGACTTACCAGCGGTTACCCAGCAATGCACCGACACCCGACGGTCGTTGGGATCGTTGGAATCTTTCAAGTTCTCGGCCACAGAATGGGGATCGCTGGTTGTTGCCCCTGTCACACACAGCGATGCAGCACGCCGATCGAAAAGTGGTCCAGGCCATTCATTTACGATCAGCGATCTCACAGCGGGGGGCCGCTCACTGGTGTGTGTCACACACAGCGATATCGTTGGTGAGGTCGCTGCTACGTCACAAAGCCTGTGACTTTGCGGGGATATCGTTAGCGATATTGCTATGTGTAACGGGGCCTTTACAGAGAAAAACTATAATTGAAAGATTGACATATTCTTTCTTTGGCATACAAATACTGATGAAATACTGATGTGTAAATGAGGCCTAAGTAAATGCATAACTAACTCCCAATAAATGATGCATCATTCTCCAAGCTTTGGTACATGCTGATCATAGCTAATAACATTTGGACTTTTTTCTAGAGACATTTTGGCTTTCGTACAGGGTGTGGCTTGTTGTAGGACTGTGTTGGTTGGGGTCTGACTTGTTAGGCTAGCTCATACCACGGTTTTGGTGTATCAGGTTCTGTCCGGTGTTTTGCAGGAAACACCGGACAGAACCTGACAACCCCGGATAGAACAGAACTGGAGGGCAAATATGCCCTCTGGTCTTGTTTTCTTCCAGAATCGGCAGATCACAGGGTTCAGGAGACACAGGTCCTGAAATCTCAGGCAGAGAGCTCTCCATGTGCTGAAGTTCAGCGCTGCCTGGCACTGAGCCTCAGCACGCAGCGTCCAGGAGCCGTACCAATTTTATGTCGGATCTGGCGCCATAGGCTCCCATGCTAGGGGGCGCCAGATTGCGCCGAAACCGGGAGGATCTGGGAGGATCTGATTTGTGCAGATCTTTGCCCTGGACAGAAAATCGCAGCAAGCTGCGATTTTTTGTCTGGGACGAAAATCCGAATTCTCCCGGATTCTCCCGGGCAGAAGGAAACTGGATGGCAAATACCTGCCATCCGGCTCCATCCAGCCCCATATAAATAATATGGGGCCAAAATCAGCCCCGGATCAGCAAAACCATGGTGTGAAGCCGGCCTTAAAAAAGGATGGGTTTGTAGAGACTTTCATTATTTTTTCATTAACCCCTTCATTAGGAGCTGTTCCAGTTATTTGGTTAATGTTCTGAGTATTGGCCATTACTGTCTCATGTCTAATTGAATCGTAGTCGGTTTCTTCTCTCTTTATTAAAATAAACTTTACTTTTGGGGTGTGAGACCCACAAACTCTTTTTTAGTTTCTCTAGTTCCAGCTTCTCACATTCTGCACATGCTGTTCTCGATTGAGGCAGTATGCTGTGACAGCTATCAACGCCACTAAGAGGTCATGCGCATGAGGACCAGGGAGAGATGAGTTAATACTGTCATCTGTTACCCAATGGATTTATTTAAAAGTTAACAACTAATTTAAAAAAAAATGCCAACCCGCAAAATGCAGAACAGTGCTAGGGACAAATAGTTACTTGGACTGCCCTTAAAAATCATGGACGACCTCAACAAATTTGCAATTTCAGTATTGCTGATGGAATCCCGCAATGTTCTATCAGCACCTCTGAACAAAATCAGTGGTGTTCTGTATGGCCTACAGATTTCTATGTGTACTTTATTATGTTCAACATATACTTGTGTCTTCTGCTACTCTTTGATTACCATCTTTGCATCAAATTAGAACATTCCTGTATATTATTAACCTTAAACATCTCACAAGTGGGAGGTATGTAAGGATTTCTACAGTGTACAGTTAAATTATTCTTCAAAGTAACGCCATTCGCAACATTAAACCTGAGCTATCCGCTTTACAAGTGAGGGGGGCAGAGTGTATTTAACCTTCCTGACAGAAGAGAAGGGTTACACAAATACAATAATGTGATACAACATGAGTGTGCTGTAATTTAGCAGTTATCACAGCTGTCTTCCAAAAATCTTTAGGGAAAAATAAGAGACAGCCAGGCACCTAGAGTAACCATCACAATCTTATCAAAGGAGATATAATTCAACTAGTGCTACTGTGTAATGTGCACTACATGGAGTCTGGGCACAGGCAGTTTAACTCTATATTGTACCCATTCCTCACATAATTTATTTAATTATTTAAATACATATATATTATTTATTATGTATAATTATATCTATGGCTTACTTATATAGCACCGTCACATTCTACAACGTTTTACAGACATCATCATTACTGTCTCACAATCTAAATCGGTATGTCTTTGGAGTGTGGGAGGGAATTGGAATACCTGAAGAAAAGCCATACCAATAAGGAAAGGTCATACAATGCAATGGCATTAAATATGACTAATGCTCCTGAAAATTTAAGGTCTGCAAACCTGATTTACAAATCCTTCACTATTTTTCCCATTTGAGAATATACCAAGTCATCATTACTTTCATATAATACTTAACAGTATACAATGAAGCCTGTTGGTGTGTGTATTATTAGTAACTACGTAATAATATACAAAACATATCAATTGGTTTAGTTATATAGTATAATGATATTACATATATAGAGATAAGGGAACTTTTCCCGAACATGTTCACCAATTTCAAATTCGGCATCAACATAGCAGTTTCAGTTCGCAATCAGAAACCCGAGCATTTTTCAAAAGAAATCACTGAACGTGGCTGTACAGGTTCAGGAAAAAAGTTAGAAATTTAAAATGGCCCTCAGACTTTCATGGTTTCTTTGAGGCCAAAATGCTCACTGGAACACCCATTGGCCAGGAACAACACCTAACCTTACAGTTAGGAGTGTTCCCGCCATTAGGTCTACTGCCTTGAATCAAGCTGTAGTATTTTTGGGGGCTTTAAATAAATTTTTTTAAGAGTTTGCATATGTTTTCACATCTGCAGGGTGTGAATTTTAGAAACTGTGCCAGATGTGGCAGAAGCAGTGATCTCCAGGAACCATACAATGGCCCTTAAACAACTGTTTAAGAGACCTTTATATAATATTTTTATTTTTTATATTCTTATTTTTATTTTATTATCTATTTATTTTTTTATTATTATAATTTGGTGTATTATTTTTTTGGAGAGCAAATCTTTATTATTACAGAGGGTAAGTGGCATGCAAGGCCACCTCTTCTACACTTATTTGCTATCAATTCAGAAAATAATAGTATATGTCCACTACTTTGCTCTAAGGGGGCTTTGATGTATTTTTGGTCACCAGCATAAGTACAGCAGACAGGTACGGGCTGCCACCAACCCCCAGCTGCCTAGTTTTATCTGGCTGGTAATCAAAATACAGAGAAGCCCTTTTTATAACTTATTTCTTGAAATAATAATAAAAAAATGGAGCTTTGCCATATTTTTGGTTTTATATCAGGTGCAACAAGCCAGCTGGGGGGCTGAAATCCTCAGTGTGAGGAAGCGCAAGCATTCTGCTCCCTGCTCCGCTGTGAATTACAGCCGCAGCTGCCACAGAAAATGAAGCATTTATAGAAGCACAATTTTCTGGTGCTGTACCCAACTCCTTTAGATACCCTGGTGACAGTGGAAAACTGGGTAATAAAGGAGTTAATGCTAGCTTTGTATTGGCAGCTGGCACTAAGCCCGAGATTTCTAATAATAGGCTAATGTTAAACCCGGCCATTAAGAACCTGTAAGTAATTAGAAAGAGCTGTAGCTGAACCCAGGTGACCCAGTCTGTGACATCACACCACTCACATCAGGAGCTGAAAATCAGTAAGTTTCCAGTCCCGCCATGATAGAATGTCACAGAGGATTGTGACAGCTGGTAATATTCAGCTGGCATTAACACCTTTATTACCTAGTCTGCCACCATCACAGGGCAGCTGGAAGAGTCAGGTACAGCATTAGAAAATGGCACTTCTATGAATGTGCCATTTTACAAGGCAGGTGTGGGCTGCAGTTCGCTGCAAGGGGGGCAGAACACTTTGGGCTCCCAACGCTGAGGATTCCAGCTCCCAGCTGCCTAGTTATACCTGGCCGGCAACCAAAAATACAGAAAAGCTCAAGTCATATTTTTTTTGTTCAGCCCCATCGGCTTTTGCTGCTGGAGCAGGACTTACGCTTCTGACGTAGAGAACCGTCCAAACTGGTGTAAGTTCCACAGCAGTGGCAAAATCCAGAAAGCGAATAGCTGCTGTGAGAGGAGTGAAGCCACAGTGAGGTTCACCTCAGGTCAGCTGCAGTGACAAGATTCAGCTGTGACGTGAGGTGACCGTGGCATCACTCTATGCACTGCAGTAGCTGGAAATCAGTTTTCAGCCCCGCCATGAGAAGACATTGCCAAGGATCGTGGAAGGTTTATAGGGGTGTAATAAAGATGGAAACAAAAATTGTCATTTTGTTCTTTTTCCAAATAAATTATTTTTCACAATGTGGTGTATCATTTACTTAGAGGTTCCTAATGGCCAGGTCTAACATTGGCCCAACATTATGAACCAATGGCTTAGTGAAAACTGGCAATAGATAGCTGGCATTATCCCCATTATTACCAAGTCTGCCAACCCCACAGGGAAGCTGGGGGAATTGGGTACAGCTGCAGACAATGGTGCTTGTAATAAATGCGCCATTTTATGGGGTGGCTGCAAGCTGTAATTTACAGCAGAGGGAGGGTGGGGCAGAACCTTTGAACTTCCCAATGCTAAGAATACCAACCCCCAGCTGCCTAGTTTTACCTGGCTGGAAACCAAAAATACAGCAAAGTTCACGCCCATTTTTTCAATTATTTTTATCTTTTACTACAGTAATCTGATGTCAGTTTGATTGCAATACTGGCAAGCAATCACAGACATTGGCAGAGAAGGTGGGTGGGGATAAATGTGATTTTAACTAATCAAGAGGGGGGAAGCAGTGACCTTCATAAGCGAGCCCGAAAGCATAGTGACAGCAGCGCTGAAGCTTGGTAAGGAATACTTTAGGAAGCTAATGTCTGTGCGAAAACTTTGGGGCTCCATTGTAAAATGGTTTGAGGTGTGTTTGGCAGCTTTTGGGCCTCTTTGAAAGTGACTTATATGCCCTTGATTTTGCCTCCCAATGATTTGAATGGGGTAAGGAAATTCAGCGAACATATGCCCGTTTGGTGAACAGAGCTGAACCTTAACATCAAAAGGATTGCTCATCTCTAATTATATATATGTGGCGCCCTTCCAGGTAAACCGCCACCAGAGGTACTGCACTTCTGCGGTTAGGAAGTGTAGTGCCCCTGTTCCCCAGGTGTCGGGATGGTATGGCTGAGCCCAAAACACAACACACACACGTAGTGACAGGCCCCTGGGACAATGGGTGGACCCTGAGGGAGAACCAAGGCCACAAAAGGGGGACGGGACAGTGTTAGACACATTAGTTCAGTAGTAGGAGACGGAGGAGTAACGTCAACTGACGGAGGAGTGGTAGTCGGGAGTGCAGAGGTGGTGGTGTCGACTCCCGTGGGCTGAATCTATGCCACCCCACTCGCCCACAGGAGGGAAAAAAGAGCCCGGTAGAGACAGACAAGAACCCTTGGGGTGCGGAGAAGACAGCGATCATCCGTATGCCCGAATCTGATGAGACAGAGGGGTTGGTGGAGGACACAGGGACCGACCCTGCAGACGTTGCAAAAGCTTCCAGCCTGAGCCGAATCCGGAGGCCTCAGATTTCTAACGGGAGCTGTTGCCGAACACCCGACATCTTGGGGAAGGTGGCCGAACTAAGGAGCAGTGCCCGGGATGGATCCTAATGGTGTCCGGGACACACAGAAGCACCCTTGGCTACCGGTACCTAAGCTCTGTGCTGTGGAGGGCGTTGAGAACCTGGGGGGGCAGAGTGACAACCTACTCGCCTCAAATGAAAGTTACCCCTTATAATGTCAAGAGAAGAGACCCACCAGAGACTGTGAAACGTAGAAGGGAGAGTAAGGGCACCAACCATGGCTAGACTGTACCCACCCGGCTCTGGAGAAGGAGTAAAGTACCAGAGACTGGCAGAGAGCGTACCTGGCGGCCATGTTTAACACATGAGTAAAAGTAACGGAACTGCAGCTGTGGTATGAGAGACATTTATTTGCGGCAAGCATCGGCCGCAGAGGCCGCCTATGACACTGGAGGTACTGCTGACCGAGAGACCAACTGCCGAGGTATGAGCAGGGGGAACCACTCCACTTCCCTGGGATTGCGCTCTGCCTGCGGGGAGCGGGACTATCTAAGGGTCATCATTCCCAGAGGTGCTGCAGCATCGGCAGCTGCCCTGGCCGCATACTGCAGGTGGCGTCATGAATACCCCTTATCCCCTCAGACTTTCCCTAGTATCGCCACTTTATTGAAATTACACCGCCAGGGTCACGGGGCCAGGTCTCAGCCCCCATCTGTCCCAGTGAAAAGAACTGAGAAGTGAAGATGTGAGAACAACTAGTAACTGCCCGGTACCGAGTCTTCCCCGGCCAAATGTGTATGTAAAACTATAGAGCTATGATGTTCTAGTCAATAATGTATTCATTTGGCTCCATCAGTATTTTGGTCAATATTTTACCGCAGTAATTGTAAACCAAAATCAGGAGGGAATAATGATAGAAACAGTATAATCGAAACATGTGCATCATATCTGCCTTTTTCATTTTTACAAGCTCTCATTTTTACAAGCTCCCAAAATACTGCCGTGTGAGGCCTTAAGGCCTAATGCCTACGCTGCAAATTTTGATGCATTTTATATGTACTTTTCTACAAATCTGCAAGTAAAGTCTATGACAGTTCAGAAGTGCTGTGCCAACATTGCATCTTTTTCTACTTGTGTGTTTGGTTCAGAAAAAATCTGCAGCATCTCAATTGTTGGAGAGTATTTCAGTCCACTGACTTAATAATAAAAAATGCATTGCAGAAATACACACCAAATACGTACCAAAAATGTGTTGCATTTTTTAATGTGCTTTTCTGCCTCATGATGAAGATTTGCTGCAGAAAACTTCTGAACCAAATCTGAAGTGATGGTGTAAGGGGGTGGTCATGTCCCTCCCCTCAAAGATGTTGACCACACTATTATATAATGTTGCATGTAAAGTGTTTCTGTATAGTGTAAAATATTGTAGAGCAGGGTGGAGTGGTTCATGTAGCATTGATGCCCAGTACCTTGTTTGGCTAGGAAGAAAAACCCCCTCTGCTGGCAAAATGTGACTACCTTGCCTTCGGTATTCTGATTTAAGAAGTGATGGGCCTTAGACCCATTCAATCCACAAGCCGAATCTCCTCAATAAAGGACATAGGATAGGGTGGTTCATGCCATATCGGATAGTTGCTTGGAGGGGTAGGGGTCCCCACATGGAATTCTTCTAATCAAAGGCCTCTGGCAGGGTGATACACATAGCAGGGAAACACGGCCTTCTGCCTCTTCTAACTCCTCTTCCTCGTCCTCCTTATCATGTTCTCGGTCCTGGTAGAATTGGATGATCCAGTAGATGCGGCATCGGCTGCAGGTGGAATACAGCCAGGCATACTGCAAGATCCTTTGGAGTCTGACATCTGGTGATCCCAGATGGAATAGGAAAAGGGTCACCTCCTGATTGTGAGCTCCTCAGGTTTTCCTCTAGCATTGGAGCTCATGACCTCGCTGCAGATGGGGCACAATGTGTGTAGTGCGGTGGAGCTCCAGGTCACATATGTGTCCATCTCCTCTGTAGGTCACACCAGTTCTGGTCCTGCTGAAGCACACTTTGCCCCTGGAGTGGTGAGGAAGAACACTTCTTCCACAGCAGGCATATCTTGTGGGAATCTACCACAAAACTAAGTACTGCAGGCACACTGTAGCAAACAGCAGCTGTAAAAAAGTGTAGCTGACTAGCTGCATTGTGCTGCACTGCTAAGATAGTGCTGAGCTCTGCAATGACTCTTCTTTACTTAGCCTAGGGGTCTGCTTCTTCCATTGCACAATGTTAATGCCTAGCTCCTTATTAACCCTTCAATGGGGTGGGTTGTGGAAGTAATGTCACCCACAAATCCAATTCCCCATGCCACAAGGTAACACCTGGGTTGGAGTTAGGTGGAGTGATTACTGAAGCCTGACATATTTGACAGAGAAATTATAAAAATGAAAAATAATTTTATTCAGGTCACCATTTACCTATTCCTCTGGAATGCTGAATAAGACAAGTGGGCAGCAATGCAAGGACAACTTCAATATGAATTATACATATAAAAAACTTGTGGAGATGGCAAAAACATGTATTGTAAACATATGGAAAGAAATAAAATAGTGATTGAACATTTTCAAGAAGCAGTATCCATAGTATGGTGTTTCATGAGTGTGAACAGACCTATGAGACTATAAATGTGAAGCATATAATAGCCAAATGCTATTTTTATATAAATTGCTATCATATAACTGTAGAACAGATGGCCCTGCATGCTGCTGAACCACTGCCATAATAAAGGTTTGCTCTCTGAGAAAAACAAATATTAAAAAAAATAATAGTAATGAAAAAAAAAGAAAAATAAATAAGTACCGTATATACTCGTGTATAAGCCGACCCGTGTATAAGCCGACCCCCCTACTTTTGCCCCCAAAACCTGGGAAAATGTATTGACTTGTGTATAAGCCGAGGGTGGACCCCAGCACAGGTATACAGCCCCCAGCAGTGTGGTATACAGCAGCCTCCCCAGTGGTATATACAGGCCCCAGCAGTGTTACAGCAGCAGCCCCAGTGGTATATACAGCAGCAGCCCCAGTGGTAGTATACAGCAGCCCCAGAGGAAATATACAGCAGCCCCAGTGGTAGTATACAGCAGCAGCCACAGTGGTAGTATACACGCAGCCCTAGTAGTATATACAGCCCCAGTGGTAGTATACACGCAGCCCCAGTAGTATATACAGCCCCAGTGGTAGTATACAGCCCCAGTGGTAGTATACAGCAGCCCCAGTAGTAGTATACAGCCCCAGTGGTAGTATACATCCCCAGTGGTAGTATATAGCCCCAGTGGTAGTATACATACAGCCCCAGTAGTAGTATACAGCCCCAGTGGTAGTATATAGCCCCAGTGGTAGTATACATACAGCCCCAGTAGTAGTATACAGCCCCAGTGGTAGTATATAGCCCCAGTGGTAGTATACATACAGCCCCAGTAGTAGTATACAGCCCCAGTGGTAGTATACAGCAGCGCCAGTGGTATATTCAGCCCCAGTGGTAGTATACAGCCCCAGTGGTAGTATACAGCCCCAGTGGTAGTATATAGCCCCAGTGGTAGTATATAGCCCCAGTGGTAGTATATAGCCCCAGTAGTAGTATACAGCCCCAGTAGTAGTATACAGCCCCAGTGGTAGTATATAGCCCCAGTGGTAGTATACAGCAGCCCCAGTGGTATATTCAGCCCCAGTGGTAGTATACAGCCCCAGTGGTAGTATATAGCCCCAGTGGTAGTATATATACAGCCCCAGTGGTAGTATATAGCCCCAGTGGTAGTATACAGCAGCCCCAGTGGTATATTCAGCCCCAGTGGTAGTATATAGCCCCAGTGGTAGTATATAGCCCCAGTGGTAGTATACATACAGCCCCAGTAGTAGTATACAGCCCCAGTGGTAGTATATAGCCCCAGTGGTAGTATACAGCAGCCCCAGTGGTATATTCAGCCCCAGTGGTAGTATACAGCCCCAGTGGTAGTATATAGCCCCAGTGGTAGTATATATACAGCCCCAGTGGTAGTATATAGCCCCAGTGGTAGTATACAGCAGCCCCAGTGGTAGTATACAGCAGCCCCAGTGGTAGTATATAGCCCCAGTGGTAGTATATAGCTCCAGTGGTAGTATATAGCCCCAGTGGTAGTATACATACAGCCCCAGTAGTAGTATACAGCCCCAGTGGTAGTATATAGCCCCAGTGGTAGTATACAGCAGCCCCAGTGGTATATTCAGCCCCAGTGGTAGTATACAGCCCCAGTGGTAGTATATAGCCCCAGTGGTAGTATATATACAGCCCCAGTGGTAGTATATAGCCCCAGTGGTAGTATACATGGCCCCAGCAGGGCCCCCCTCATAATTTGGTGCCCCCACCTCCCTTTCTGGGCCCCCCGCATGCAGCGCTGCACATATACATTACCTGTCTAGCAGCTGTCACCCTCCGATGGCGGATCGCGGCTCCCGGCTCCGGGCTCCATCTTCCTCGCTGTCTTCCTGCTTTGTGACCGGGGCTCAGCGCGATGACGTCATCGCGACGCCGGCCGGTCACCTGACAAGCAGGAAGTCAGCGAGGAAGAAGGAGCCCGGAGCCGGGAGCCGCGATCCGCCATCGGAGGGTGACAGCTGCTAGACAGGTAATGTATATGCGCAGCGCTGCATGCGGGGGGGCCCAGAAAGTGAGGTGGAAGTGCCAGTGAGGTGGGGGCGCCGTATTGACTCGCGTATAAGCCGAGGGGGGGACTTTTCAGCCCAATTTTTGGGCTGAAAAACTCGGCTTATACGCGAGTATATACGGTATCTAAAAATATGTTAATAAGGAGGAGTATTTGAAAAAGATTCCCCCAAAAATATTGAACTCTTTTAAATGGATGTTTTAAGGACATTGTTAGCTTATTGGACTTCACAGCTGCTGCCACATCTGGCACTGTTTCCAAAATCCACACATTGCAGGCATCAAAACACCTGCAAGGTCCAGGAAGCTTGAAAAAATTATTCTAAAGCTCAAAAAAATTCTATAGCTTCATATAAGCCAGTAGACCTGATGGTGGGAACAATCCTAACTGTATGGTTAGGTATTGTTACTGGTTAACGGATCTTAGAGTGAGCATTTTGACCCCAACAATCAGGGAAAGTTTTAGCGTCATTTTAAATTTCAAACTTTTTTCCCGAACAAAGCTGCGTTTACAGTTTTTTGGGAAATTGCTCGGGTTTCCGATCCTGAAGAAAATCTGCATTGTTCATGCCAAATTTCAAATTGGCGAACATGTTTGGGGAAGTTTGCTCATATTTATTCCTGGCACCTTAGCTGTTTCACATCTGTCTTCCTCCAAACTACTTGTCACCACAGTCTCTCATCATAAAGTTATAATGTTCTCCCTAGCCAGGCTCTTGCTTGTCCCACCCACAGGGACCTTTCTCTATAATGATACAGACCACTGTCGGACTAGCCTCATATAATATTCATTCAGTGCTGACCTGTTCACCCAGGTCTATGCCAAGTCTTCACTTTAGCACTTGTACTGCTAGAGTCAGTCCATGGACAGGAGAACCTCAGTAGGTTTGGGGCCTGAAGCTCGC
Organism: Allobates femoralis; assembly: GCA_033576535.1. Lineage (NCBI taxonomy): Eukaryota > Metazoa > Chordata > Amphibia > Anura > Aromobatidae > Allobates > Allobates femoralis. Next base: position 276,935,876 of record JARQOC010000006.1, read on the forward strand.
AGCTGTGGATTGATGGTGATTCTCTTACAATATCCAAATATAAACATATTCCTGGGTGCTCTGTTCCCTGTGTTCACAGATAGTGGGGTGACAAATACCAGAAGCACCCACTTACTGCAGCGCAAGGTACTAATTCCGCTTGCACACTGCTCCTACTCACTATACTACCTGGTAGTACATCTTTCTACAAATAACTAACTTAAGATGGAGCCTCCTCTCTAACGCTAGAGGCTAGCTCCACCCTCAGTAGACTAGTCCTAGAACCTAACTACTATTTGACCTACAGACAGTAGCTGAACAATTTTGCCTAAAAAACTATTACTATGTTAAGTCCTTTTTTACCCTAAGGGTACGGACACACTGGCGTGAAAGTTGGACGACTGCAATGCAAGTTTTTCTCGCATTGCAGTAAGACCAATGTTATTCAATGTCCGGGAGCACATTTGCGAGTGTCGGGCGTTTTTTCTCATCCAATTGATGGACGAGAAACCAATCGCTACATGCTGCAAAAGTATGCAATTCACGCGCGAAACTCGCCAATGCAAGTCTATGGGTCCAACAAAATCACGGACCTCACACGGACCATCCGAGAGGCATCCGTTTTTTTCCACTGATACATTATCATTCTGCAGCTGAGAACACTGTAAAATGTTCCTGTAAATGATTATACAGTAAATAGCTGCTGAGAAAAAAACGGATTGCACACGGACACCACTCGGATGTGATCTGATGTCGGACACTCGCATAGCAGCTGGATGCAAAACAGAGCAAAAAACGGACAACAGTCATATGACTCTTTGGAACGACAATCGAACCGCATATTTTCACGCCAGTGTGTTTCCACCCTAAGTGTCACAGCCTATACTGTACATTATCATATACTCTATACCTTTTACATACTACTATATCAGATACATGGGAACTTAGAGTGATATACAATAATGCAGGACACAATTCACACAGTACAGGTGGTGTCTTCAGGGTAGAAGTGTCTGGTACTGACCACCACCCTTAACACTTGTTCCTATGATACTTTTCCTCTGTTTGCTCCACTCCTGATTTTGGCTTACAAATACCGAGGTAAAAATAATTACAAAATGCTCATCGTAAGCACGCGGACAAAGAAGTTAAAAAATTATTATGATATGTGTGCCTGGTAATGAATTAGGTGCCTTCTACTACAGTCCTACACTTTTGTCAGAAATGTTAGAATCAGTAAGGGTGGCTTCACACTTGCGTTTGTGAATGCTGCGTATGTTGCGCATGCATATACGCAGGTAAAAACGCATGCCAACGCATGCGAACGCTGTGTATTTTGTCTGCAAACAGATGCGCAATCCTTAATAAAAACGCAGTGTTTGCATGCGTTTTCAGCATGCGTACGCGTTTTTCATCCACATACATTACAGAAATGTTTACCATATTTCACCTTTCAAGCTTCTTTTGTTTAATAGACACGCCCATGGGGAGTGGCTTAAGGGCAAGGTATAAATAGACCCTGCCCAGTTTCAAAACTCTTTCTATGCAGCTGTTCACAGAGGCAAGATGGATCTCGGCTTTGAGAGCTTCTATGCGGATCTGGATTTATCGATGAAAATGGCAGTTTCGTTTGCTATTGCTTGTGAAGAAGAACGTCAAAGAGAAAGACAGAGAAGAAGACATCATCGTCGTCGTTTCTGGCAACATCCCATCGTGGAGCTTCGAGTGACCCGCGGAGTCTACCACTCGTTTTACCATGAACTTCGAGAGAACCCAGAAACGTTCTACGACTTCACCAGGATGTCCCCAGACAGCTTCGATGATTTGCTGCGATGTGTGCAAGGATGGATCACCAGCCAGGACACACAGCTTCGTTGATCCATTCCAGCAGAGGAGCGGCTTTTGGTGACCCTGCGGTACGTATCTTTTTAAAACCAAACACCTGTAAAATGTGTCACTCATTTATTGTTTGCAAAGTGCAATATAATTGACCCTTTTGTACATTTTTTTTCCAGATTCCTGGCGACCAGAGAGGCTTTATCTTCTCTTCATTTTCAGTTCAAGATTAGATTGTCTACGCTTTCTGGGATAGTTCAAGAGACCTGCAAGGCAATTTGTGATGACCTCCGTGAAGAATTCCTCCCTCACCCCACAACCCAACTATGGCTTGAGAAAGCAGCAAGATTTATGGACATTTGTCAATTTCCCAACTGCGTTGGGGCCGTGGACGGGAAACATGTTCGGATCCTGAAGCTGGCTGGAAGTGGATCTGAAAACTTCAACTATAAAAATTTTTTTTCAATTGTACTGATGGCGATTGCGGATGCTGACTGTTGTTTTGTTGCTGTGGATGTTGGCCAATTTGGATGATGTAATGACTCCAAATCTTTTAAAGACTCTGACATGGGCCAAAAACTTTATGGTAACAATATCAACATTCCACCGCCACGACCCCTACCGAACTGTGATGGCCCACCAATGCCTTATGGTTGTTGTTGCTGATGAGGCATGTCAGATGTGTCCCAACCTTCTCAAGCCATACTCTAGCCGTGACTTACCGTATATACTCGCGTATAAGCCGAGTTTATCAGCCCAAAAATTGGGCTGAAAAGTCCCCCCCTCAGCTTATACGCGAGTCACTGTATACTGTATACAATGTATACAGTATACAGTGCCCCCATCTATATACAGGCCCCCCGCCGCAATCCTGTAAAGGAATAGATTAGTATACTTATCCATCCGCTGCAGCTGTCCCGCCGCCATTGCGATTCAGCATCTTCCGTCTTCCAGCGTCTCGCGTCTTCTTCCGATGGTCGCAGGCAATGACGTCATTGCCTGTGCGCGAAGAAGACGCGAGACGCTGGAATACGGAAGATGCTGAATCGCGATGGCGGCGGGACAGCTGCAGCGGATGGATAAGTATACTAATCTATACCTTTACAGGATTGCGGCGGGGGGCCTGTATATAGATGGGGGGGCCTGTATATACCTCTGGGGCATATATATGTGGGGCTGCTGTATACTACCACTGGGGCTGTATTTACCTGTGGGGCTGCTGTATACTACCACTGGGGCTGTATTTACCTGTGGGGCTGCTGTATACTACCACTGGGGCTGTATTTACCTGTGGGGCTGCTGTATACTACCACTGGGGCTGTATTTACCTGTGGGGCTGCTGTATACTACCACTGGGGCTGTATATACCTGTGGGGCTGCTGTATACTACCACTGGGGCTGTATATACCTGTGGGGCTGCTGTATACTACCACTGGGGCTGTATATACATGTTGGGCTGCTGTATACTACCACTGGGGCTGTATATACCTGTGGGGCTGCTGTATACTAGCACTGGGGCTGTATACACCTGTGGGGCTGCTGTATACTACCACTGGGGCTGTATATACCTGTGGGGCTGCTGTATACTACCACTGGGGCTGTATATACCTGTGGGGCTGCTGTATACTACCACTGGGGCTGTATATACCTGTGGGGCTGCTGTATACTACCACTGGGGCTGTATATACCTGTGGGCCTGATGTATACTACCACTGGGGCTGTATATACCTGTGGGGCTGCTGTATACTACCACTGGGGCTGTATATACCTCTGGGGCTGCTGTATACTACCACTGGGGCTGTATATACCTCTGGGGCTGCTGTATACTACCACTGGGGCTGCTGTATATACCTCTGGGGCTGCTGTATACTACCACTGGGGCTGCTGTATATACCTCTGGGGCTGCTGTATACCACACTGTTGAGGGCTGTATACCTGTGCTGGGGTCCACCCTCGGCTTATACACGAGTCAATAGGTTTTTCCAGATTTTTGGGGCAAAAGTAGGGGGGTCGGCTTATACACGGGTCGGCTTATACACGAGTATATACGTTAACTCTGACCAAAAGGATTTTCAATTACAGATTGACACGGGCCAGATGCACAGTGGAGTGTGCATTCGGATTGCTTGTCTTCAAATGGCGGATTTTGGGACTACCATCAATTTGAAAACAGACACAATTGATCAGGTTGTGAAAACGTGCGTCGTCCTTCACAATTTTATACAAGTCAGAGAAAAACACCACGTTGACCTTGAGGAACCTCTTTCAAGCAACTTGGAAGAATACCAATACAACAACCTGAGGACAAGCATTGAAGTCAGCAACATGAGGGACAGGTTTGCATCCTATTTTGTTTCTGAAAATGGACATCTAGCCTGGCTGGACAATATGGTTTAATTATGTTTGGTTCTATTAAATGTTTGACTACTAAAATTTTGATCACATAAGTATTATTGTCCAATACGTTGATTTGGGAGTAATAAATCTTTAGGCCCTTCAATCATATCTCTACCCTAAAAGTTTTACTTATCTGTTTTGGATAATCAACTTGCTTGTTTCTTTGTGTAATGTTATTGATATCTGTATATAGTACAATGTTGTGTTGATTTTATTGAAGTTTGTATTCAAGTAATTATTGTTGAAATTCCAGTTGGTTTTGTTTTTTGTAATCGTATTCAATTCTCAGTTTGATCCAGGAGCAGTATCGGACTTTAACCCCTTCACCCCCGGGCGATTCTGTTTTTCATTTCTGTTTTTTCCTCCCCTGCTTCCAAGAGCCATAACGTTTTTATTTTTCCATCAATATAGACAAATGATGGCTTGTTTTTTGCAGAACGAGATGTACTTTCATATGGAATAATTTATTTTACCATATAGTGTACAGGGAAATTGCAAAAAAATTCTAAATGCAGTGAAATTGTAAAAAAAAGTGCAATAACACGTTTTTGTTTTTTGGGTATTTTAGTCGCCACATTCACTATATGGTAAAACCGACATGATGGGGTGATGCCTCGGGTCAGTACGAGTTTGTAGACACTCAACGTGCATACCTTTATTGATATCTAGATGGTGAAAAAAAATTCAGAAGTTTGCAAAAAAACAAAAACTGACTTTTTGCGCCATGTTGTGCGACCCATAGTACCCTCATTTTTTGGGATCTGGGGCTGCATGACAGCTTATTTTTTGCGTCTTGAGCTAACGTTTCTGATGATACTATTTGGGGGATCCGCAGTTTTGCTCGCCCGTTATTGCATTTTATAGCAATGTTGCGGCGACCAAAAAAACGGAATTTTGGCGTTTGGACCATTTTTTTCGTTACGTAGTTTACGGCTCTCATTAACGGATTTAATAGGATGATAGATCGGGCGATTCTGAATACTTTTATTATGATTGGGGGAAAAGGGGGGTGATTTGAACTTTTATGGGTTTTTTTTTTTTCAGGTTTTTAAAAACTTTATTAATCAATTCATTCTTTTTTTTTTACACTGCCCCATAGAGAGGCACCCTGCTGCACAGTCCAATCGCTTCCGGGAGATACAGATGAGCTGCAGCTCATCTGCATCTCCCAGAATCGCAGACCTGCTGTGGTTGGCAGCGCCTGCCAACCACAGCAGGAAACTGCGCTCTGACAGCATCCGGGGTCTAGCCAGGACCCCGGGCTGTCATGTGAGTGCCGGAGCAGGCGAGGAACAGTGCGTTCCCAGCCGCGGCCGCCTTGGATCCCTGTGTCAGAGATTGACGGCGGGATCCAAGGAGTTAACAGCGCCGAACGGATCAGGGATCTGATCTGTGCTGTTACCCTGGCATCTTAGCTGATGAGATCAGCTGAGATGTCGGTGCTTTCATGTGAGCTCCGCGCCGGAGCTCATATCAAAGCCCCCTTACCGGCCCATGACGTTGTACAACATCCTGTGTCGGCAAGGAGTTTAAAATTAACTCTAGGAACAATTTTTTTTGATCTAACGTCCTCAATTGGCAAGCTTTGGACCTTGGATTTTTTTTATAACTTCCTCTGGATCAAACTTTGTTGAAAGTTCCTAAAAAATAAAATTTATAAAACTATCAATGTTGTCTTCCCTTCATTAATTAACTACATGCTGTTCTGATTGCAAAGTATCATTTATTATACAATATGTTTGTTGTATATCCTCTATACATCAAAACAATAAATTGAGTAGGTGGAGTATCTTGTGCACTGTGGAGAGGAGATGCTGCACTGGTAATATTGTATAGCTGATGCTCTGCTGCTCTCTGGGCGGTGTCACATGCCACCGGTGGCACGCTTCCTGCTCAAAACTTTCAATTCCTGCTCAAGTGTGTATCCGTTACGGCTGCCGCTTGCCTCTGACACTTTCCCTGTTAACACTGGGACGCAATTGGTTAGAGTGTTAACCACCATCAACATCGGCTTACCATGGACCACTTCAAACTCAAGCGTCAGCCGTAACAGCTCTACGCTTGTGCAGTATGGCTAGGGTCACATTTGCGGCTAATTTTTGAAAATTTTCAAAAAGTTCACACCAGTGCAGGAAACCGGAGCTACCCATAGGAGCCCATTATGGTAAGCGGATTGCTTTATAAGCAATACGTTTAACGGCTCCGGATCTGCAGCCTGCACGAAAAATCCTGAAGGCTGCAGATTTTGGAGCGGTTCTGTGACCTGCAATGCAGTTACCGCATTGATCAGAATGTCTAATTCTGAGCAATGCGTTTACTGTGTATTTTTTTTCATCCCTGATGTCTCATGGATCAATAAACTGTTAACTGCTTTATAAAATACTAGCTGGGTGCCCGATGCAGATGCATCGGGATTCTAGAAGAGCGAGTCTGTGACTCGCAATGGCCGCTTCGCGGCCAATGCTTCGCGCTGCTAAGGCGACTCGCCATGCCCGCTGCGCGGGCATAGCGAGTCGCCTTAGAACTGCTCGCAATGGCCGCTGCGCGGCCAATGCTTCGGGCGTATCCACATGACCACGCTGACTCGCAGCAAGAGCGGACTCAGAAGGGGCAAAAAACCCATTCGCAATTATATAATAGATTAAATATTAATATTAGTTGTGGGAAACACATCTGTAAGGGATGCCCACCACCACTAGAGACATGCTGGACACTACTGTGGTCATGTCAGGGTTTAATAACACTTTTACATTAAGCCGGCTACTCTCGGATTTGGACAATTTTATCAATGAAGCTGCGGCTCCCCTGACAGTTGTGCAGATACTGTACGTAATGTCCAGGGTCGTCCAGGGTCCTGTAGGCATTTACATTACGTCTATGGGCTGTGCACCACCATAGATCTAATATAAATGCCTACAGGACCTCGGACAGCGTCATTTACTATACGTACATTACGTACAGTATCTGCGCAAATGTCAGGGGAGCCGTGGCTGAATTGATAAAATTGTCCAAATCCAACACTAGCCGCCAATTACTGTAAATGGGTTATTAACCCTTTTATGACCCAGCCTATTATGACCCTAAAGAACTTGGCATTTTTGTCAATTCTGACCAGTGTCCCTTTATGAGGTAATATCTCTGGAACGCTTCAATGGATCCTAGCGATTCTGAGACTGTTTATTCGTGACATATTGGGCTTCATGATAGTATTACATTTTGGTCGATAATTTTTGCGCTTATTTGCAAAAAAATCAAAAATTTGGCATAAATTTTGAAAATTTCACAATTATCAAATTTTGAATTTTTATTCTGCTAAACCAGAGAGTTATGTGACATAAAATAGTTAATAAATAACATTTCCCACATGTTACTTTACCTCAGCACAATTTTGTAAAAAAATTTTTTTTTTGTTAGGAAGTTAAAAGGGCTCAAAGTTCATCAGCAATTTTTCAGTTTTCCAGCAAAATTTACATAACCATTTTATTTAGTGACCACATCACATTTGAAGTCCGTTTGAGGGGCGTACATGACAGAAAACACCCAAAAGTGACACTATTCCAAAAACTGCACCCCTCAAGCTACTCAAAACTACATTCAAGAAGAGTATTAACCCTTCAGGTGCTTCACAGGAACTAAAGCAACGTGGAAGGAAAAAATGGACATTTAAATTTTTCTAACAAAAATGTTCTTTTAGCCTCAATTCTTTCATTTTCACATGGGCAACAGGATAAAATGGATCCTAAAATTTGTTGGGCAATTTCTTCTGAGTACATCGATACCTCATATGTGGTCATAAACCACTGTTTGGGCGCATGGCAGGGCTCAGAAGGGAAGGAGCGCAATTTGACTTTTGGAGCTAATTTTCCATTCAAAATGGAAAATGGCGCTCCTTCACTTCTGAGCCCTGCCGTGCACCCAAACAGTGGTTTATGATCACATATGAGGTATCAGTGTACTCAGGAGAAATTGCCCAATGCATTTTAGGATGCATTTTATCCTGTTGCCCATGTGAAAATAAAAAAAATTAGGCTAAAAGAATTTTTTGTGAAAAAAAAAGTACATTTTCATTTTTACGGATGAATTTGTGAAACATCTGGGGGTTCAAAGTGCTCACCACCCATCTAGATAAAATCCCTGGGGGGGGTCTTGTTTCCAAAATGGGGTCACTTGTGGGGGAGCTCCAATGTTTAGGCACACAGGGGCTCCCCAAATGAGACATGGTGTAACAATTTGATCTGATTTTCCATTCAAACTGTTGCATTTGGGGAGCCCCTGTGTACCTAAACATTGGAGCTCCCCCACAAGTCACCCCATTTTGGAAACTAGACCCCCCAGGGAACTTATCTAGATGGGTGGTAAGCACTTTAAACCCCCAGTGATCTGCCATACCGTGCACCATGACGCTGATCCCAGAGACTACAAGAGGACACTTGATCCCTTGTTGTAGTCTCTGGGATCAGCATCATGGTGCACGGTATGGCAATGATCTGTCATACCGTGCACCATGACGCTGATCCCAGAGACTACAAGAGGACACTTGATCCCTTGTTGTAGCCTCTGGGATCAGCGTCATGGTGCACGGTATGGCAATGATCTGTCATACTATGCACCATGATGTTGATCCCAGAGACTACAAGAGGACACTTGATCCCTTGTTGTAGTCTCTGGGATCAGCGTCATGGTGCATGGTATGGCAATGATCTGCCATACCGTGCACCATGATGCTGATCCCTGAGACTACAACAAGGGATCAAGTGTTCCCTTGTTGTAGTCTCTGGCGATCGTTTCCATGGTGATTGTATCCTCTAAGCGTTGTGATCCCTGAGATCACAGCACTTAGAGGGTTAACACAGCCTGAGCACAGCAATCACACAGATGCTGTGCCCTGGCTGTGACACCGCTCCTCTGCACACTTATCTCCATGCTGGGAGATGTGTGCAGAGGAGCCAACAGAAGAAGTAGGACGGCGGCAGGAAGAGGACAGCACAGAGAAGACAGAAGACAGAGAGAGAAGACCGGAGGACAGAGGGAGAAGAAAGAAGACAGGTGAAGAAGAGGAGGGAGTGGGAAGAGGAGAATGGGAGGAGGTGCTCACCGCGGGCAGCGGTGATCACCGGAGGGCATGGGGAGGGATCGCAGGGCTGGGGAGATCAGAGGGGAAAGATCGGAGGGCAGGGGGCACATTGGCGGTCAGGGGCAGAGCGGAGGGCCCGGGATCGGCTGCGGCAGAGGAGGGAGGGGACCTACCGATCACACCACCCCTACATCTGATTGGAGAGAGACGCTCTCTCCAATCAGATCTGAGGGGGGGATGACACAGGGCCCCTTCTCCAGCCAATGCCTGATGCTATGCAGCATCAGGCATTGGCTGTATTGTAATATCTCACTAAGTTTCATTGGTGAGATATTACAATTACTCCGATTGGCAGTTTCACTTTCACTTCACTATCAATCGGAGCAGTTATAGCCACGGGGGGGCTAAGCCACCCCCTAGGGTATAGTGCAGGTCCTTCCGTACCTGCGGCTCTATTAACCACTTAGTGACCGCGGTTAATAGAGCCGCAGGAAGGGAAACCCGCAATGACGCAGCATATACATCACGGGTCGGGAACAAACTTGTTTTCATGACGCATATGCTGCGTCATGGGTCAGGAGGGGGTTAACCCCGGACAATGTTGCTGAGCATGCTAAAGAGCGGGTCACTAACCATAGTCCTGTGATTCATCACCCTCTCATTTGTGGACCACTTCAGAGTTGTTTTTACCCTAACAGCCGTTGTGTACATTAAAAGGCACCCTATGACCACAACAATTCTGAGTCTATATGGAAAGGTCAACTTGTACAAGCACTCTATAGCTGTACTTCTTTTTTTGGTGTTTGTTTATGGGTGAACCTTGTGTCCATAGACAACCAATAAAGGCATAGTCTGTACATTTGATGTACTGCCTTTAATAAAAATTAAAAAAAATTGTTAATTAATTTTTAGTAATGAACCCTTGTTTAATATATCATACAAATAATTATGAATAGCAAAAGTGAGTGAACACCTTAAATAAAAGCAAAACCGCACTATGAAACTTATCATTAATAAAAAAAAAACCTTTTTAACTGTATAAATACATTACAGTTACCATATTGTCAATACCCTACTATATAATGTTTATAGGCAAGAAATCAAACAATTTTTGATAAACCAAAAAATGTTTATTGACACAATCATGCATGTAATCAAACTTTTGAAATTACATGAAAAATGTTTTAATTATAAACATGGCAACATGTTTTACAATGGTGTTTAAGTCTTTGTGCTCACGCTCCCCATGTTGCTGTAGGTTCTGGTGTTGGTTACATGTTGATGTTCGTCAACAACGTTTGCGGAAATAGTGGGATGAGGACTTTGAGCATGAACACCAAAAGTTTAAACAGAGTGACTGATACTAGAGTCCAGCTGTGGGAGTGGACTGAACGTAGGAGACCCAACATTTTCCAATTTCAAAGCAGTACATACAGTAGGAGTAGAGGTAAGACTATCATTTGACGATAGACCAAGATTATCCAAAAAACCAGAAGGGACATTCGAAGGTAAAGATACATTGGATAGGAGGAAGATATTGGAAGGGACAGACAGAGCTGAAGGTGTAGAGACATGAAGTAACGAGACATTAGCTGGTGAAGTTGAAGGTGGTAATAGTGGTGCAGGTTTCTTAATTTTTTTGGGGTGACCAACTTTCTTGGCAGATACTGCAGCTGGAACTGGCTATGCTGAGGGGTCCATATTTGTTTGTGAAAAACATTGGTATCTGACGCACTGGTTTTGACAGTTCGCTTGCACTTAACTTTTAAGGGCTTCATTGGCATGCTGGTTTCGGGTCCTTGTGTTTCCGGTGTCCAAGCTTGAATTTTGGTGTTCTTTGCAACCGTTGTATTACCGCCATGAATCACAGAAGGGAAAGCTGTTGATGCTGGAGTACATGTTACCATTGTCAATGTGTGGGTGGATTGGTCAAAGATACCATGCAGTACAGATGAAGCTGAACTAAATGCTGTACGTGATTATTGTAGTGAAGTTTCTGACGTGCTAGTACCCTGAGGCAGCTGCGATGACGAAGTGTGCAGCGCTGTGTAGTTTAGTACCTTCAGGTACAATGTCCATTGGTGGTGGTGGCGGCAAGTTGGTGTGTGTTGGAAAACTTGTTCCTTGTTGTTGTTGTGATGCACTTTGCCACTGAGTCTGCGTTGGTGCGGATTGGAAACTTGGACATTATTACGTGGCTGGCTGTAGAAGCCATGTTGCTGGCTGTAGAAGCCATGTTGCTGGGTCCGGTAAGGCAACTGTTGTAGCTGTTGCAGATGCTGCTGTTGCTGTTGTTGTTGTTGCTGTTGTTGTTGCTGATGCTGGACAGCCAGTCTAAAAGCACCCTGACAGGCAGTCATGACATCAATCTGGAACTCAGGTGATAAGGTATCCGTCACGCACTTTTCCATACATGAAAAAAAAATGTTGTGCCGGTCTTGTTAGGTCAGCTTCCAGGCGGTCGAGTTGGCTGTTAACTTCGCTAAAAAGAGTGTTCATATTCTGAAACCCTTTTTCTACACATTTACCAAGGCGACTCAAGCCTTCCTGGAAGTTTGAGCTTAAGTGCAAAAACTCAGACATGACTGTCCTATCACAGGCCTTCTGTCGCTGGCGTGAAGTACCCACCAAAGTAGGACCGGAGGCATGGGATAGGGGATAATTTTGAGTGCATTAGCCGCTGCTACAGTTTACCTTCTACTAGAGGAGGGAAACACAACATGTCATCAACAGTGTCACAACTTACCACAGGAAACACCAGCCAATGTCAAGAACACCAGGAACCAGCAACACAGACTACAACAGCCAGACAACAGATGAGGTGACAGGCCCACAGTATGATGACGTCACTGTCTTTGAAAATGCCAAAAACACCAGGAACCAGCAACTACAGCACCAACAAGACACAGCAGGTAGAAAGAGACAGCACCGTAGAGGATGACAGTTGGCGGAGCACCTTCAAAAACTGTCAAGGGAGACAAAAACAACACAATGCTATGCATTAGAACTTTCAATGAGGTGAAGACCTTTGTAAAAGAAAAGGTTATAAATATGATATTTTGCGATTGCACACAGTAGCGTCACTTTGACACTCTGGGGTCCTCAGTGTGCCAGGGTGAGAATACCAAGTGCAATAGCCTTTGCTACAGTTTACCTTCTACTAGAGGAGGGAAAAACAACATGTCATCAACAGTGTCACAACTTACCACAGGAAACATCAGCCAATGTCAAGAACACCAGGAACCAGCAACACAGACTTCTACAGCAAGACAACAGATGAGGTGACAGGCCCACAGTATGATGACGTCACTGTCTTTGAAAATTAATACTTGAATAAAAAAAAAACACACACAACATAAGTGTATAGTATTGCCACAGGAAAAACAATGCATTGTCATGTATGATACAATCCAAGATGTTCCACTACACAGTACAGGCTACAAAGCAATACACTCACAATTGTACACAGAGTACAGGCTGCAAAGATAACAACAGCAGTGACACAATATAGATTATTTTATGTCAATTTTTGAACATAAAAAAATTAAAAAAAACAAAATAGATTAAAAAAAAAAAAATATTTAAAAAAATTGGAAAAATAGTTTGACCACTACAAGCGTACAAGGGGAGGTGAAGATTACACACTAGGCAGTTCAAATTAGACAAAAAATAAATGCACTTTATACTTTCCCAAGACAGCAGGGAGAGCAGAAAGAGGACATCCAGTTGGCACTGATCCAGGAGGCAGAGATCCAGGAGGCAGAGATCCAGGAGGCAGAGATCCAGGGAGGCAGAGATCCAGGAAGAAGAGATCCAGGGAGGCAGAGATCCAGAAGTCCGAGATCCAGTTGTGTAATCAGAGATCCAGTAGTCAGAGATCCAATAGTCAGAGATCCAGGAGGCCCAGGTCCATCATGGAGATCAACAGAGTTCAGCATGGAATGGACACATCCACTTTTATACAGACTATTTGTGGGCTGGGATATGGGCGGACAATGGGAGGAA